>CM050440.1:37284757-37320781 GCA_027562315.1 Costus pulverulentus | reverse complement strand
GAGTATCAAGGTGTGCGACCCTATAGGTTCCTCTAACGCTGGCAGTGCTGACCAAAGGTCATCACAAGCAGTGAGTGGCACCTAGCAGTGCATCGCTACTACCCAGGTCATTGGAATAGATATCGACATCGATATCCCCATCATCGCAATTAGGTACAGATGCATTACAGTCTCTTTGCCGAACTGATATCCGATTGGACAAGTGTGTCACCACTTGTTTTCACCCAATCACATGGCAATGACTAAATCAGGTTCTCACTCAGGTATGGTCATACACTTTCAGTCATAGAACCATAGAGGAGCTCCATGGATATCATACTTCCCTTAGGAAGGGGCAAATCCTGTGTCTGTCCATTGACCTTCTCATATGGGTCGTGACATGCTCAATGACAACCGTTATTACCTCCCAACTATGGCGAGGTGTTAGGTTGTATCAAAGCAAGTCCCTAACCATATAGAATGGTCAATGACCTCAAGTCAAGAGATCAATGCATCTCCTGTCACTTGTGAGGATAACTCATGACACCAAGTCATAGCCTCACAGCGGGTCGGTCCAGTATATCCACCACTGATATACCCATATGTTTGCGTTAGCACCACGTGCCTAACCAGCCCACATACCAGTCTCACAAGTACCATAACTGTCCCATATCCACTAAGGTACATCGACTGGGGACTATAGTTCGAGCACAGATTCAATCTGTCTCCAGGGACATTATCATGTAAGTACATATGCGCAGATGTAAACAAACATAGATAACGACAATGCCAGAACGATATAAATATCAGGGTCAAGTAGTACATAAGTGGACCAAAACTAGGTCCTAGGGCATATACACCAACAATTTCAGCCAATTCTGAGTTTGGAATCACTCAAATCGGGCAAAAAATCGTCGAAAGGTTGATCTGTGCGGAAGCTGTCACGGCCGTACAAATAAGCATGGCTAGGCCGTGCTTGGCTCTGGAACTTGCGATGAAGTAAGCACGGCCGTGCTTCTGGACACGGCCAGGCCGTGTCTGGCTCGCAGAATGCGGATTCTGAGGCCGCGATGAACACGGTCGTGCTCATAGGCACAGGCAGGCCGTGTTCTCCATAGAAAACTCCAAAAACTCTGAAATTGTGCCTGTAACTTCGTCGAACTATGATGAATCTTTTCATAACATAAAATCTTCAATATTCTTCACGAAAATATAGAGAAATGACCTGCATTTCACAAATAAATGAAAAAGAGTAAAGTTTCCATACTTTACAAGAACAGATATCAAAATTTGACATAAAATAGAACTTAAGCCTATAATGATGGTATAAATAAGATTCTAAATCCTATAAAAATAACACTTATCAGTGTGTGACCATATAGGTTCCTCAGATATTGGTAGTTATAACCTCAAGTCATCACAAGCAATGAGTGACACCTAGCAGTACATCATTGCTACCCAAGTCATCATCGACAACAACCTAAACTATGACAAAGTACATATACACTATTGCCCTTTTGCTAAGTTGATATCCAGATTGGTCAAGTGTGTCACACTTATTTAACCCAATTTAATGGTCATGACTAAATCAGGTTATCACCTAGGTATGACCATACACTTTCAGTTATGCATCCATATGTGGGGTGCCCAAGGATATCAAGTTTCCATTTTAGGAAGGGGCAAATCTGATCTTGGTTCATTGAATCTCTCATATAGCTTATGATACACCCAATGACAACTATTATGACTCCCCTGCTACCGTGAAGTGTTAGGTTGTATCTAAGTGCACCACTTACCTTATAGGGATGTCAATGACCTCAAGTCAAGGACAAGTGTACCTCTGTCACTGTGAGATCAACTTGTGACACTAAGTTGAATCCTCATAGTGGATCGATCTAATATATCTACCTTAATATACTCATATGCCTACGTTAACAATGCGTGCTCAACCAGTGCATATACTAGTCTCACATGTAGTATTGCTATCCCTTATTCACTATGGTACTCGACTAGGGACAATCACTGAGACTAGATAAAATATATCTCTAGAGACATTGTTTATACAAGTGTACATATGACACAGATGTATCACATGTACAACAATGACAATGCCAGGATATGCGATATATAACATATGAATGTAATGCACATATCAGACCATCCATAGGTCCTAGGGCATATACACCATCAATCTCCCACTTGTACTAGGACCTCGTTATTGAGTAACCTCAACCGCATGTCCCTAGTATAACCTTCCATACTGCTACTGTGCCAAAGCACTGGTCAGTGGGCCTATCATGATTATTTCGGTATCAAATCTGCAATATCACGAAAATACCTCTATCTTTAAGACAAGGTGGAAGCTCCTGAATATGTGTATGGATCTTAGGTGAAACCTTAGTTCTTTGTCATATGTTATCGCTCCAATGTGCTCACAATAGAGCCTAATAAGCACATGGAACCACTTGAAGTTCAGTGAAGAACTCCCACTATCCAAACAGCTTCCTAGAAGCCACAACATACTCTGCCTTCTGTTGTAAACACGGTAGTTTGCCTTGAAGCTCTTTCAGCTTCTAGCACTACCACAATAGTCGGATTGCGATCATGGTTTGACTGGAACAAGCTATCAAGTGTAGCCCTATACACCAAGCTTTTCCTATCTCTATAGATCAAGAACCACTCCTTAGTTCTTCTCAAAACCCAAGGATGTTCTTTCAAGCTATCCAGCTGTTGGGAATCCCCGAGCCGAATTTAAAATTTTAATAGAGTGGAAGCATTGGCCTGAAATAGAATTCCAAGAAGAAAAAGTATCAACTTATGAGAAGAACACCACCGAATGTGATAGAGTAGTACATTATTTCGCAAACCCTAGGGGCGGCTGATGAAGATGATAGAGTAGTACATTTTAACAGTACCCTTTGTAGTCTCACACACACGGGCTCCTCGAAGTCACTCAAATCTCCACACTTTGTGCTAGCCTCAGGAGGTGAGATCCACGCCTCTAGGACCTTCTATACTTGTGCCAATCACCAAGACCAAGCGCCAAGGAGAAGAGGGAGTATTGGCGACAAGGAGTGGGAAGCACTTCCACTTGTCCCATCCTTGATGCAAAAACTTCTTTGTATTATCACCTTCAAGATCCTCACGCTAAGGAGGAGAGGGGAGATGACAACTAGAGATGAGAGAAGAGGAAAGATGCAAATATCACCCAAGAAAACCTCTCTATTTATAATCGATCAACTAGCTATTCTTGGTGATTATTTTCATTAAATTTAATATATAAATATATTAAATAAAATGAAGTTTGTGCCAAGGCCAAGTCATGATTAAATATATCAAATATATTTAGCTAAATTGGTCAAGCATGAATAAAAATATTTGATTAAATTTGCTTAACCATAAATTAGCAAATATATTAATTCTTTTAATCATGTAGGTGCCTATTAATATTTTACCATTAAATATATTAATATATTTAATATAAAATGTGCCTAGGCCTATTAATTAACCAAGAGAAAAATTCTCTTGCCAATTAATAATTTTATTTATTCATGTGACTTTAGTGCCAAGTCCAAACTTGCACTAAGACCCTTGTTTGACTCATTTTGAAAATACAAGTTAACAGAGGTCAAATGTGGTCCACTAGAAGTTAACTAGTGGTCAAACATGAACTAAATAAAATCTCATCTCCAAAGAAGTAATCTCAAAGCATCAATCTCCGAGAATGATCCGAATAACACCATGATTCGATTTGAGGCTATTCGATGAGTATGAGACCTCAAGTGTTTAGGTGTGCGACCTATAGATTCTTCAGACGTTGGCAGTGATAACCTCAGTTCATCACAAGCAATGAGTAGCACATAGCATTATATCATTGCTACCCAAGTCATTAGAATGGAGTCATTATCGACATCCCCTAAAGCTGTGATAAAGTACTTGTACACTTTTAGCTTTTTGCCAGGCTGATATCCAGATTGGACAAGTGTGTCACACTTGTTTAACGCAATCTAATGGTCATGACTTAATTATATTCTCACCTGGGTATAGTTATACACTTTCAGTTATACAACCATATTTGGGCGCCCATGGATATCAAACTTCCATTTAAGGAAGTGGTAAATCTTATCTTGGCTCATTGAACCTCGCCTATGGTTTATGATATACCCAATAACAATCGTTATGACTCCCCTGCTATGGCGAAGCATTAGGTTGTATAAAAGTGCACCACTTACCGTACAGAGATGACAATGACCTCAAGTGAAGGACAAGTGCACCTCTGTCACTGTGAGATTTGATCTAAGACACCAAGTCAAATCCTCACGGTAGGTCGATCCAATATATCAACCTTAATATACTCATTTGCCTATGTTAGCACCACGTGCTCAACCAACGCATATACTAGTCTCATATGCATCATAGCTATCCCATATCCACTATGATACTTAACTAGGGACAAAAATAAAGACTAGATAAGATCTATGTCTAGGGATATTGTTCATGCAAATGTACATATGATGCAGATGTACCCAGTGCATAACAACGACAATGTCAAGATATGCAATCTATCACACATAAATGTGACACACATACCAGACCATCCATAGGTCCTAGGGCATGTACATTAGTAATCTCCCACTTGCACTAGTACCTTGCTGTTTAGCAACCTCAACATCATGTCCTCAGTATGACCTACCATGCTTCTGCTGCGCCAGAGCATTGGTTAGTGGGCTTATCACAACTATACCAATGTCAATATCTACTATGTCAATAATACCTCTATCTCCAAGACAAAGTTTAAGCATCTAAGTATATTGTTTGAATCCTTGGTTCTTAATCATGTATTTGTCGCTCCAATGTACTCACACGCCCGACAAACATATGAAACCATGTGAAGTTTAGTGAAGAACTCCCACTATTCAAATTGCTTCCCAAAAGTATTAACATATTCTGGTTCTAGTAGTCTACCTTGAAGCTCTCTCAGCTTTCAGCATTACCACATAGCTGAACTGTGATCATGGTCTAATTGGAACAAACTATCAAGTGTATCCTTGTATACTAAGTTATTCCTGTCTTCATAGACCAAGAACCATTGCTTAGTTCTTCTCAGAATCCAAGGATGTTCTCCTCTCCTTATCTAGTGCCACGCATCTAGATTGGATCCGGTATTGTTTGGTTATGCCCATGACATATGTTATGTCTAGTCTAATACACACCATCGAATACATGATCAATCATAATGCCACAGCATCAATGACTCGTCTCATGAGGCCACGCCTACCTAGAAGATAAAATCTCTCCAATATCGATGTACGTAATCCAACTCAGGGTTAGGAGTTTCTTAGACCTTGTTCTTCAAAATCCTCACCTAATCCATAGGTGGTCTCTTTTAAGCCACTCATCACGAAACACTTCCCAACTGTCTCTTCACCTAGTGAAGAATCAGGATATCATTTCTGATGATTAGTATGTCCTCCAATATACAAGATCAGAGAAGTCTTCAAGCTTCCACTGAACCTATGTATTATAGGATGAAGATTCATTGTCTAAGTTCGGAGTTACCCATAACTTAAAACACATATGAATCCATTCAACCTACATAATCTAACTTTTCTAAGCCCAAGTTGCCCACAAACTGTATCTATGGCTTAGATTCATCTTTGACTATTTGTGTCAAGCGGCCGACCTTGGACTAAATCCAAGTTAGAGTTTCATCCCACTAGACTTTTTCAAGGAAAAACCTTTCCACCAAAATAACAATTATGAGCAACAATCACTTGTTCTCCTGTGGGAACATGAAAATGGTCTCCCTAAGTTACCTTAGAATACCCCACTCACACTTATCAGATCTCGATTCTCTCCCACTATAACTCAGATATATGACTGAAGTCTCACATCTCTAGATCCTAATAATATATCTAGTCATCTCCCAGTCCTGGAGACACACTTTAGATGGAACATCTTTTAGTGTTAAGAAAAACTATTCATGTTGCAAAAACATTTGATGAGGAGTTACATGACTCATCCTAAATCGAATCATGCAAAGCAGGACTCGATTCCTCCAATTAGACACTCTCTCCTAATGAGGAGTTCTAGAAGGAGTGAGCTATGAGAAAATCTCATTCTCATCAAGATAGTCAACTAATTATGGCTCAATTGCTTCCCAACAAATCAGAAAGCCTTTATGGATCTATCAATCTGTTTATCTTACTTCATCCATGTCCCATAGACATGTCTATGCAGGATTAGTACCCTATCTTTAGCTGATTTATTAGACCTGTCCACACACAACATAGTGCATGAGATCTAATAAGTATCCCGCTCTTCCACTTCTGAAAAGTGAAGAACATTTTTGTTATTTTCCTTAGTAAACAAGGCTCACACAGATTAAACTCTCGAAGGAGGTTGACTCGTCTCATTCTTCTCAAAGGAGATTGAATCCAAGAATCCATTTGCATGGAGTCAATGGATGAGATTGTTGTTTTATAAGGCCTAAACAACAATGCCAAAGAGGTTGGCCCATCTCATTCTCCTTAAAGGAGATTGAATCCAAGAATCCATTTGCATGGACTTGTCCATTTCCTTTTCAGTTATTTTGAGTAGCTTGAAAAACTCCTTTTGAGTACAAATAATTTTATTCATGTTAAAGTTAATGATAAATGAACTATAACTCGGAGGCAGTAACTACAAGATCAGATCCGTGGCCAAATCTTGATCCATCGGGTGTCCCAGTCTAGCGAGATGCGAAATGTACCCAAGCAGCTTGAGCACATGCGGTCCCACTAGAGCACATTTAGGCTTCTTGCACTGATAGGCAGCTTTAGATGTTTCAAACCTCTCTATCCTAGCCTGTGATTTGAACAACTGCTTTAGATACATAATGAATTTATTCAACCTATTCAACCTGACTATCCTGAACCCCAGGTTGCCCACAACCTATATCCATGGCTCAGATTCCATTTTTGATCATTTGTGTCAAGTGGTTTGACCTTAGACTAAATCCAAGTCAGATTTTTCTCCCACTAGCCCTTTTTTAAAGAAAGACATTTCCATGAAAAATAGTACTAAGAGCAACAATCAATTATTCTCCTGTGGGATTATCGATCTTGATTTTGGCTCAGTTTGGCCTAGCTTCTGCTTCTAGCTTTTGCTGGTTGAAAAAGTGCTGGCTGAAGAAGTTTGAGGGTGTTTGGATGCATAACTTATGGCTATGTTATTCTATTTATAATAAATAAGTTTTTATTAAAAAAATTAATAAGATAAAAATTATATGATTAAATTTATAGTTAACTATAATTAAAATATTTATTAAAAATATTATAAGTTATACTATTAAAAAATTATTATTACATATAAGGGTTATCGAGCATAAGCAGGTAGAGGGCTAGAGAAGCAGCTATTTGTGGGTTGGAACAGAGAAGTTGAAGGGCCAAACACCTCAGCTTCTTAATTTCTGCTGGCAGCAACACCATAAGCAACCCCAAAAGCTACGCCAAACAGGGCCTTTATCCCACTAGAACTTAGATGTATGACCAAAAGTCTCACATCCCTAGATCCTAATAATATGCTATGTCATCTCCTAATATATAGTTCATTGTTGAGAAAAGCTATCTTGTTGCATCAACTCAGAAGAGGTTTATGACTCATCATTTATTGAATCTTGCCTATCATGATTCAATTCATCCCACTAGACACACCCTCATATTGAGGTGTTCTAGGAATGATGAGCTATGAGTAAACCTCACACTCTTTATGATAGTCATTTATGGCTCAAGTACTCTTCATCTAGACTGAAGAATTCTTATGAATTTAATAAGCTGGTTCCATATATATATCAGTAATTTGAGTAATGAACTCCTTTCCTTTTAATCTTTTAGTCCAATTCACCTTACTTGGGGAAGGACATTTATTTTCTTCAATAAACAAGTCTTGCCTATTTCCGAACATCCTGAAAGAGGTCAGAAATAGCCAATCTCCTCTAAGGAATTTGAGTCCATGAGTTCATTTGCATGGAGCCAATGGATGCTATCATTGTTTTATTATAAAATATCAAAGTCAAAAGAAAGGTATTCTTTATAAACCACTTATTTAATCCATTTAGTTATTTTGTTACCCATATTGCTTTGCATAATATAAAGACAAGAGATTTGCAAATAAAAAGAATACCAAATTCCTCTTTATTCTAAAAATTCTATTCGCATGGAATAGATATAATGTCTCTATTACATAATTGCAAAAATAAAACAATCATATTATTGGCTACAGAGAGAGTGACAAGGCATAATCTTGTGCTCCATAATCAATGGTCAGTCCCTTGATGTTAACCTTGTCATATTTCTACTGAGCACCTACATATTTTTGCAAATATCAGTCTCATTATGCAGTATAAAATACCCATGGTTAGAAATAGATAATATAAGATTTTGGTAACAAAATTACTTGAGCCTGAAGACGAAGAAGACGAAGGGTCACTTCTATTCACCTCATTTTGAGGTTGCCTACAACCTTTTCTTAGGCGCTTTATATAACCCCCTAAAAAAATTGTTACAATGATTGGCAAAATAATCTTGCATGAGAATAAAAAGTTATACTTATTATGAGTTGTGATATCTTTGTTGTAGTGCAATACATATTGGAGGAACTTGAGTCATATAGGAAGAAAATGAAAGAGAATTTGTGAAAACATATGTACTAAGCTAAGTGGAAATGAAAATAAAAATAAGAATAAGAGACAAAATTTGGGGTGGAAAAGTCATGATTACTACTTACACATGCCATCCTAGTTACTTGATTTACCACATATTTACTCCTCATCTTTCATTATAACTTGAGATAAATATGAGAAAACAAAGTGAATTTCACCAGCTTTCTCGTGCCTAACCTGAAGGAAAGAAGACTTAGGGAAGGGGAAGAGAAAGAAGAGGGGAAAACACAAGTTAAGAGTGATTTTGGCTTCTTAGGCAAGTAATTCTTTCCTTCTTTGTGAATTTTGCCTATTGTTCTAAATTCATGAGACTTATATTCTATGTCGTTTTGGTACCAATTTGCTTCTGATTGTCTTGATTTTGATCAATTCGGTCATTGGAAGAATGATCTAAATTCTATTAAGAGACTATGAATGCTTATTTGAGTAAACCTGATCTTTTTATATTCAATTTATCATAACTTTTGATTCCCTGATCCAAATCATATGAAATCTAATTCATTACAAAGAAGACTCAAGCATCTTTCTTTTGTGTTAGATATTGAATACTTTACAAATGGTTATTGAATTTATTGATTCAGTTCAATCCGACCCAGTAAAGCTATTTTCACTGTTTGGACCTTTATCTAGTGAGTGATATATGTCCAAATTATGTGATAGTAAATATACAAAATTCTTCATTGCATATCAAGTAGATTTAATAACCCACAACTAAAGCCTTTCTTTGAGTGATTTGGATCATAAATAAATTTATAATCGAATTTGTACTTAACCCTGTAAATCTTGACATCTTCCTTTCATGACTCTGACCTATTGTTACTTCATTGATTATAACTTTTTATATTGAGCTCCATTTTAAGTAAAACTTATTTTCCTGAAAACTAGATTTAAAATCCTTTACTTGACATAATTATCATACCAAATGGTTATATGAAGAACTTGAAGCCCAAGTGCAATAAGATCTAAATTTCTGAATTTTGGGTTACTTGATCATACATATGTGTACCTTGCATGAATGGTCTTCTTTTTGAATTCTATTGATACATATGTCCCTTCCATTTGGAAATGAGTATATCAGCACTTGTCTCATGTATGAACTTTAAGGTTCACATCTTTGAGGGTTTGATACATATATCAATGGACCCATTTCGCAATGAAGGAAAATATGTTTCATTTTCTTAATGTATTGGATGCTAGTGGGAATAACTTTATGCACCCAAAAGGTAAAAGATTATGAGCCCAAAAATGGAAAAAGAGGGATAATTGTGGAACAAAGTGCCACATTAGAAATAATATGGGCCACCTCTTGAATTCTACTATCTCATTTGAGGAGTCATGACAGCTCCAGCCGACATATGTATGATTTTCACCCTTACGAGAGGGTGGATTATAGTTCTAGACGTGGAAGGTTTATATGTTATTCTCCCCTATGCAATTTGTATAACATGTCTCTTTGGTTTGATTTTTTTCTTTATGTTCCTCGTGCTTATGATTTCATTATCATGTTATTATTTGATTTTACTTATGAAACCATTTGGATATGTAATGCTCTCATAATATGTTATGATTGATTTAAAATGAATATATCACCTATTTTATGATTTGGTACTTTTTGGCATCTAATTTACTTACTAAGCATTTTTGCTCAATCCTTGTATTCTAATAGCTTTGGGCTACAAGTTTTGTAGAAGGATCAAAAGGATGCTAATGAGTGGAAGTTGCCAAAAAAAATAGTTCTGTGCCAATAATAAAATCGATCCATGCCTTCCCACGCGAACAACAAAAAGGAATTTTCATCAACTTAGCATTGAACCGGAAACAATCTGAGCCAACATTAAATCGATCCATGCCTTCCCCTACAACCTACGAATCCATTGACCACATTCATCTTTTTGTAAGAACATTGATCAAATAGGCCTGTTGGTGTTCCAGATGGGAACAAAAGTATGCGGCTATCATGATAATGTCCAATGGTCAGAGCAAGTAACAGGACTCCTCACCTCCGCCCAAGTCTCTTGTTGTCGTGCCTCCGGCTGGCCAAGGCAGCAACTTACCCTGTCCTACTCAAATTCACCAGCCGGCCCTCGGCCACACCCAAACCACACTTAAATTCTCCCTCCTCATCGGCATCGACCCTGTGGCTGGCACAAGCAACCAGTCTCAGTTCTCCCTGTAGATCCTCACTTTTTTGCCCTTCTCCTTGGACATCAACTTCACGGTGTTCGTCTTTGGCACCGGGCTCGGCTGCCGAAGAAACGATCTCGTGCACCCTCCTTGCACCCCAGAGGGCGTAAACACTATGCGTTATGCGTGGAGTGCAAGCCAACATGCTACCATTTCGTGGCGAAGGAGTACGACCACCTGGACAAGCTAGACAACAAGGTCGTGAAGCTGCAGAAGGCGGTGTTCAAGTGCGGGTGTGATAAATCTATGGTTGCTAATGCTATGAGGAGGACGACCGGCGGCTTTCCTCAAGCGGCATTTTTGTGGCAAGGAAGGAGTTCTCTGGGAAAAATTTTCACAGCAGGGTGGATGCCAGCATCTGTTTTGCATAGATGTTAATGCAGTCGAGCACAAATCTTAACAAAATATTTGTTATATAATTTTAATTTGCGTTATATGATATTTGTTAAATTTACGTACAAATTAATAAAGCGTTTCATTGTAGTGTATTCTGTATTCATGATCAATCAAGGGTCGATCAAAGTGTTTTGTTTCGTTTTTAATTATTAGAAATTCTTTTTTTATTTTTCATGATTTTGTTTGACTTTCTACTGATAGTGAAGCATTCAATAATTATTATTTTCAAAAGTTTAAATTAGGACCTTTTATGAACAAGTGGTGATGATTTATTATTCCCCTAAATTTTAATATATTTTGAATTAATGTTCAAGTAGTTTGTGTAATTCTACTTTTTTTTTTAAAAAAAAAAAAAAAAGACATTTCAACTAAATACCAATACAAGTGATTTGAGTATTCAAATTTCTACTTTGTAAATCTCTTGGGATTCCTCATGCCAATTTTTCTTTATTCTAAACTGATTTTCAAGCAATTGAATATTTTTGGGAAAGAAATATACAATTAACTCAAATGATATTCAGTAACTTGTAATGTAACAAGTAGGATATCCGTACACCTTCATACTTGTCTGCTGCCTTGCATTCTTCAAGTGGTGCAGTTTGGTGAAAGGTATGCTACAACATTCATACTTGTATGCCGCTCTTGCATTCTCTTAAGTGCTGCAGTTTGGTGAAAGCTAAGTTTGAAGAGATTGTTCCCGACCTACTTTAAAATCCATCTCACCATTTTGGTCAAGCACCTAACTTTGCTTTGGTGTACGCACCAGGATCCATAGCATTGATGACTACAACTGTAACATTTAGTTGTTTTTTTTTGCTTTACAACTGGAGTATTTATTATGCTTTATTACTATCATTAAGATTATATCTGTCATATGTTAGTCATCACCAGTCTCTTCAGCAGGCAAGGCAAGGGAACATCAACTTTGCCATGTAATTTTAGTTTATCAAATCAATCACTGCACTTAATCTAGCACTTGTATTCCTCCATCCTAATAGTCTTTGAAATTTACAACTTAATATAATAAACTTGCTGAAATACATACATAATCTAAAATGATTTTACTCCGGACTTTGATTTTGCTTCTTTATCTGTCTGCAACAAGTTGCAAATTATCGCTCCATCAGTTGTGCAGCGGATTAGGACCCTGAGGCACCATTCTCTTGGAAACTCCATAAACCGAGCTGAATTCATCATCCTCAGGTTCTTGAGAAGGAGATATCCTTGGAAAGTAATCCAGGCTTGCCTTAGAGCCCTCGCTCTTCCTTTTCTCTACGTCGCTGCTAACAATTCTTGCATGGCCGAATCTGACGAGTGCTGTCTCCGATACTAATACTAGTAGCAGCAGCAGGAGGAAGAAAAGAATGGATGGGCTTTGCAGCTTCATGGTTACAGCTGCTGAGAGGAAGAAGAGGGAAGGAGAGGAGTAAGCTTGCTTCAATTGGAAAAAGTCAGAAGGTGGACAAAGTCTATTAATAGGCGAATGATTGATCTGACATATTCTGACCAAAATATCCTCTTCATTTCTACTCGGAACTTATGGTTGTACAAATTTATTAGTACACCAAGGATGATTGGGCATGTCCTCTTAATCATAGTTTGATGAATGTATCCAGTCTGGATTGACATCTGATACTGGCCGCATGATCTTGTCATCCCTGAAACATGTGCGCGTAGTAATGGATGGAGAATTCATGAGATGCGTCAGTGGAAGGGAAATCAGATAACAAGTAGACTGGAGTGGTATGCATGTCCCGATCAGTGTGCATGTATGAGAATGACTAGCTGAGACCCTCCCTCGTGTCAATCTATTTGCATCATTGTAAGCATACATTCCTGTTCTTGAAGCTAACTATTTGTTGATACAGCTAATTTCCTGCGATGATCTACAGCTTGCACCTGGGATGTTTCCAGGAGTTTTGAGAGGGAAATGAACTATAAATGTAGTGTGTTTGTGGTTGTTTTCTGACCTAGTTTTAAAAATAATAATAATAATAACAGCTTGCTTTCCAGGTGCTTTGAGAGGGATGGATCTCATGCCCATCGATAGACAGTGTGACCTGTGGAATGCAAGTTTGGCAGGCTGCAGTCACTGTGTCATATAAGTAGTTAAAGGTTTCGTCCAAGGCACTACAGCTGTGCTTCACAGTTTAGCGGCATTAATTTGATTTGAGGGCTTCAAATCCTTCGCATTCTAAGAAGAACATTTAATTTTTGTTTAAACTAACAAAAAAACAAACAAACGATAGTTGAATATGGCTGGTGCATTCTCACATATCATAGTTGGGCTCAAGTGATTTTATAGGCACAGACAGACACGTGTCGGTGGATGCTCCTTCACCAACTCAATTCACTTTGATGCCTCTCTTTCTAATTCAAATTTTAATTAACCAGGAGGTGACTAATTAAGGTTATTTTTAGAATGAATTATTTCAACTATTAAGATAATAATATCTTTCTAAAAATTGTTTCCAGCGTGTGTATATTTTCTATGAAATTTCCAAGAATTAGCGCTATTCAAAATATACATCGATTTAACTCCATATTCTCATATACTTGGGTTTTTATAGAATTATTTTTAAATTGGTTTTCCCTAAAATTTCCTTTTCCTTTTTCTTTTTTTCAATAAAGGCAAAAGTTAAAATCTAGTTTTGGTTCTGCTCAGGATCGCTTAATGGTATGACAACGCCTACAATGTTGGATCAATTAGGTTAATACACTTAACCATGTTAGATTGCTCAACTTGATCGATTTACCAATAATGGTTGTACATTGATCTGGCCAAATTGCACAATGGACAATATCCCTTGAATGGGTTATATTGTTTGTCTAAGCTAGACCAATAAACAAACTTGAAATCAAAGTGCATGATTAAATCAAATTATTTTACCAAGTAAAATTTTCTAACTTTACTATCCTATTCAGTAGGTCTAAATATTTGACGAGGGCAAATGACCTAACCAGGTTGGTGTTAGTGTATATGTTACAAATACCGATCAATTAATACTCTTCTTTATATATTAGATGCCTTATCGTTATTATGTACATTGCTACTACTAACTACGTTGCTGTGTAGAATAGTTTAATGATATCCTTAGACATTAGATTTATCCAATCTCACTATAGTCAAGTTACTCAATGGATAAAAGATAACTCTACTGAATGTGAAACTAATACATAGACTAGTTGAGTAGGTGACACTATTGAAAGTAAAAAAACAAAAAAGTCAATTAATTAATTATTAATTAATTAATTAGTTTATTAATCGATTTGTGACAGACCATCATGAGAAATTTTGTCTAATGCTCGGCGGAGGCAATTTCAATCGTAGATGGTGCTTTTGCAAAGTGTGCATACCTGCACAACATATTGATGGGTGAGTGTTATCTGATTTTTAAAATATTATATACTGTGAGATTTGCATCCGCCGAGTTTTCCTAGGCGGAGACAGGAAAATTTTTTGACCATCATGTTTTGGTCAACATATAATTTTGACCACGATGACATAATATGGAAACTAAAAAAAGAATAAAAATAAAATAAAAATACTATAAGAATAAATATGGTATTATATACTATTTTTATAATACTATGTAGTTATGCGCATAAAAATGAATTAAAAAAATGATGCGCCATGACATGCGACCATGGCAACAAATATAAAAAAGAAGAAAAAAAAAAGAGATCGTGGGAAGCCTTTTAACGTGACCCAAAAATAATAATAAAAATATTTTAGATGAAGAAGAAAAAAAGATAGTGGGAAGCTTTTGACAACAAAACTCATCTATTTTTGGAGGGATATAATGTGGAAGAAGGAAAAAAAATAAAATAATAGAAGCCATGATGCGCATCGTGGAAGACCAAAAAAAATAATAAAAAATAAAATAGCAAAAAACGAGGGAGCCTTGAAATGTGAAAAAAAATATATAATAAAATATAAGGAAAGGTGGTCGCATGTCTCTAACAAAAATAGCAAGAAAAAAAATATAAAAAGAAGGAAAGAAAGAAAAAAAATATAAAAAGAAGGAAAGGAAATCGAAGAGAGAGATTCGGCCATTCTTGCTATCCACCCATTCGACTAAAAAGATTTTTTTTTGGGCATCGCTTTATCTTGGCAGCATTTTAATACAAGAACGATTAAGTTTTCTTTGTCTCAGAGGGCAAGGTCTCAGTTTGAAGATTGAAAATCCTCCCAAAGAAAGGAGGATTTGTTTGACCAGAGAAGAACAAAAAAAACTCAAGTTATTGCTGCTTTAGATAGAAAACTTGTTGTTCGTCGCAAGTTATTGCTGCTGAGCCTTACAAATCGACGCGTCGAAGGCATCGTGGTTCTGCTGCCGAATCTCTGCCGCTTAAAATCGCGGCTCCCTGCATTTGCCAGATTTGATCTTTTGATTTCGGCTCCAGCCGACAAATTGCGAAAGCCGCTCGTGTCGCCGGAATCCAGCGCTCGCTGCTAAGATCCAGCCCGTCGGCATCTGCCGAATCAGCTTCGGCGGCTTAAATGGATTTCTGTTGCTTGAAAATCACCAATTGATCAAACCCTCGTTGATCAGCGAAGAAGAAGGGAGCGGTTGAACGCCGCTCGCGAGCATTAGTTTTCACTTATTTCCGCCCCCAACGCCGCCGACACTAGAGCCTCTTCAAGCCCTTTTCCGTCGAATTTGATACTGGAATAGGTTGACGCTTTCAGCTGGGTTGCCTAAGAAAATTCGTCGATGGAGTTTTCTCTCGCCGAGACTGCGACCGCACACGGCTGCACTCGACGCCGCGCTCGTCACCACCACCCTGCACTCGACGCACATAAAAAAAAAGCTTCACTTCATCTTAACGAAGAATTCGACATCTGACCACCTGATCAGATTGGAACTTTGGACAAACCTTCTCCTCAATCCTGCGAACTGATGAGTAGAAGGATGTGGCCATTCGACGACCGGATCATAGGAATCGAGAGATTCTTCCCAGCAATCCCTATTTCCTTCCTACAGATGCTTCTTTCCGACGATCTTGGCATCTAGTGGTCTGATCTGATCCAAACCTCAGCCATACCTTCTCCTCCATCGTGCGCGCCGGTAGTTGAGAGGATCCATACATCAGATGGCCAGATCGCCGGAATCAAAACTTTTTGTCCGGCGACCCTGCCTTTGCATCGGTTTCGAATGAAAGTCAGTCGCGTGATTTCACTCGACGTCGAATCACCATCGGCCGGCGGTCCCAGGTCCGGCGCGATGCAAGAAATCTTCAGCCGGAGCAGTCATGCGCCCGGATGACGGGCGGTGGATGGAGGAAAGTGGGCGGCGGGTGGCGGACGGAGTGGACTTCATTCGCTTTCGTCAATAGAGAACGAAAGAAAAAAATTTTAGATCCAACGATCCAATTTCGTTGGAAGAGAGAATCAGACGATCCAAAATAACTCTGAAATAAAGGGCTTAGATTCGATCATAGACGGTCTGATGATCCATATTAAATCTGAAAATAATGGCTCAGATGATTCAATTATCAAGAATCTAACGGTCCGAATTAAATCTAAAGCTCACAGCTTAGATTTGATTATCAAAATTTGATGGCTAGATATTTCAACTATAATTTAACGGTCCAGATCGCTCTAATCAAATAAAATAAATCCAACGGTTGTGATGCATCCATTTCAAATCAACGCTCTAGATTATTTCATGCGAAATTGGACGGTCAAGATCAAGCTCATCAAATAATTTAAATCCAACGGCTATGTTGCGTCATCTTAAAATCAATGGTCTAGATCTGAAATAAATTCAACGATCCAGATCATTTCAATCTTCATCAGACGGCTCAGATCAATTTGATCAAATAAATTAATCCAATGGCTGAGATTCATCTAATTCAAATCGATGATCCAGATTTAAAACACATCGACGATTCAGATCTGAATATAAAATAAATGAACGGTTGAGAATGATCAGAGCATATCTCGGTCAATCGGTTGACGTTTGACATGATCAAGGAGTTGATTCCTATCAAATCAAACCCGATCTTTTCAAATATGATACGAGATTTGAATTAAAGTAGATATACGAATCTAAATGAACAGTCATGATGAGTTGATCTAAACATAAAATCAACGGCTGAAATTGATCTACTCGAATCTTAGCCAATCAGATGGCGCCCAAGATGATCCAAGTAGCGGCTCCTTCCGACTGTGGTCAGATTTTTCTAGATCCACCCTCAGATTTTCAATCAGAGATCTGGATCAAAACAAATCTATGAATCGATCTTTCAACGGCTAAGATTGATTTATACAAAACTTGACCAATTGGATATCTCATGAAATGATCCGAATATTGATCTTTATTCATTTGAGTTAGATCTTTCCAGATATGCCCTCAGATTTTCGATCAAAGCTTCGAATCTAAGCAGATCTATGAATCAATTTTTCAACGGTTAAGATTGATTTGCATAAATTTCGGCCAATCGGATAGCTCTTGAAATGATCTGAATATTGATCTTTATTCATTTATGTTATATCTTTCCAGATCTGCCCTCAGAGTTTCAATCAAAGCTTCAGATCTAAGCAGATCTATGAATCAAATTTTCAACGGTTAAGATTGATTTGCACAAATCTTAGCCAATCGGATGACTTCTGAAATGATCCGAATATTGATCCTTATTCATTTGACTTAGATATTTCCAGATCTGTCGTCCGATTTTCAATCAAAAATTAGATCTAAGTAGATCTATGAATTGAACCTTCAACGGCTATGATTGTTTTGCACAAATCTCAGCCAATTTGATAGCTCTCGGAATGATCTGAATATTGATCCTTACTCATATGAGTCATATCTTTCCAAATCAGTTGTCCAATTTTCAATTAGAAATTTAGATATAAGTAGATCTACAAATTAAACCTTCAACAGCTATGATTGATTTGCACAAATCTCAGCCAATCTGATAGCTCTCGGAATGATCTGAATATCGATCCTTATGCATCTGAGTCAGATCGTTCCAGATCCACCCTCAGATTTCTGATCAGAAATCTAAATCTAAACAGATCTACAAATCAAACTTTCAATGACTAAGATTGATTTTTCACAAATCTCAACCAATCGAATAGCTCTCAAAATTATCCGAGTATCAATCCCTACAAATTTGGATTAGATCTCTCTAGATCCACCATCGGATTTTTGATTCGAGATCTAGATTAGAGCAGATCAACAAGTTAAGATTTCGACCGCTGAAATTAACTTACAAAAATCAAAGCCAATCAGACAACTGCCAATGCGATCCATATATTGATCCCTACTTAATTAGATTAGATCTTCCCAAATCCACCCTCGGATTTTTGATCAAGGATCTGGATCAAAGCAGATCTACGAATCACACTTTCAATGGCAGAAATTAATTCACTTGGATCTCAGCCAATCGGGTAGCTCTCAAGGTGATCCAAATATCGACTCCTACCAGATTAGGTCTGATCTTTCTAAGTTTGATCTCGAATTTATGATCAGAGACATCTTTTAGTCATCCTCAAATTTTGAATGTTTGGTCCCACGACCCGTTCATCCCAATTTTGAACACTTGGTCTATCGGCTCGTTCATCCAAATTTTGAATGTTTGGCCTAATGGCTCATTCAATCAAATTTGAATGTTTGGTCCCATGACCCGTTCATCCGAATTTCGAATGCTTGACCCATCGGCTCGTTCGCCCAAACTTTGAACGTTTGGCCCATCGGCTCGTTCACCCAAATTTGAACGTTTAGCCTTATCGGCTCGTTCACTCATCTCGTCCACTTGATTCAAACATAGTCATGGACGATACATTCCTGACACATATTGGTAATAACGTTGTTTGAGAGGTGCGTACGTCGATACTTTGTATCGGGGCGTAGTTCCTCAATGTTGTTATAATGCAACTTGGATTTTTTTTCCATGACCTATGTCACATGAAAATCAGTCTTAAGAATGTACTCTTGTACCAAATTGTAAACCGTGTTGATGTCTCATATTTTTATAGTCTTTTAGACTTATATTTACTAGTGAATCGAGACCTATTTTCATTCTTTTATATCTCTTTCCGGCTTATTTCATTGATTTTCTTCAGAAGCTTGACTTCTTGTCTTGTTGATGAATACGGGACAATTCACTCACTTTTGGAGCTATTTGGAAGTATTTTTATGTTCTTGAGTGAATCAATAACCTTGACGAGAAGTTTCGCTTCAAACTGGGCTAATTTCCAGAATTACGGCTGAGGCCCTATTCTGCATTATGGCCATAATTTCTAGTTTGAATTCTCAAGAAGCCCGTTTTCATTGAAGTATAATCATATTCCGAAGGCGTGTTCTCAATTTTCTCAAAAGATGCATTTCAGAAGACAAAAACTTCGATAGAAGACATTACGGGTATAACCGTAATTTCACCTTGCCCATAATCTTCACATCGGCGACCTTTGACATCATACTATGGCCGGAATTCAAGTCAAGTCAAAGGTCAATTCACATGCAAAATTTCAGACGAAACGGAGTTCTCCACCGAAATTACTAGCATGCCCATAATCTCATTACACCCGTAATGGTGTTAAGAGCATTAAGTGCGTTGAAGGACTGCATTAATTCGGTTATAACTTTTCCGTTACAACTCCGATTTGGGCGTTTTTGGTGTCATTACGACGAGAATTTAATGGGCCATAAGTGTATGAACGTTTCGGGATACAAAGAGCATTAGTGTCGACATTACAGGCATGCCCGTAATCTTTATTAAACCCATAATCGTCCTTGCGCACCCTAAAATTAAAAGAGCCATAACTTTGTCATTATAGCTCCATTTTGGACGTTTAAGGTGTCAAAACGTATCTAATTAAAAGGGCTTTAATGTTGGCATATCAAAGGGCACTTCAGAAATAATAAAAGGGGCCAAATTCGGTGAAGAACGCAGCGCCCGTGCCTAGTTGGGGCTCAAGGTGGGCTAGTGAGTTTTGCAAAGGAGAAAGCTTTGGTGACAACAAGGGAGGAGGAAGGAGCCATGCTATCATTCTAGAAGACTTGAAGGAAAGTTGAAACGCTTTTGCAGAAGAGTTTGCTTCTTTTTTCTTCTATCTTCTCTTTAGTTCTTTCTAATTCCTTTAGAGATTGTACTGAGTCGATGTCATGCTAGCTAATCTTTTGATCGGAACAAGGGTGTAATCTCGTTGCGTGTATCTTCTATTTGAACTTATTTTCTTGTAGCAAATGCTATTTTATTTCGTGTTTATTCGATCTGTGCTGTTTTACTGTTAGTTTTGCCTTGATGACGTAATTACTTTTCTTGGGCGCCGGAAGAAGGACCGAAAGGTGAATTGCGACGCTAGATCTGCCTTATCGATCATGCTCTGACTTGTCAAGAAATTGGGCAGGATTTGTGTGAGGAAACTTATAATATCTCTGAACCCAATGGATCAATCTAGGTATGGTGAGCCACGAAAGTAGGACGCCGATCTAGATTGATACCGGATTACCTTGTCGAAAGAGGGTAATCTGTACCATTTGATATTTCCTTGAACACTTTTAAAATTGTGTTGTTATGATGATTGTCTTGTTTGAGTTTAACATCTATCAACGAGATGCACTCGAAGTTTCGATGTATCTAAACATTGTTTTCTATCCAAAACTTTCACTTGCTTGATTCGGCAAGCAATTGTATTTAGTTGTAGTTTGATTTATTTTATAAAAACCCAAAATATTCACCCGATTGTCTAGCTATTGATTTGTAATCAATCGGTGCTTGATCACTGTCCCTGTGGGATCGACATCTTAAGTACTACTACGACAAAGCCGTCACGCTTGCGGTTAGTGGTACGATAAAGTACACATCACGTGTCATGACACAAAGTTATAAATTATATTCTTTCAACCATTTGTCTTTATTTTGCTATATGTTATAGATCTCTAAATGAAAGGTACCCTAAACTTCTTAGGGGTAATTAACAATGAATGCTTATGTTCATTGGAAGCTATAACCTACTAAAACAAAAAGCCTTATAATCTATAAGGTGAATTTGGAATGGTCGCACTATTTTTTTAATATTTCAATTTACATTGAAATGTAACAAAAAATGACCTCACAAATTCTGGCACGCCCGGTGGGACAAGCTTCTCCTTTCATCTTTGAGATATTTACTTATAACTTTCTTTGTCTTTATTTTGAGCTTGTCATAATAGCTCTTATAATGGCAACATAGACCTTTTGCTTGAACGAGTATCCAAGAGTACATTACTCTATAACAACTAGAAAATCCAACAAGCCACAAAGATGGATATTTTCATCCAACAAGCTTTGAGACCGGGTAATTTTCTCAAATTTGAATATCCAACAAGCTACATGGCCGGATATTTGATGACACCAAGAATATGGGAGTAACACATTGCGGGGCCAAAACAAGATGGCTCCAGAAGACGAAAGATATACAACATTCCGTACATCAATCGACATATATTGTTATAATGTTATGTCATTCAGACTCAAAGGGGGGGACTTAAAGAATATCTATTACAACCTCCAGTCTTGGCCGAGGATGGTACAAGATTGCATCGAATACGTAAAAACTTGTCATTTATGTCAAGTGCACGGAGATTTGATCCACAAAACCCCTAATCCCTGCCACCCAACAGTCTTATATTGGCCATTTGAGATGTGGGGAACTAACATAATTGGATCAATAGAACCTCCATCTCCCCGGGGGCATCGCTTCATCTTGGCAGCAACTGACTATTTTTCAAATGGGCGGAGGCCATTCCCTTAAAAGAAGTCAAAGCAAGCAATGTTCTCAATTTCTTTCGCGAGAATATACTCAGTCGATTTAGAACCCCTAGAAGGGTAATTTCTAATAACGGACTTGCATTCAAAAATGCTATCATTTACAAGTTTGCGAGTCATCATAAAATTGACTGGCAATATTCTTCCATTTACAATCCAAGATCATATGGCCTGCCGAAAGCATTCAACAAAGCTTCATTCAAACTACTCAAGAAAAATGTATCCAAAAACAAAAGAAAATGACATCATAAACTGATAGAAGTGTTATGGGTTTATCGAACCACATATCGAACACCAACTCAATTCACGCCTTATTTCTTGATCTTTGGCATCGAGGCGGTACTTCCCCTTGAAGTAGAAATACCTTCATTAAGAATTGTTGTTCATCATAACATGACAATTGAAGAAAATATACAATTGCGTCTTGATGAACTAGACACTCTCGATAAGCAAAGGTTAATTGTGCAACAGAACATGGAGTTATATCAAGCACGAATGACAAGAGCATATGACAAGTTGGCAAGAGAACATATGTTCAACAAGGGAGACCTCGTCTTGGTTCTACGATGACCCATCATCACCAATAGAATAGCAAAAGAAAAATTCAATCCTAACTAGGAAAGGCCCTAGGTGATAGAAAAGGCTTACGAAGGAAGAGCCCATCAATTGGTTGATCAAAATGGAGAGCGCCCAATGCCACCCATCAACGGTCGATTTTTAAAGAAATATTATACTTAGCTTGAGATTGATCCTAATCAAACACTAGTATGATCTAAAACATCAATTCCGTATATGGTTGATAATTTACCAAAAATTGTAAGGTCCTAACACGAGTGAAAATCCGATTTTATTTGAATAGTGATAAAATCACAAATTTCAATTCCGTTTATGGTTGACAATTTACCAAAAATTGTAAGCTTCTAACACGAGCGAAGATCCAATTTTATTCGAACGGTGATAAAATTGCAAATTTCAATTTCGTTTATGGTTGGCAATTTACTAAAAATTATAAGCTCCTAACACGAGCGAAGATCCGATTTTATTCGAATGGTGATAAAATCGCAAATTTCAATTCTGTTTATGGTTGACAATTTACCAAAAATTGTAAGCTCCTAACATGAGCGAATATCCGATTTTATCCGAACGGTGATAAAATCACAAATTTCAATTCCGTTAAAATCACAAATTTCAATTCCGTTAATGATTGACAATTTATCAAAATTATAAGCTCCTAACACAAGCAAAGATCCGATTTTATTTGAATGGTGATAAAATCACAAATTTCAATTCCGTTTATGGTTGACAATTTACTAAAAATTGTAAGCTCCTAACACGCATGAAACAATCTTATCCGAACGGTGACAAGATAGTGAAATTCAATTCCGTTTATGGTTGACAATTTACTAAAAATTGTAATCTCCTAACACGAGCGAAACAATCTTATCTAAATGGTGACAAGATAGTGAAATTCAATTCTGTTTATGGTTGACAATTTAGCAAAAAATTGTAAGCTCCTAACATGAGCGAAACAATCTTATCCGAACAGTGATAAGATTGTGAAATTTAATTCTGCTTATGGTTGATAATTTACCAAAAATTGTAAGCTCCTAACACAAGCGAAACAATATTATTCGAACGTGATAAGATAGTGAAATTCAATTCCACTTATAGTTGATAATTTACCAAAAATTATAAGCTCCTAACACGAGCGAAACAATCTTATCCGAATAGTGATAAGATAGTGAAATTCAATTTCGTTTATGGTTGATAATTTACCAAAAATTGTAATCTCCTAACATGAGCGAAACAATCTTATCCGTACGGGGATAAGATTGTAAAATTTAATTCCGTTTATGGTTGATAATTTACCAAAAATTGTAAGCTCCTAACACGAGTGAAACAATCTTATCCGAACGGTGATAAGATAGTGAAATTCAATTCCGTTTATGGTTGGTAATTTACCAAAAAATTGTAAGCTCCTAAAATGAGCAAAACAATCTTTTTTAAACGGTGATATGATCGTGAAATTCAATTCCATTTATCGTTGACAATTTATTAAAAATTGTAAGTTCCTAATATGAGCGAAATAATCTTATCCGAACGGTGATAAGATAGTGAAATTCAATTCGTTTATGGTTGGCAATTTACCAAAAATTGTAAGCTCCTAACACGAGCGAAATAATCTTATCCGAACGGTGATAAGATAGTGAAATTCATTTCCGTTTATGGTTGACAATTTACCAAAAAATGTAAGCTCCTAACAAGAGTGAAACAATCTTATCCGAACGGTGATAAGATAGTGAAATTCAATTCCGTTTATGGTTAGCAATTTACCAAAAATTGTAAGCTCCTAACACAAGCGAAATAATCTTATCCGAACAGTGATAAAATAGTGAAATTCAATTCCGTTTATGGTTGGCAATTTACCAAAAATTGTAAGCTCCTAACACGAGCGAAACAATCTTACCCGAACGGTGATAAGATTGTGAAATTCAATTCCATTTATGATTGGCAATTTACTAAAAATTGTAAGCTCCTAACACTAGCGAAACAATCTTATCCAAACGGTGGTAAGATTGTGAAATTCAATTCCGTTTATGGTTGGCAATTTACTAAATATTGTAAGCTTCTAACACGAGCAAACAATCTTATCCGAATGGTGATAAGATAGCAAAATTCAATTCCATTTATGGTTGACAATTTCTCAAAAATTTTAAGCTCCTAACACGAGCAAAACAATCTTATCCGAACGGTGATAAGATCGTGAAATTCAATTCCGTTTATGGTTGGCAATTTACTAAAAATTGTAAGCTCCTAACACGAGTGAAACAATCTTATCCGAACAGTGATAAGATAGTGAAATTCAATTCCGTTTATGGTTGACAATTTACCAAAAATTGTAAGCCCCTAACACAAGTGAAATAATTTTATCCAAACAGTAATAAGATCGTAAAATTCAATTCCATTTATGATTGACAATTTACCAAAAATTGTAAGCTCCTAACACGAGTGAAACAATCTTATCCTAACGGTGAAAAGATCATGACATTCAATTCCGTTTATGGTTGACAATTTACCAAAAATTATAAGCTCCTAACATGAGTGAACAATATTATTCGAACGGTGATAAGGGTGTGAAATTCAATTTCGTTTATGATTGACAATTTACCAAAAAATTATAAGCTCCTAACATGAGAGAAACAATCTTATCCGAACGGTGATAAGAGTGTGAAATTCAATTCCGTTTATAGTTGACAATTTACCAAAAATTGTAAGCTCCTAACACGAGTGAAGATCCGATCTTATTTGAATGGTGAAAAGATCATAAATTTCAATTCCGTTTATGGTTGATAATTTACCAAAAATCATAAGCTCCTCACACGAGCGCAAAAAAAAAAGCAAGACAATAAAGTATCGTTTGGGAACTACGTACGCCAATGCTTGTCATCAGGGCATAGCTCCTTGATATAACATTGTATTTACAATACAAAAAAAAAAGAAGCGAAACAATGAAGTATCGTTTAGGAACTACATACATTGATGCTTGTCATCGGAGCATAGCTCCTTGATATACATTGTACTTGCAACACAAAAACAAAGAAAAAAAGAAAAAAAAAACAAAAAGCAAATTAATGAAGTATTGTTTGAGAACTACGTACGTCGATGCTCGTCATCGAGGTGTAGCTCCTCGATATAACATTATACTTGCAACACCATGATAATGAAATGATTTGAAAAAAAAAATCCAAATGACAAATTACACCTGCAACATGAATAAAATTGAGCAACAATAGTTGATGGGCAACGGATTTGTATGCGCTTCTTCTCTCACTTATACCAAATCCGTTGGGGGGCATTTGTTAAAAGTTAAAAAAAAGTCAATTAATTAATTAATTTAATTGGTTTATTAATCGATCTGTGACAAGCCATCATGTTTCGGTCAACATCTTATTTTGACCATGATGACATAATATGGAGATTAAAAAAGATAATAAAAATACTATAAGAATAAATATGGTATCATATACTATTTTTATAAAAGTATGTAGTCATGCACATAAAAAATGAATTAAAAAAATGATGCGCCATGACATGCGACCATGGCAACAAATAAAAAAAAAGAAAAAAAAAGAGATTGTGGGAAGCCTTTTAACGTGACCAAAAAATAATAATAAAAATATTTTGGGTGAGGAAGAAAAAAAGATAGTGGGAAGATTTCAACAGTCAAACTCATCTATTTTTGGAGGAATACAAATGTGGAAGAAGAAAAAAAATAATAAAATAATAGGAGCCATGATGCGCATCGTGGAAAACAAAAAAAATAAAAAAAATAAAATAGCAAAAAACGAGGGAGCCTTGGAACGTGAAAAAAAATATAATAAAATATAAGGGAAGGTGGTCGCATGCCTCTATCAAAAATAGTAAGAAAAAAATATAAAAAGGAGGAAAGGAAATCAAAGGGGGAGATTCGGCCATTCATGCTATTCACCCATTTGACTAAAAAGATTTTTTTTTTGGGCATCGCTTTATCTTGGCAGCATTTTAATACAAGAAAGATTAAGTTTTCTCTGTCTCAGAGGGCAAGGTCTTAGTTTTTGCCTAGCGACGCTGTACCTGACTGTACAGCTGAGGGCATGTTATGCGCTGGGCGAGAAAATCTCACTACTATTGTGAGATCTGAAGATTGAAAATCCTGCCTAAGAAAGGAGGATTTGTTTGACCACAGAAGAAGAAAAAAATCTCACTAAGATTGTGCGATTTGTTGCTGTCTTTAGATAGAAAAACTTGTCGTTTGTCGCAAGTAATTGCTGCTGAGCCTTATAGACCGACGCATTGAAGTCGTCGTGGTTCTGTTGCTAAGTCTCTGCCACTTAAAATCGTGGCTCCCTGCATTTGCCAGATCTAATCTTTTGATTTCAGCTCCGGCTGACAAATTGCGAAAGCCGCTCGTGGAGCCGGAATCAAGCGCTCGCTGCTAAGATCCAGCCCATCGGCGTCTGCCGAATCAGCTTCAGCCGCTCAAATGGATTTCTGCTGCTTGAAAATTGCCAATCGATCAAACTCTCATCGGTCAACGAAGAAGAAGGAAGTAGCTGAACGCTGCTCGTGAGCATCAATTTTCACTGATTTTCGCCCCCAACGCCGCCGACACCAGAGCCTCTTCGAGCCCTTTTTCGTCGAATCTGATATTGGAATAGGTTGACGCTTTCAGCTAGGTCGCCTAAGAAAATTCATCAATGGAGTTTTCTTCCCCCGAGACTGCCACTACGCATGGCTGCACTCGACGCCGCGCTCGTCACCACCACCCTGCACTCGACGCACATAAAAAAAAAGCTTCACTTCATCTTCACGAAGAATTCGACATTTGACCACCTGATCGGATTGAAACTTTGGTCCTCGATCCTGCGAACTGATGAGTAGAAGGATCTACCCATTCGACGGCCGGATCGCCGGAATCGAGAGATTCATCCCGGCAATCCCTATTTCCTTCCTACAAACGCTTCTTTCTGACGATCTCGGTATGCAATGGTCTGTTCTGATCCAAACCTTAGCCATACCTTCTGCTCCATCATGCGCGCCGGTAGTAGAGAGGATCCATACATTAGATGGCCGAATCGCTGAAATTGAAACTTTTTGTCTAGTGACCCTTCCTTTGCATCGGTTTCGAAAGAAAGTCAGTCGCGTGATTTTGCTTGATGTCGAATCACCACCGGCCGGCGGCCATAGGTCCAGCGCGATGCAAGGAATCTTCAGCTGGAGCAGGCATGCGCCCGGACAACGGATGGTGGACGAATAAAAGCGGGCGGCCGGCGGCAAACGGAACGGACTTCGTTCGCTTCTGTCAATAGTGAGCGAAAGAAAAAAAATTTTAGATCCAACAATCCAATTTAGTTGGAAGAGAGAATCAGACGATCCAAAATAACTCTGAAATAAATGCTTAGATTTAATCATAGATGGTATGATGGTCCACATTATATCTAAAAATAACAGCTCAGATGATTCAATTATCAAGAATCTAATGGTCCAGATTAAATCTAAAGCTCACGGCTCAAATTTGATCATCAAAGATCTGATGGCTAGATATTTCAACTATAATTTAACGGTCCAGATCGCTCTGATCAAATAAAATAAATCCAACAGTTGTGATTCATCCATTTCAAATCAACGCTTCAGGTCTAAATCAGATTAACGCTCCAGATTGCTTCATGTGAAATCAGACAGTCAAGATCGAGCTCATCAAATAATTTAAATCCAACGGCTGTAATGCGTCATCATGAAATCAATGGTCCAAATATGAAATAAATTCAACGATCCAGATCATTTCAATCTTCATCAGATGGCTTAGATTAATTTGATCAAATAAATTAATCCAACAGCTGAGATTCATCTAATTCAAATCGACGATCCAGATTTAAAACACATCGACGATTTAGATTTGAATATAAAACAAATGAACGGCTGAGAACGATCAGAGCATATCTCGGTCAATCGGTTGACATTTGACATGATCAAGGAGTTGATCCCTATCAAATCAAACCCGATCTTTTCAAATATGATATCGGATTATTGATCCAAGATTTGAATTAAAGTAGATCTACGAATCTAAATGAAGAGTCATGATGAGTTGATCTAAACATGAAATCAACGGCTGAAATTAATCTACTCGAATCTTAGCCAATCAGATGGCTCCCAAGATGATCCAAGTAGCGGCTCCTACTGAATGTGGTTAGATCTTTCCAGATCCGCCCTCATATTTTCAATTAGAGATCTGGATCAAAACAGATCTATGAATCAAACTTTCAATGGCTAAGATTGATTTGCACAAATCTTGGCCAATCAGATAGCTCTTGAAATGATCCGAATATTGATCTATATTCATTTGAGTTAGATCTTTCCAAATCTGCCCTCAGAGTTTTGATCAAAGCTTCGAATCTAAGCAGATCTATGAATCAATTTTTCAACGGTTAAGATTGATTTACGTAAATCTCAGCCAATCAGATAGCTCTTGAAATGATCCGAATATTGATCTTTAGTCATTTGACTTAGTTCTTTCTAGATTTGCCCTTAGAGTTTCGATCTAAGCTTCAGATTTATGAATCAATTTTTCAATGGTTAAGATTGATTTGCGCAAATCTCAGCCAATCAGATAGCTCTTGAAATGGTCAGAATATTGATCTTTATTCATTTGAGTTAGATCTTTCCAAATCTGCACTCAGAGTTTCGATCAAAGCTTCGGATCTAAGCAGATATATGAATCAATTTTTCAACGGTTAAGATTGATTTGCCATATCTTAGCCAATCGGATGACTTTTGAAATGATCCAAATATTGATCCTTATTCATTTGACTTAGATCTTTCCAGATCTATCATCCTATTTTCAATCAAAAATTTAGATCAAAGTAGATCTACGAATTGAACCTTCAATGGCTATGATTGATTTGCACAAATCTCAGCCAATCGGATAGCTCTCGGAATGATCTGAATATTGATCTTTACTCATCTGAGTCAGATCTTTCTAGATCAATTGTCCGATTTTCAATCAGAAATCTAGATCTAAGTAGAGCTACAAATTAAACCTTCAATGGCTATGATTGATTTGCACAAATCTCATCCAATCGGATAGGTCTCGGAATGATCTGAATATCGATCCTTATGCATCTGAGTCAGATAATTCCAGATCCACCCTCAGATTTTTGATCAGAAATCTAAATCTAAACAGTTCTGCGAATCAAACTTTTAATGGCTAAGATTGATTTGAACAAATCTCAACCAATCGGATAACTCTCGTTGTGATCCAAATATCGACTCCTACTAGATTAGTTCTGATCTTTCTAAGTTTGATCTAGAATTTACGATCAGAGACATCTTTTAGCCACCCTCAAATTCTTAACGTTTGGTCCCATGACCCATTCATCCGAATTTTGAACGCTTGGCCTATCAGCTCGTTCATCCAAATTTTGAATGTTTGGGCCAACGGCTCATTCAATCAAATTCGAATGTTTGGTCCCATGACCTGTTCATCCGAATTTCGAACGCTTGGCCCATCGGCTCATTCGCCCAAACTTTGAACGTTTGGGCCATTGGCCCGTTCACCCAAATTTGTACATTTTGCCTCATCGGCTCGTTTACTCAACTCGTCCACTTGATTCAAACATAGTCATGGACGATAAAATTCCTGATGCGTATTGTTAATAACGTTATTTGGGAGGTGCGTACGTCGATACTTTGTATCGGGGAGTAGTTCCTTAATGTTGTTACAACGCAACTCGAATTATTTTTCCATGACCTATGTCACATGAACATTAGTCTTGAGGTTGTACTCTTGTACCAAATTGTAAACCGTGTCATGACACGAAGTTATAAATTATATTCTTTCAACCATTTGTCTTTATTTTGTTATATGTTATAGATCTCTTAATCAAAGGTACCCTAAACTTCTTAGGGGTAATTAACAATGAATGCTTGTGTTCATTGGAAGCTAGAACCTACTAAAACAAAAAGCCTTATAATCTATAAGGTGAATTTGGAACGGTCGCACTATTTTTTTTAATATTTCAATTTACATTGAAATGTAACAAAAAATGACCCCATTGACATCAATACAAACATATGAGTTAATAGGTGTACTTTATAGACCCAATGTAAATCTTTGACTTAGGTGTTATAAGTCGAGATCACAACTGATATAAGTGTATTGGTTCTTCAATTTGAGGTCGTCAGTAATTCAACATGATGAGTGATATACTTTGATACAACTTAACGCCTCAACGTAGCTAAAAAATCATAACTATTATTATATATGTTATAAACCATGTAAAAGTGTAGGTGACTAATAGAAGATTTGTGTCTTTCCTTTAGAAAGTTTGATATCGATGGGCCCTTTTATTAGAGCATGACTAAGAATGTAAAGTCACACCTAGGAGATTGTATTATCCTACTTAAGTCATGCCCACCTAATCAGAATAAGCAAGTGTGACACACTTGTCCAATCTAGATATCAAATTACAAAGAGATCATATTATATAGAGACTTTGCTGTTGGCTAGGAGATGTCAATTAATGACACACTTCCTATGACTTGGGTAGTAATAATGTATTACTAGATACCCCTCATTACTTATGTTGACTTCTTCAGTGATCATCATTACTAATGTCATAGGAAATGTCTAGGGTCACACACATAAACATTTGATGCCACATGATAATCAATAAATAGCTTTGGATCAAGTGATGTAATAATTCGAGTCCATTTAGGAGTTAGATGGATTCACATCAAAGCAAGATTAAGACCAACTATACTAATGGTTCAGATTGATTGATTTGCATAGGGATTAGGGCTAGGCACCTTATCATGAACATCTGGATCTAATTGATGGTCTTCAAGCCCAAATCAAAGTAGAGGGTGATGCTTGCATGTTGACAATAATTTCTAGTAATATTTTATCTCAAAACTAGATTAATTTTAATGTTTTTATGCTCCATTTAGACTTATTTACTTGTTTTCTTTAGAATCTTTACTTTTTCTCGTCTTTATGAAATTTCAAGTAAATTACTCAATTTTGGATTTTTTTTTTTGGAGATTCTAGAGTCATGGAGTGATTTCTTATGCGAAGATGAGTCTACACAACAAATTTGGGCTCAAACAGGGTTTCTTTGAAGATCACGGACAGGTGAACACTTCACGGCCTGCCCATATCTTGGTGTTCGTGTTGGGAAACCTCGGGGATATTTTATAATTTTTCACAGAGGCTACATTACATGCACAGCGAAATAATATTCCCAAGACAGGCCAGTCCCAAAAATCCAGTGAAGATCGTCTTGCAAGGGAGTCGACACGATGAGATAGTAAATACCTTAGTAGCAAGATGAGGACAATGTCGAGGTAGGTGCCCAAGCATGCGCCCTCTATAGTCACACACACACGGATGCCTCGAGCTCTCTTCTTCCTCTCCTGGCGCTAGCCTTGGGAAGAAGATCCAAGCCTTTGTTGATCTTCTGCTTCACTTACGCCACCTCCAGAAGAAGTTGCGCCAAGGTACAAAGTAGAAGAATGCCGCCAAGCCCAAGCCCCTCTTGCGACAAGAGGAGATAGAGATAGGTGCTTACGGCTTTGTGGGAGAGGATGCCGCCAACCTCTTTGCTTCTCTTGCGCCAAGGAGGAGGAAGAAGATGAAGACACCAAGATCTTCTTTAACATGCGCCAAGAGGAGAGGAAGAAGTTGCGGCTATGGAAGAAGGTGCACCAAGATCTCTATCTTCTCGCCCTTTTGGTGGTTCACACCAATACCATTACTTGTCTCAAGGTCTCTCGCATATCCCTTGATATTTAGAGGCATGAAGGGCAGCTAGAACAAGGTGTAGGCCCAACTCATGAAGAAGGGGGCGGCTAGGGTATGTGTGGGGTGGCAATTAGGGTTTTAGGGTTTAGGAAATTCTCCAAGAGTTTTCCATAAACCCATTCCACTTAGCCATATGCGCCCAAGACCTTCCGAAAAAGTCTTCCAAGCCATATCAGCCCCAAGATTTGCCATAGAGGCAAGCATACCATCCAAGGGTGAAGGGGGAGGCGCCATATCCTTCCTAATGAAGCAACATGCGCCCACTCCTCCCCATTATTCCCTTAGGCGCCAATGGGAGGAGACTTCTCCCCATTATACCCTTTAAGCCCATTATCTCTTCATGATAACTTGTTATTGGGCCTCATTGGGTAATGAGCTAGCCCAAACTTCATTACATGGGTTGGTTAAGCAATTGGATCCAATCCAATGCAACCCTAATCCAAATGTGACCAATCTTGGTCAATTTTGGGTCAACCTGCCAAAAATGAAGTTTGGCTCCAATAACTCTCTTCCATCTCATTAGTCCCATTAGCACTGATGAAATCTCCTAAATAGATCCGAGTTATCCGATAACTCGATCATAAGGATTCCCGATCAATACGATAACTCGAGTATTAAGGTGTTCGATCCTGTAGGGTCCTCTGATGTTGGCAGTGCTGACCTAAGGTCACCACAAGCAGTGAGTGGCACCTAGCAGTGCATCGCTGCTACCCAAGTCATCAAAATGGATATCGACATCGACATCCCCATCATTGCAACTAGGTACATATACATTATAGTCCCTTTGGCAAACTGATATCTGATTGGATAAGTGTGTCATCAGTTGTTTTCACCCAATCACATGGTTATGACTAAATCAGGTTATCGCCTGGGTATGGCCATACACTTTCAGTTATAGAACCATAGAGAAGCTCCATGGATATCAAGCTTCCCTCAGGAAGGGGCAAATCCTCTATCTGTCTATTGACCTTCTCATATGGGTCGTGACATACTCAATGACAACCGTTATTACCTCCCAATTACGGTGAGGTGTTAGGTTGTATCAAAGCATGTGCCTAACCATATATAACGGTTAATGACCTTACGTCAAGGGATCAATGTATCTGCTATCACTTGTGAGGATAACTCATGACACTAAGTCATAGCCTCACAGAAGGTCGGTCCAGTATATCCTCCACTGATATATCAATATGTCTACGTTAACACCTTATGCCTAACCAGCTCATATACTAGTCTCACAAGTACCAGAGCTATCCCATATCCACTCAGGTACATTGATTAGGGATAACCATTTGAGCACATATCCAATCTATCTCTAAGGACATTATCATGTAAGTACATAATTGCATATGTAGACAAACATTAATAATGACAAAACTAGAATGATATATATATTTATCTGTGTCAAGTAGTACAAAAAATGGACTGATACTAGGTCTCAGGGCATATACACCAACAATCTCCCACTTGCACTAAGACCTAGAGGTTGAGGAACCTCAACCCCATATCTCTGGCATGACCATCATGCTTCTGCTGCGCTAAAGCCTTGGTCAGTGAGTCTGCTAGATTGTTCTCTGTGTCAACTCTGCTAATCTTGACATGACCTTGGTGAATGATTTCTTTGATCAGGTGAAATCTTCTAAGTATGTGTTTGGACCTTTGATGAGACTGTGGTTCCTTAGCTTGTGCAATTGCCCCATTGTTGTCACAGTAGAGCTCAATGGGATCCACCGCACTTGGAACCACCTGGAGTTCAGAAATGAACTTCCTCATCCAAACAGCTTCTTTGGCTGCCTCAGAAGCGGCCAGATACTTAGCCTCGGTTGTAGAATCAGCTATGGTGGATTGCTTGAAGCTCTTCTATCATACAACGCCTCCATTCATCTTGAATACATAGCCGGCCTGCGATCTGAAGTCGTTAGGGTCAGACTGGAAAGATGCATCAGTGTAGCCCTAAACACTGAGCTCTTCCTATCCCCCGTAGACCAAGAACAAATCCTTAGTTCTTCTTAGATACTTAAGGATGTTCTTTACAGCCACCCAGTGCTGCAGACCGAGCTTGGATTGGTACCAGCTGGTTATGCTCACAGCATAAGCCACATCTGGTCTAGTACACAACATTGCATACATGATCGATCCCACTGCCCAAGCATAGAGCACTCAACTTATTTCATCCCTCTCAGCCTGTGTGGTGGGACACTAGCTCTTTGAGAGAGTAAGCCCATGTCTCACTAGAAGGTATCCGTTCTTGGATTGCTCTAAGTTGAACCTCTCTAGGACCTTATCAATGTAGGTACTCTGACTATGGGCTAGGATCCTCTTGGATCTATCCCGGTAGATCCTCACACCTAGGATATAGGTGGCCTCCCCTAAGTCCTTCATCTCGAAACACTTCCCCAACCATGTCTTCACAGACTGAAGACTAGGAATGTCGTTTCCGATGAGCAGTATGTCATCGACATACAAGACCAAAAAAGTCACCAAGCTCCCACTGAATTTTCTGTACACACAGGCGTCATCTTTGCTTTTGATAAAGCTATAGTCTCTTACAGCTTCATCAAACCATATATTCCAACTTTGAGATGCTTGCTTTAATCCATAAATGGATTTCTTTAGCCTGTAGACTTTATTGGCATCTGTAGGATGGATGAAACCATCAGGTTGTGTCATATACACATCCTTTGTCAACCTCCCGTTAAGGAACGCTGTCTTAACATTCATCTGCCATATCTCATAGTCATGATATGCAACTATAGCAAGCAGAATCATAATGGATTTGATCATGGCAACAGGCGAGAAGGTTTCATCATAGTCCACCCCATGGACTTGTTTGAATCCTTTAGCTATTAGTCAACCCTTATAGGTAACTATGTTGCCATCCATATCAGTCTTCCTTTTGAAGACCCATTTGCACCATATGGGTTTTACCCCATCAGGTAGCTCAACCAAATCCCAGACTTGGTTAGCTGATAAGGAATCCATCTCAGATCGCATGGCCTCAAGCCATCTCTCGGAATCTGGTCCACTGACCACCTCATCATATGTCCTGGGTTCATCCTCAATGATGAAGATCCCATTGTGTTGGGTCGGCAGCAACCCATACCTCTCAGGTGCACGATGAATCCTCCCTGACCTACGTGGGACCTGTGTCTAAGCCTCAGGCTGCCTAGCAACCGGTGCAGGTGGCTCAGGTTCCATCTCTATGTCCTATGGTTGATGATACCAAAATTCATAGTATATTTTGTGTCATTTCATTGGTCTTTATGTGTCATATTTATGCCCTTTTGCTTTTTTTAAGCCTTTTTTTGTCAAAATTGCAGAATCTACACCATTTCTTGTTTTTGATTATTTATAAGTAAAAAGTGCCATATTTTGATGGATTTTGGAAGATTTGAGCACACCAATGGATTCTAGATGTCGAAACGAAGCTACCCGTCAATTTTCATGCAAATCGGAGCAAGTTTGAAAAATTACGGTAGTGTTGTAATAAATATTATGATACTATAATTTCCGTCCCAGTAAGCACAGAGAGAAATTATGGCAGTGCCGTAATCAATATTAATGTTTTGTATAGAACATTCCATGTCCAACATGAATAACCCATTGTTAATTGATCCAGAAGCATAAACAATATTATCATAAGAAATTACACACTTTGAAATAT
>CM050440.1:37227818-37245209 GCA_027562315.1 Costus pulverulentus | reverse complement strand
TATTTGGGACATGGGTGTAATCCCCTTGATTTTATATGATTAGATAACTTTTTATTTCGTCAAGATAATTTTGCCATGATAATTTTACCTATGTGATTATTGTTCTAATTTTCTCCTTAGTTTACCTCTTGTCATCATGTTTAAAGTTCTCGCAATAAGGACCGAAAGGTGACTTGCTTGAGAATTGGAACCCTAAAATTAATAAATAGGAACTCACCGTAAGAGATTAAGTTAAAGTTCTTATTTTTTTATTTTAGGGACGTGATTGCATGTTGATAATTATGAACCTAGGATTAAGTTAGTGTGTCAAACGTGGAGATCTTGCACGAAAGTGAGGATCGAAACGTTGGAGAACCATAGGTAGAACTTGTGTTGAGACTCGGATGCACGAAAGTGATCCTTGAGATTCCACTTGAGACAATCAACTTAGAATTCAGATGAACGAAAGTGATCTTTGAATTCTTTGATTGATGATTTACTTATCATTAGCCTGGGACAAATCCTGTGCGAAAGTGAGGATTGGTCCCTGCATGATTGTCTGCACGAAAGTGAGATAATCCCTTTATAAAGTAAATTAAGTCTTTATCATAAGAAGATTTGACTGGCGACCTTTTATTCATATCTAGTCATTGAAATTAAGGTGGATGAAACCCTAGTCCCAGCTTATCTGTTTGATTATTTTCCCGTGTGTTTATTGTTTATTCGCATCATACTCGGTTTGCTTAGCTAGTAAGAATACAACTATTTGGTACTTAACATGTAGGTCTCTGTGGGATCGATATTTTCTTTATTACTTTGAGTGTTCGTGCACTTGCGGACACTACAAGTTTAGGGACAACAAGTTTTTGGAGCCGTATCAGGGAGTGACAGATCCCTGTGCACCAAACAAGTTTTAGCTGCGATTCCTTAAATTAGTCTACCTACTTGTATTTAAAAGTGTGTCCTTTTTGATCACATCAATTATTTCATTTGGTTGCATCTTTGATTTGCTTTGGATGTATCACTTACTGAGATTTCTAGTCGATGTCATTGCTTGAATCTGTCATTTTACACTTTAGCCTATGAGTTTCATGCTTCACACCTTTTGCATTGATTTTGACTTTTTTTATGTTTAAAAATTTTTATGACTTGAATCCATGTGATTAGAGATGTGTCGATTAAATGTTGATTATGAATGTTTATGCATGTCAATGCTTATGAATAGAGATATACCAATTATGCTGAATTTATTTCTTCAATATATATCTACTTGTTGAAATCCTTCATTGATTGATGTATAAGGTTTTTGGGTAGGTATGTTGTTTGATTAATGCAATCTAAGAGTGAAACATCTTTCTTGAATAAAATTAGCATATGAGTGTAATTTTTGAATTGATGCCAATTGATGAACCTGGTTGATGTTTAGTCTATTTTACTATTTGTTGGGAAAAAAGAATCCAAGATCTAAAAAGAGAGAGAGACTCCCCTACTTGGCACTGTGTAAAATTGACAGTGGTACAAAAATTATGGGTTGAAGTCTGTAAAAAAGAGAGAGGGAGAGAGAGAGAGAGAGAGAAAGAAAATGACTCCTCTACTTGGCACTGTGTAAAATTGGCAGTGGTATCAAAGATAAGAGTTGAAGTCCAAATAAAAAAGTGTGTATCTATGTGGGTACATGCCATCAAAATAAAAAAAAAGAGAAAAATTTTTTGTGGAAAAAGATTTTAGAAATCCTATTCCTGTAAACAAAGGTATGATAGATTTAAACTGAAACTTGAGTGAAATCATGAGACTGAGACTCCTTTTATTATGCGAGTTGCGAAATTTTATTTGATCAAAGTGGTGAATCTTAAAGATTGATTTCAGAGGACGATGTATTTATCTATAATTTTGTGCAAAAAAGTTGGTGGAGTATTTCATGAGTGATTATATTTTAGAAATTTATTTTTCATAAAAGAGCATATTTTCCATATTTAGGATTGTTCTTTATTTATTTGCTTGAGGACAAGCAAAGTTTGAGACTTATGTGTTTGATGACACCAAAATTCATAGTATATTTTGTGTCATTTCATTGGTCTTTTTGTGTCATATTTATGCTCTTTTGCTTGTTTTTAAGCCTTATTTGTCAAATATTGCAAAATCTACTCCATTTCTTATTTTTGATGATTTTTAAGTAAAAAGTACCATATTTTGATGGATTTTGAAAGATCTAAGCACACCAATGGATTCCAGATGTCGAAACGAAGTTACCAACCAATTTTCATGGGAATCGGAGCATGTTTGCAAAATTACGGTAGTGCCCTGATAAAAATTATCGTACCGTAATTTCCACCCCAGAAAGCACCGAAAGAAATTACGGCACGGCCGTAATTTTGGTCCAGAATTTTATGGTACTGTATCATCTTTTTGAGTGATTTTTTACTAGAAACTTCTGAAGAAATTACGGCACTGCCGTATTTATTTTATGGTACCGTAATTTGACCCAGTTTTGCCCGATTCTTCCGCTGGAAACATAAAAAGATGATATCTTTATATTTAGGGCACCAAATTGAGATCCGAAAGAAGCTACGGAGTTGTCTCAAAGAGGAGAAGAAAAGGGGACCGAAAGCCCTAATGTTTATCACATATCCATGGAGAATTTCAGGGAATTGCCGCTGCGCTAGGGTTCATCGTTGTTCGTCGTACAGACAATCTCCGGCCACGATTTTTGAATGGAAGCTTCGCCTAAGGAAGAAGAACACACCACAAAAGTTTCAGAGCGATAGAGGATCGATCGAGAGAGAAATCATTAAAAACGTGGCTATAGTACTATTCATCGTGACTTCAAGGCAAATTAAGGGGTGTAATTTTAATTACAGCCCTATGTTGGTTGATTTTCCCCTTCTTTTCGATTTTTGATCAATCTAAACTATGGTTTATTGTAGTTTCTTCATCATGCTAGCTTAAACATCTATTGGGACATGGGGGAGTAATTTCCCTTGATTTCATAATGACTAGAACATTGTTAATTTCGTCATGATAATTTTGTTATGATAATTCTGCTTATGTGATGACTTTCCTTTAATTCTCCTTAGTTTTATATTACCAGCATGTTTTAGAGTTTTGCAAAATTGACTGAGAGGTTGATTGTAAAATTTGGAACCCTAAAAATCATTGAGTTTGGAACTTATCGTAAGAGATTAGGTTTGTTCTTTGAATTCTGATTTTTAGTGATTTTATTGCCATGTTGATTTTATGATTCTTTGGATTGAGTTAATGTGTTACGTTTGATTTGAAATCCTTGAGTTTCAGGAGAACCTTGAGTAGAACTTGTGATGAGTTTCAGGATGCACGAGAGTAATCCTTGAGTTTCTACATGAGATGTTTGACTTAGAATTCGGATACACCAGAGTGATCCTTGAGTTCTTTGTTCATTGATTTACTTATTTTCAGCATTGGATAGATCTTGCATGAGAGTGAGGATTGGTCATTTGTATGATTGTTTGTGCGAGAGCGAGATGATCCCTTTATGAAGTAAATTATATCTTTATCATAATAAGATTAGATTGACGAATACATATTTATATCTAGTCTTGGAAATTAAGGTGGATTGAACCCTCGTCCCAGTTTCTCTCTCAGATATTTAGTTTACTTTCTGTTTGTGCTTTCATCATATTCGATTTGCTTAGCTAGTGAGAAAACAACTATTTGGCACTTAACACGTACCTCTATGTCGTTCGATATCTTTTTATTACTTCGAAGTATCTGTGCACATGCGGACTACAACAGTTATGTAGAGGAAGAAAGAACTGGCCTCCTTTGAACGTGAGGCAGTAGGATTCACCCCGGCATATCAGAAGCTTCATGGCGACACATGACTCGATATCGAGCCGGTTGCTACCACTAGCCTCTGCGGTACCATAGGGGATGACCCCCAGGGAAACCGCAAGCGGGGGGTGGTTAGACCACCCATAACAATAGCGCCCTTTCGTGAATGAGCGACCTAGTTGAACTGCTTCCCCAAGTAATATCCAGAATTGACCTGAAAAGAGTGAAGCATAGCCCATAAGAAAAATAACTCGGACTAACAGATCATACAGTCACTCTCGCCACGTCCGAATATGGTGTGGGCTAGGACCCGATGGACAAAACGTATGATAGGGTTACTAATGTTAGAGGCCCTAGCAACCGGTGAAGGTTTTCATTGGTGATTGTATTTTAGATATGTATTCTTCTTGGGAAAATCTATTCCTATGATCAAATTCTGATTTTTGCTTTAGGACAAGCAAAGTTTGAGCCGTATGTGTTTGATGACACCGAAATTTATAGTAAATTTTGTGCCCTTTGATAGATATTTTTGTGTCATATTCATACCTCTTTGCTTATTTTTATGCCTTTTTTTTATCAAATATTGCGGAATCTACACTCTTTTTGGTTTTCAATGAATTTCAAATAAAAAGGCATGATTTTCAGGCGTTTTCAAGCAATTCCAGATGCATGGATGAATTCCCACCATTAAGAGGAGATTACATGTCAAAATTCAAGAAAATTGGAGCTCAAACCAAAATTACGGCACTACCGTAATCTAAATTACGGTACCGTGGTTTTACTGCACTTACAGAAGAAACCACAGTATTGCCATAATTTCTGAGTGCTGCCATATTTTGGGATGATTTTGAACAGAAAGTTTCATAGAAAATATGGCACTGCCGTAATGGAATTCACGGGCTATATTTCAAGTCAATTTTTCACCCGAGAGATTTGACAAAAATACTGCACTACCGTAATGGATTTCACGGTACCGTAATTCCGGATGATTTATGTACCGAGAACTTTGCTGAAATTACGGCACTGCCGTAATCAGTTTTACGGCCGTAATTCTAACTTGCAAACGCGATTTTCATAGACCATTTGAAGCCCAATTTTTGCGCGATTGAATGCGGACAATCCAGGCCATAATTTGAAGATCCGTAAGAAGCAAATGAGGAGTTCGGATCGGGAGGAGGCGACACAGACCAAAAGCCCTAATTTTCATCCACTATCGAGGGAGAAATCGTGATTCTCACCGCCGCCCTAGGTTTCGCCGCCGTGACACGTATAGCGCATCTCCGGCCATGAAATTTGAAGGGAAGCTACCCTTGGAAGAGGAGAAGACATCCCAGAAGTTCCAGAGTGAAAGAAGTTTCAAAATTACGGCTGTAATTTTCATTATTGCCGTGCTGTAAAGTTGATTCCCGTTTTCTCCTCGATTTTTGATCACTCTAAACTATGGATTATTGTAATCTTTCTACTATGTTAGCTTAAACTTTCTTTGGGATGTGGGGGAGTAATCCCCCTTTGATTTCTTAATGACTAGATAAATCTTTCATTATTTCGTCAAGTTTAATTTCGGTATGATAATTCTGCTTATGTCATGATTGCTCTTTAATTCTCCATAGATTCATATTATCAAGCATATCTTAGAGTTTTCGCAATAAGGACCGAATGGTGATTTGCTTGAGAACTTGGAACCCTAAAATTGAATGTTAGGAACTCACCGTAAGAAATTAGGTTTGTTCTTATTTCTTAATTTTAGTAGTTTAATGTCATGATTGATAATTTGATCTATGATTGAGTTAATGAAACAAACATGACGATATTGCAAGAAATTTAATATTAGATTGTTTGAGAACCTTAAGCAGAACCTGTGTTGAGATTCGGATGCACGAAAGTGATCATTGAGTTTCCACTTGAGATTATTGACTTAGAATTCAGATGCATGAAAGTGATCCTTGAGTTCTTTGTTGATGATTCACTTTTATTTAACAATCGAATAGATCCTGCACGAAAGTGAGGATTGGTTCTTGTAAATTGTCTGTGCGAAAGCGAGATGATTTCTTTATTAAGTGAATTATATCTTTATCATAACTAAATTAGACTAACAAACTTCTATTCATATCTAGTCATGGAAATCAAAGTGAATGAAACCCTAGTACCAGTTTCTCTTTCTGATATTTTCATATAGCCTTCGATAGTTTACTTCCATATTTCCGATTGCCAAGCTAGTAAGAAATTAATTATTCAGTACTTGACAAATGAGGTCTCTGTGGTTTGATATCTTTTTATTACTTCGAGTATCCGTGCACTTACGGACACAATAAGTTTTTGGCGTTGTTGCCGGGGACCTTGGTTTTTGTCAATATTGAAGATATTGAAAGTATTGCTAGACTAGGTTTTGTTTATTTCCTATTTATGTTCTATCTCGCTATTCTTTTCTGTTTACTTGAGTTATTTGACCTAACTACTTTAGAGACTGCACAGGAAATTTAGATCTGATAGCAAATCAAAAATCACTTAGGGACTATGCAGCCCCTAACCCATAGGAGCTACACTTTAGCATCGCCAGACCAGCTATTGATGTTAATAATTTTGAGATTAATCCTGATTTCTTATCTATGATCCAGCAGAATCAGTTTGGAGGATCACCAATTGAAGATCCTTATCAATGTTTATATCTTTTTCTTGAATATTGTGACACCATTAAAATTAATGGAGTTTCGGATGATGCATTAAAACTAAGATTGCTTCCTTTTTCTCTGAAAGACCTAGCGCGTTCTTGGCTACATTCTCAACCTACCGGTACCTTCACCACATAGGAACAACTATCAAATGCTTCCTTGATGAAGTACTTTCCACCCGGCAAAACCTGCCAATTGAGAAACCAAATTACATGCTTTGCATAGAGGGATAGAGTGACTTTCAGTGACGCATGGGATCGGTTCAACGAATTACAACCGAAGTGTCCTCACCATGGCCTTGAAGATTGGATTTTAATTCATACATTTAATAATGGCTTACTTTATAATACCCCGTATGACTGTTGATGCTGCTGTAGGGGAAGCCTTCATGAGGAAAACAATCGAAGATGCTTCTACCCTGCTTGAGGAGATGGGCTTGAATCTTAACCAATCGGCTCCTGAAGTAGGAATGCTATATTGTCATCTACATGGTAAGAATGAGAATAAGGGATGGCGAACCTTGACTGAAGAGGTAAATTCTTTTAGTGTGGAGTCCATGCTTGAGAAGTTTATGGCTAATCAAAATTAATTAATGACAAATCAAAATAAAGAGATTGAAGATCTTAAGGGATTGGTCAGTCATCTTACCTCTCAAGTAGGATCCTTAGCTTCTTACAAAAAAACTCTTGAAGATCAAATACCAGAATTGGACCCTAGGGAACACTGTAATGTTATCACTACTAGGAGTGGAAGGCAATTATATGAACCAAAAAGGAGATTTGAAGATAAAGAAAAAGAGCCTAGTAATGAACATGACCATGAGTTAGATTTAGAAAAATCCTCTGAACATGAGCAATCCCAAACTAGTTTGCCACCTCAACAAGGTGATGAACCTAAAGGACATGTGTCATGTCAGACAGATATTTCTAAACCTAATTCTCCTACACCTTATAGGCCACCTATAGCCTTTCGCCAAAGGTTAGCAAGCAAAATTAAACAAGCAATTTGGGAAATTTCTTGATGTTTTGAAAAAGCTTTACATTAACATTACATTTACTGAATCTTTATCTCAAATGCCCACATATGCTAAATTTTTGAAAGAAATTTTGTCTAATAAAAGAAAGATAGAGGACTATGGTACTATGGGTCTTACTGAATAATATAGTGCTATTATCCAAAACAAGTTGCCACCAAAATTAAAAGATCTAGGTAGTTTCTCTATACCTTATTTTATTGGGGGCATGGCTTTTGACCGAGCCTTATGTGATTTGGGTGGTAGTGTGAGTCTAATGTCATTGTCTATTTGCAGGAAATTGGACATGAAAGAGCTTAAATCAACTACGATATCTTTGCAGCTCGCCGATCGTTCAGTTAAGTATCCTGTAGGGATTCTTGAAGATGTGCCTATCCAAGTAGGTAAAAATTTCATTCTAGTAGACTTTGTAGTCTTTGATATAGAGGAAGATGCAAGAATCTGCATCATACTTGGTAGACCGTTCTTAGACACAATAGGAGCACTTATTGATGTAAAGAACGGTAAGCTTACACTTAATATTGGGGATGAAAGAATTGAGTATTACTTGAATGTAGCCATGAAAAACCCATCAAATTCTAGATCTTGCTGTAGTATACATGTTGCAGATGACATTGTCTTTGATCTTAATGATTTATTTGTTGAAACCTCTGGATATGATTCTGATTCTGCTCTTGATTCTAATGTAAAAACTGATGCTGAAATTAATGAATTATTAGATTGCAGTGCTTGTGATAATGGAAAGAATGAAGAAGGGAAGGCTCCGAAAGTAGAACTTAAAGCTTTACCTGATAACCTTCGTTATGAATTTCTTTGGAGAATCAAAAAATAATTATCACAAAAGTAGAATTATCATGCTAAAATTATACGTGACGAAGTAATGAAAAGTTTATCTAGTCATTAAGAAATCAAAGGGAATTAATCCCCCGTGTCCCACAAAAGGTTTAAGCTAGAATGGAGAAAAGATTACAATAAACCATAGTTTCTAGCAATCAGAAATCAAAAAGAAAGGGGAAGAACGAATAACCACACCGCTGTAATAAAAATTACAGCCGTAATAATCGTATGAATAGTGCTGGTGCTGGGTTCTTCGTCGATTTCTTCTCCGATTGTGATCCTTTCACGTTGAAACTTCTGGTATTTTCTCTTGCTCCAGGCGAAGCTTCCCTTCAAATTTCATGGCCGGAGATGCGTTGTACACTTCTCGGCAATGAAACCTAGGTCGGCGGCGTGAAACTCGATTTCTCCTTTGTCAGTGGATGAAATTAGGGCTTTCGGTGTCTCCCCCTTCATCTTGTCGAAAGCTCTTCTTTTGCTTCTTACAACTTTGAATTTTATGGCCTGGATCGTCCGCAATCGATCCCGGAAAATTTGGGCTCAAATTTGATCGTGAAAATCGCATCTCTAGGTTGAAATTATGGCCGTATTTTTGGTTAACCATCTGGCAATTACGGAACCATAATATCGGTTACGGCAGTGCCGTAATTTCAGCCAAAATTTCTGGTCGAAAAGGCTCCAAATTACGGCCCATGAAAATTTTTACGATAGTGCCATAACTTCCGAAATTCTTTCTGGATGAAAAATTCCCAAATTACGGCAGTGCTATAATATTAAGGTCGCTAATGAAAATACGATACTGAAATATAGATAACGGCCCTACTGTAATGTGGTCTAAAGCTCCAATCTTCATGAAATTTGATGTGTAATCTCCTCTTGATGGTGGGAACTCATTCATGCATCTAGAAATGCTTGAAAATGCCTAAAAATTGTGCCTTTTTACCTAAAAATCATGAAAAACCAAAAAGAGTGTAGATTCCGCAGTATTTGATAAAAAGGGCATAAAAATAAGCAAAGGTTCATGATTTTGACACAAATAGATATATGAAATGGCACAAAACTTACTATAAATTTCGATGTCATCAAATTTCCATAGAACTTCAATTAACTCTCGGCAGAGAAAATGGTCAAAAATACGGCACCATGAAATAGGATACGGTAGTACCGTAAATTCAAAGAGAAATTTTTTTTAAATAAAATATGGCACATACAAAAGATTACGGTACTACCGTAATATGAGCCAAATCACGAAAAGTGGTTGAAAATCAACAGAAAATATGGCCCATGAAAATCATTACGGTAGTGCTGTAAAAGCGATAAAACTCTCAGGAAGATTTCAGAGCAAAAATATGGCACATAAAAATATTTACGGCAGTGCCGTAATGGCATCAAAACTTTCTGGTCGAAAACGAACCAAAAATATGGCCCGTAATTTGCATTATGGCAGTGCTGTATTTTTGTACCAAAACTCGATTTCACCTACAAAATGAGAAAAAAAATTAACTCTAAAAATAAACTAGAATAAAAGAAACTAAGCTAAGTAAGAGTGGTTGCGTTGCCTCCCAAGAAGTGCTAATTTAAAGGTCATTAGCTTGACCGTTCTGCACTAGGATTTGATCGTGGTGGTGCCTTCAGTCGCCACTCTGATTTCTCCATATTTTGTTCACCTCTTTTGACAACATAAGGCTCATTTAAGAAATAGTGTCCAACTTTGCCTAAGATCTTTTTTTCTTTATCAAGCAATTTCGATCTTCCTCTACTTCTTTGTCTATTCTTCTTTCTCCTTTTAGTTTTTGAATCAGCATTCTCCTGAAATCCTTTATTCACACACTCAGAAAAAATGTCATTCTCAAAATTAGAGGGCTCATCAAATAAATTATGCACATCACTAACAACATCATATATTACATCAATACTAGAACACGATCCTGAATATGATTTTTAAAATGAATATGTTAAATCAAACTCAATTATATTTTCACAAATAACAAATGTGAGTTTTCCTTTCCTAACATCAATAACTGCTCCTGGTGTGGCTAAAAAGGGTATACCAAGAATAATTAGGTTTTTAGAGCTTTCCTCCATTTCTAACACCACAAAATCTGCTAGTATGAAATACTTACCTATTTGAACTGGAACATTTTCTAAAATCCCAACTGGATACTTTACCGTTGAATCAGCGAGCTGCAAAGATATTGAAGGTGGTTTAAGCTCTCCCAAGTCCAATTTCCTGCAAATAGATAAAGACATTAGGCTTACACTAGCACCCAAATCACATAAGGCTTAGTCAAAAGCCACATTCCCAATGTATCAAGGAATAGAGAAACTACCTGGATCCTTTAATTTTGGTGGGAATTTGTTCTGGATAATAGCACTACAATCTTCAGTTAAAGTCACAGTACCATAGTCCTCTATCTTTCTCTTATTTGACAAGATTTCTTTCAAAAATTTAGCATATGAGTGCATTTGTGATAAAGCTTCAGTGAATGGAATATTAATATAAAGTTTTTTCAAAACATCAAGAAATTTTCCAAATTGTTTATCTAATTTTGCTTGCACTAATCTCTAGGGAATAGGTCGCCAATAAGGTACAGGAGAACTAGGTCTAGGAAGATTTGACTGACATGTCTCATCACCTTTAGGTTCATCACTTTTATGAGGTGACAAACTAGTTTGGGACTACTCATGCACAGGAGATTTTTCCAAGTCTAATTCAATGTTATGTTAAATCTCAGGCTCTTTTTCATTATCCACAACTCTCCCTTTAGGTTCATCTAATTGCCTTCGACTCATAGTAATGATAGCATTACAGTGCTCCCTAGGGTTTGGTTCAGGTTTAGCAGGTAATTTTCCAAAGGGTCTGTAAGAAGTGCTAGCCTGTTGTGCTATTTGATTCTCTAAAATTTTATTGTGGGCTACTAATGATTCTACTTGAGATGCAAGTTGGCTAACCAATCCCTTAAGATCTTCAATTTACTTAGTTTGATTTATCATGAATTGATTTTGACTAGCCAAAAATTATTCAAGCATGGACTCAACACTAGAATTTTGGGGTTGATTTTGATATTTATTTTCCCTTTGTGGATACCCTCTATTCTCAGCTTGTCCCCCTACATGATTTTTTACTTTTCCAAGATAAATTGGTGTGAATCCTCCATCCAGGGTTGTAAGTACTAGAATAAGGATCATTGTTTATACTTTGATTATAACCCCCCAAAGTATTAGCTTGTTCAGTACCCTGATTAACAATGACTTTACACTCTTTAGAATAATGACCATTATTACAACAAATATCACACACGATAGAAGATGGAACTACAGCAGTTTGCATTTCAAAAGAATCAAATCTATTGCACAAAGAATCTACCTTTTCAGCCAAGGTGCACCAGTTATCACTTTCATTCTTATCATGAGGAGGTCGATACAGCACTCCTCTTTCTGTAGTCCACTAGTTGTGGTTCAAAGCCATCTCCTCCAGCAACTTGAAGGCATCTGTTGTGTCCGCAAGTGCATGGATACTCAAAGTAATAAAGAAAGATATCGAACCACAGAGACCTTATTGTTAAGTACCAAATAGATATTTTCTCACTAGCTAAGCAAGCCGAATATGATAGAAATAACTATGCAAAGAATATGCTAAAGAGATAATCACAGAGAGAAAACTGGGACTAGGGTTTCATCCACCTTAATTTCAATGACTAGACATAAATAAAAGGTCGTCAAACTAATTTTATCATGATAAAGACTTAATTTACTTCATAAAGGGATCATCTCACTTTCGTGTAGACAATCATGCAGGGATCAATCCTCGCTTTCGCGAAAGATCTATCCCAACGCTAAAGATAAGTAAATCATCAATCAAATAACTCAAAGATCACTTTCGCGCATCCAAGTTCTAAGTTGATTGTCTCTAGTGGAATCTCAATGATCACTTTCGTGCATCCGAGCCTCAACACTAGTTTTGCTCATGGATCTCCAATGTTCCGATCCTCACTTTCGTGCAAGATCTCCATGTTTAACAATTAGACTCGATCTATAGATTCATGTTATTATCATGACAATTAATCTACCAAAACTGAACAATTTGGATCTAACCTAAGGAAGGGTTCCTAACATGCAATTATAGGGTTCTGAATTCTCAAGTGATTACCTTTTAGTCAATAACGAAAATTCTAAAAACATGATTAGTAACATGGATCTATAGAGAGTCTAAGCACAAATATCACATGAGCAAAATTGTCATAACGAAAAAGAAGATTATCTAATGATTAAAAATCAAGGAGAACTGCTTCCCCATGTCCCAAAATATGTTTAAGCTAGCATGGAAAAAGAAATACAATCATCTATAGTTTCAAAGTGGAAGAAATTGAAGAAGAAGAAGAAAACAACTTCACAACATGGTCGTAATATAAATTACAGCCGTATTTTCCGTGATGAACTGTGCTATCACCGCTGTTTCGTTGATTTCTCCTCCACTCGAACTCCTTTTGATCTGAAACTTCTGTGGTGTCTTTCTCTCCTCCAGGTGAAGCTTCTGCATAAAAATCAAGGCCTGAGGTGCCCTCTACGCCTCTCGACGTGAGGCCATACCCTAGACGCCTCTCTGTCGATTGCTCCCTCGATACAGAATAAAAATTCCTTCTTTCACCTCGTTTGCATTCGCATCTTAAAGATGAGTCTGCACCAACTTTCGGATCTCACTTTAGAATTCTAGATCAAAAGTTATGGTCCACGCAAGTTTTGGACCAGTAAAAATCATGTTTTTGAGTGTAATTACGGTACCGTAAAATATATTACGGTAGTGCCATATTTTCTAGGCAACTTTCTGGTCAAAAATTACTCAAAATATGGTACCATAAAATAGTTTACGCCCGTGCCATAAAATCGGACGAGTTCTCTAGTCTGAATTGTCTAGAAAATACGGCACCATGAAATAGTTTACGGCAGTGCCATAATTTCGGCAAGTGTCTCTGTTCTGAAGCGCTTCAAATTACGCCAGTGTAATTTCTTATGGCGGTGCTGTAAAATCATGAAAACCTTATGTTTGGAAAACTACCCAAATTACGGCAGGTGCTCTGATATTACGGTAGCGTACGAAAATACGGTACAATAATATAGATTACGGCCCTGCCGTATTTTGGTTTATTGCTCCGTTTTGCATGAAATTTGTCATGTGATCTCCTCTTGATGATGGTAACTCTTCCATGTCTTCGATTTTGCTTGAAAACGCCTCAAAATAGCGCCTTTTTACCTGAAAATCTTGAAAAACCAAAATAGAAGTAGACTTTGCAATATTTGATCAATTTAGCATAAAAACAAGTAAAAGATCCTCAATTTTGCATGAAAAGATATCTACAATGATACAAAATATACTATATATTTTGGTGTCATCAGCATCTTCAATGGTTCTGCTCATGAGGGATCCTCCTGCAGTGGCATCAATAGTTAGTCGGGTATTATAAAGTAAACCATTGTAAAAAGTATGTATTAAAACCCAATTTTCAAGGCCATGGTGAGGACACTTCTATTGCTAATCATTAAAACGCTCCCATGCCTCACTGAAAGACTCACTATCCCTCTGTGTAAAGCTTGTAATCTGGTTCCTCAACTGGAAGGTCTTGCTGGGTGGAAAGTACTTCATCAAGAAAACATTTGATAGTTGTTCCCATGTGGTGAAGGTGTTGTTTGAGCTTGAAGCCAAGAATGCACTCAGTCCCTAAGAGAAAAATGAAATAATCTCAGTTTCAATGCATCATTAGAAACACCATTAATCTTAATTGTATCACATAATTCAAGAAACAAAGCAAGATGTTGATTAGGATCTTCAAGAGTAGATCCTCCAAACTGATTTTGCTGTATCATGGATAAGAAAGCAGGCTTGATCTCAAAATTGTTAGCTTCTATAACTGGTCTAGCAATGCTAGAGTGTATCTCTTGTGGATTAGGGGCTGCATAGTCCCTAAGTGATCTTCTTTCCGCCATGACTACTTCTTCTTCTGGTCTTCCTTCAAATCTGAGTTTCCTCCGCAAACAAAGAGTTTTGTTAATCTCAGGGTCTAGGGGAACTAGAGGTCCTGATCTAAGATTCCTGCGCATGCACAAGTAGATAGATCAAATAACGCAAAATATGTAGAAAAGAATTTTAAAACTAAAAAATAAAATAAAACCTAGTCTAGCAATACTTTCAATATCTTTAATATTGATAGAAAATAATGTCCCCGGCAAGGGCGCCAAAAACTTGTTGTGTCCGCAAGTGCACGGATACCGAATAGTCATTTTCTCACTAGCTAAGTAATCGAAAATGTTGAAAGCAAACTATCAGAAACTACATGAAACAATCAAAGAGAGACACTGGGAGTATGGTTGCATCCACCTTAACTTCTATGACTATATCCAAATAAGTGTTTGTCAGTTTAATTTTAATACGATAAAGATATGATTCACTTTATAAAAAAATCATATCGCTTTCGCGTAGACAATTTACAAAGAACCAATCCTCACTTTCGCACAGGATTTATTCAATGCTAAAGATAAGTAAATCATTGACAAAGAAGTCAAAGATCACTTTCATGCATCCAAATTATAAGTCAATCATCTCACATGAAAACTAAATACTTTCATACTTTAGTTTTCACGGGTTCTACTTACGGTTCTCCAATGATTCGATACTTAATTTCTTTTAATATCATCATGTTTATTTCAATAACTCAATCCTAGGTCAGGTTATCAACATAGCAATAAACTTCTAAAATCTAGAAATAAGGACAAACCTAATTTCTTACGATGAGTTCCTACATCTCAATTTTAGGGTTCCAAGTTTTCGCAAATCATTTTTCAGTCCATATCACAAAAACTCTGAATCACGTTGATAATATGAAACTAGAAAGAATTAAAGGCAATCATCACATAAGTAGAATTATCATAGTAAAATTATCCTGACAAAATAAAATTATCTAGTTATTAAGAAGTTAAGGGGATTACAACCCGGTGTCCCAAAAAGAGTTTAAGCTAGCATAGTTGAAGATTTACAATAAACCATAGTTTCGAAGGGTAAGTGATGACACCGAAATCCATCGTGATTTCTGTGCCATTTTATTGGTATTTATATGTCATATTCATAGACTTTGCTTGTTTTTATGCCATATTCTATCAATATCTGCAGAATCTACACTCTTTTCAGTTTTTGATGATTTTCAGGTAAAAAGGCACTATTTTTAGGCATTTTCAAACAAAATCAAATACATAGAAGGATTCCCATCATCAAGAGGAGATCACCCAAGAAATTTCACACAAAATGGAGCAAGTCAGCAAATTACGGCAGTGCCGTAATCTATTTTATGTTACCGTAATTCCAGACAATACCGTAAAACCCGAGCCCTGCCGTATTTTGAAGAATTTCCGAACATAAAGTTTTTCCAATTTTACGACACCGCCGTAAGCAATATGACGGTACCGTATTTCGGAGCGCTTTAGAACAGAAACTTCGCCCGATTTTACGGCACTACCTTAAGAAACTACACGGGCTGTAATTTTTAGATGTTCGCGAACAGAGAGTTCAAGCGATTTTACGGCACTACCGTAAAGCAGATTACGGTGCCGTAATTCCCGGACGACATCAGAACAGAAGACTCGAGTGATTTTATGGCAATGCCGTAAACAATTCCACTGCCGTAATTCCTGTTCTAAACGCGACGCCCAGGTCAACTTCAACGCCTGATTTTTGCGGAGAGGATTACGGGCGATCCAGAACACTAAATTGGATACTGTAAGAAGCAAAAAAGAGCTTTTCACGAAAGGATTACGAAGAGACCAAAAGCCCCAAATTTCATGCACTGTCGAGGGAGAAATCGAGATCCACGCCGTCGTCTAGGGTTTCACCGCCGTGCTCGATCCAGACGTTGTCTGGCCGTAATTTTCATATTGAAGCTTCGTCCGAAGGAGGAGACAACGTGCCAAAAGTTTCAAACCGAAAGGAGATCGATTGGAAGAGAAATCGACGAAAAAGAAGTCGTCAGCACTGTTCATCGATTGTTCTTGCAAATTATGATTGTGAAATACTTCACAGCCGTGCTGTATTTTCTAAACTTCTCTTTTACTTCGATTTTTGATCCTCTGAAACCATGATCTATTGTAATTACTTCATGATGATAGCTTAAACTACTTTTGGGACATGGGGGAGTAATTCACTTGATTTCCAATGACTAGATGACTATTTTTACTATTTCGTTGAGTTTAATATTACTATGATGATTTTGTTCATGTGATAGTTGTACTTAGAGTCTCTATAAGTTCATGTTACTAATTATGTTCTTAGAATTTTCACTTGAGACCGAAAGGTAATTGCTTGAGAATTTGGAACCCTAGAATTGCATGTTAGGATCCTTTCCTTAGGTTAGATCTAATTTGATCTGTTCTAGTAGATTAATTGTCATAATTATAACATGAACCTATAGATCGAGTCTATTTGTCAAACGTGGAGATCTTGTGCGAAAGCAAGGATCGGAATGTTGGAGATGCATGAGTAAAACTAGTGTTGAGAAACGAATGCACGAAAGTAATCCTTGAATTCATTGTTTGATGATTTACTTATCTTCAGTGTTGGGAAGAATCTTGTGCGAAAGCGAGGATAAATCCCTATGCGGTTGTTTGCACGAAAGTGAAACAACCATTTTATTTAGTAAATTACATCTTCATCATGATAAATTTGAACTGACGAAATCCTTATTCATATCTAGGTCATAAAAGTTAAAGTGAACGAAACCCTAGTCCCAGCTTTTCTCTCTGATAATTTCGTCTTTAGCTTCCAATTTATATTCTCACTACTTCGATTAGCCTAGATAGTAAGAAATCTGCTATTTAGTATTCGACAACTAGGTCCCTGTCGATTCGATACTTTCTTTATTACTTCGAGTATCCTTGCACTTGCGTATCACAACAAGTTCTTGGCGCCGTTGCCGGGTGAAATGTCCCTAAACAAGGGGGTGAAACCCTAAGCATGCGCAAACTTAAGACTTTGCATGGGCGGAATTAGGGTTTGCAAAGGATCGCATATGATATGTCTATATA
>CM050440.1:37196047-37222664 GCA_027562315.1 Costus pulverulentus | reverse complement strand
CATGGCACTGGTATGAATCTCATTTGATTTATACAATCTCAAGAGTTGATCATATGTACTCGCATTCGATCTTTTGAAACCCTAGATTCCGCTACAAAATTTTATTTGTGCCACTTATTAGGGTTTCGCCCCCCTTAGATTTAGGGGACTTTCAATAATGTCCCTGGAGATAGATTAGATTTGTGCTCAAATGGTTGTCCCCAGTCGATGTACCTGAGTGGATATGGGACAGCTTTGGTGCTTGTGGGACTGGTATATGGGCTGGTTAGGCACGAGGTGCTAACGCAGACATATGGGTATATCAGTGGTGGATATACTAGACCGACCCGCTATGAGGCTATGACTTGGTGTCATGAGTTATCCTCACAAGTGATAGGAGATGCATTGATCCCTTGACATGAGGTCATTGGCCGTTCTATATGGTTTGGGACATGCTTTGATACAACCTAACACCTTGCCTTAGTTGAGAGGTAATAACGGTTGTCATTGAGTATGTCACGACCCATATGAGAAGGTCAATGGACAGACAGAGGATTTGCCCCTTCTTGAGGGAAGCTTGATATCCATGGAGCTCCTCTATGGTTCTACGACTGAAAGTGTATGGCCATACCCAAGTGAGAACCTGATTTAGTCATGACCATGTGATTGGCTGAAAACAAGTGATGACACACTTGTCCAGTCAAATATTAGTTTGGACTATAATGTATCTGTACATAGTTGCGATGATGGGGATGTCGATGTTGATATCCATTCCGATGACTTGGGTAGCAACGATGCACTGCTAGGTGCCATTCACTGCTTGTGGTGACCTAAGGTCAGCACTACCAACGTCAGTGGAACCTATAGGGTCGCACACCTTGATACTCGAGTTATCGTATTGATCGGGAAGCCTTATGATCAAGTTATTGGATAGCTCGGATCTATTTGGGAGATTTCATTAGTGCCAATGGGCCTGATGAGATGGAAGAATATTATTGGAGCCAAACTTTATTTTTGGCAGGTTGACTCAAAATTGACCATGGTTGGTCACATTTGGATTAGGGTTGCATTGGACTGGATCCAATAGCTTAATCAACCCATGTAATGAAGTTTGAGCTAGCTCATTACCCAATGAGGCCCAATAACAAGTTGCCATGAAGTGATAATGGGCTAAAAGGGTATAATGGGGAGAAATCATCCCCATTGGCGCCTAAGGGGTATAATGGGGAGAAGTGGGCGCATGTTGATTCCTTTGGAAGGAATTGGCGCCTCCCCCTTCATGCTTAGATGGAAACCTTGCTTCTATGGCAAGGGTTGAGGCATCTAAGGCATGATAGACTTCTGTGGGAAGTCTTGGGCGATTGCAAGAGGTTTATGGTAAAGGCTTGGAGTCTTGCCATAACCCAAAACCCTAATTGCCTCCCCTTAACCGTAGCCGCCCCTTCATGATATGATGCACCTATCCTTGTGTTGCCGCCCCATCTCATCTACATATCTAGATGCATATGCGAGAACAAGAGAGGCAATTCTCTTGACGTGAGCAAATTAGAAGGGGCGAGAACAAAGGTGTCATTGGCACAACTCCATCTCTTCTTCTTGAAGCCACAAGCCTCCTTTCTTCTTCCTTCCTATTGGCGCAAGGGAGACTTGGGCTTGGCGACTTCATCTTCTCCCATCCTCTCCATCATTGGCGCTTCATCCTTGGAGGTGACACAAGCATAGGAGAAGGAGCATAAAGGCTTGGATCTTCTTCCCGAGGCTAGCACCGGGCATGGAAGAAGAGAACTCGAGGCATCCATGTGTGTGAGACTGCAGGGGGTGCAAGCTTAGGTGCCTACCTCGACATCGGCCTCATCTTGCTCCTAAAGTATTTTCCATCTCATCGTATCGACTCCCTCGCAAGAAGATCTTCTTGGGACCGGCCTATTTCGGGGATATTATTCCACTATGTTTGTAATGTATTCTCTATGAAAATTGTAAAATATCCCCCGAGATTTCCCAACATGGAGCTCCTCTATGGTTCTATGACTGAAACTGTGTGGCCATACCCAGGAGAGAACCTGATTTAGTCATGACCATAAGATTGAATCAAAACAAGTGATGACACACTTGTCCAATCGGATATCAGTTTGGCAAAGGGACTATAATGTATATGTACCTAGTTGCGATGATGGGGATGTCACTGTCGATATCCATTCTGATGACTTGGGTATCAGCGATGCACTGCTAGGTACCACTCACTACTTGTGGTGACCTTTGGTTAGCACTGCCAACATCAGAGGAACCTACAGGGTCGCACACCGTGATACTCGAGTTCTCATATTGATCGGGAAGCCTTATGATCGAGTTATTGGATAACTCAGATCTATTTTGGAGATTTCATCAGCACTAATGGGCCTAATGAGATGAAAGAGAGTTATTGGAGCCAAACTTTATTTTTGGCAGGTTGACCCGAAATTGACCAAGATTGGTCACATTTGGATTAGGGTTGCATTGGATTGGATCCAATGGCTTAATCGACCCATGTAATGATGTTTGGGCTAGCTCATTACCCCAATAAGGCCCAATAACAAGTTGTCATGAAGAGATAATGGGCTAAAAGGGTATAATGGTGCTAAATCTCCCCCCATTGGCGCCTAAGGGCATAATGGGGAGGAGAGGGCGCCTTTTGCTTCATTAGGAAGCATTATGCGCCTAGCCCCTCTACCTTGGATGGTATGCTTGCCTCTTAGGCAAGTCTTGGGGCTGATATGGCTTGAAGGACTTCTTAGAATGGTCTTTGGGTGCATATGACAAGCAGGAAAAGGTTTATGGAAAGCTCTTGGAGAATTTCTTTAATCCTAACCCTAATTGTTTCCCTTTTCATACCCTAGCCGCATATCTCATCAAGAGTTACTCTTACTACCCCCTTTGCTTCACCGCCTCTTGCCTCTATATATATCAAGGGATATGTGAGAGGCAAATACACAATTCAATTGGCGTGAGCAACTCTAGAGGGGTGAAAGCAAAGGTGATTGGCGCAAGTCTTCTTCCATCAAGCCGCAAGCCTTCATCCTCCTTCCCTCTTGACGCAAGGACTTCAAGGCATTGGTGGCATCTTCTTCTTCTACCTTTCCTCTTGGCGCATCTTCTCTTGGAGGTAGCGCAAGTGAAGTAGAAGGTGTACAAAGGCTTGGATCTTCTTCCCGAGGCTAGCATCGGGCGTGGAAGAAGAGAGCTCGAGGAATCCATGTGTGTGAGACTGCAGAGGGCGAATGCTTGGGAGCCTACCTCGACATCGGCCTCCTCTTGCTCTAGGTACTTTCTATCACATCGTGTCAACCCCCTCGTATGACAATCTTCACTGGGTTTTTGAGACTGGCCTGTTTCGGGGATATTATTCCGCTACGTTTTGTAATCTATAATGCTAAAAATTTGTAAAATATCCCTGGGGTTTTCCAACAAATAAAAGCTATGTACACAGAAGAAACTCACGGCCCGCGAAGGACTCATGGCCTCACTCATGAAAGTTTCTATGCACTTTTTAACTTAGCCGCATAACTGCTCCTTCAAGCACGAAACTCATGGTCGGTGAAGGACTCACAGCCGTGACCGTGAATCATGCGTCTGGCTTCCATTTCACTCCAAATTTGACATACAACTTCGTCTTTTCCTTAGGAATTATGCCATAGCTTCAAAACTCATGAAATTCATCATTTTTATCTGATTTTACCTGCATTTTTACGAAAACCAATAAAACTGAAGATTTCATACCAAGTGAAGTAGAAACACTAAAAATTAGTATAAAACCATACAATTAAGCCTAAAATATTATATAAAATATAGGCAAAAATATGAGATGAGAATCACCTTGGTGATGAGATGAGAATCCCGGAAGTAGAAAATTGTTCCAAATATTGTTACACTAATCTTTTGAAATCAAAAGATGAAGTTCTTAATTAGTTTATAATTTATAAAGCTGAAGTAGAATATCAATTTGGTAAGAAAATTAAAATCATTAAATTTGATAGAGAAGGTGAGTACACTTCAAATGAATTCTCCCAATTTTGTAAAGAACATGAGATTATTCACCTTTTTTAAAACATGGTTAATGTCATGCTACTTAGTTCTAGTGCTCACTAGAACTTCTTTTTTTTGTGTGTGTGTGTGTGTGTTTCTGTAAGGGGGGGGGGGGGGGGGGGGGGGGGGGGGGTAGGGATTCTATCTAAATATAACCCCTTACGAAATATGGAAATGACATAAACCAAATTTAAAATTCTTTAGAATGTTTGAGTGCTTAGCTAAAGTAAATATACCAAAACCTAAAAGAAAGAAAATAAGTCTTAAAACAATTGATGCTATATTTATCACTACATTCAAACACATATAGATTCTTAGTTTTAAATTTTGACATTTGAAAATATCTAATGATATACTAGTTGAATCTAGAGATGTTTTCCAAATACAACTAGAATTTCAAATCCTATCCCTAACCAAAATTCATATGATGAACCCCCTTCTCTTTCTTCCAAGAATGAACCTATAATGGATTAACCAAGAAGGAGTAAAAGAGCTAGAAGTAGAAAGGATTTTGGTAATGACTTCATAACTTATCTAATTGAAGATACACCAAAATCTTATTAAGAAGATTTAAGCTCACTTGATACTCTATTTTGGAAAGAAACCATCGATAATGAATTTTAATTAATCAATAATCAAGAACAACACATGGATATTAATTGATTTGCCTCCTAGAAAAAAAATCTTTAAGATGTAAATAAATCTTTAAGAAAAAACTTAGGATAGATGGAACTGTTGAAAAACATAAGACATACTTGGTTGTTAAAGATTATCGACAAAAAAATAATATTGCTTACTTTGACACCTACGTGCCTATTGCAGGAATAACTATAAGAATCCTTCTCTCCTTAGCTTCTATCTTTAATCTAACAATTCATCAAATGGATGTTAAAACAATATATCTCCATGGGGGAGTTTAAGCCCTTAGGTAGATTCATATATGTATGGGCTTTATCATGCTAGGTAGCAAAATGAAAGTTTGCAAATTAGTCCTATTTTTATTTGGACTTAAGCAAGTTCTTAAATAATAGTACAAAAAGTTTGATAAGGTTGTTCTTTCCTATGGTTTTCTAATAAATGATTTTGATAATTGTCTTTACTATAAAAACATAGTCTCTAATTACATCCTTCTATGCTTATATGTAGATGACATCCTAATATTATCAACTAATTGCAGATACCAAAAGTATAATATCCATAAAAATATTTTTTTTTTTTACAATTTGAGAAATAATCATGTATGAGAATAAAATTTATATTAGTATGTCAAATCTTTATGAAATGTGTATTATTATTGTAGCATTTTAAATATTTAAGGAACTTAAATAATATATGATGAAAATATAAGAGAAATTGTGAAAATATATTTACTAAATTAGGTGGAAATGAAGAGAAAAATAACAAGGGACATGAAAAATGGGTGTTGAAAAGTCAAGCCTATTATTGTTGACCATGCCACCTCATAGTACTTGATTCACCACAACCTTACACCTCATGCTTCATGATTTACTTGAAATAAATATGAAAAAAGGTGAATTTTTACATGCTTGCTCATGCCTAACTTGAGGGAAAGAAAACCAAAGGAAGGGGAAGAGGAAGAAGAGGGGAAAACACAAGTTAAGAATGATTTTGGCTTCTTAGGCAAGTACTCATATCTTTCTTTGTAATATTTTGTCTATTGCTCCAAATTCATAAGAAATTCTACTCTATTCATTGTGATGTCAATTTTCATTTAATTTTCTCAATTGTTATGGGTTTTGTCCTTGGAAGAATGGTTTAAGCTATGTTAACACACTAGGAATGCTTAATTGATGAAAACATAACCTTTCTAGACTCAAGTTATCATAACTTTTGCTTCTCTAATCCAAATCATATGACATCTTATTCATTATAAAGAAGACCCAAGTAGATTTCTTTTGTGTATGATATTTCATATTTTAAAGATGGTTATCTAATTTATTTATTCAATTCATTGACCCTATAAATCTATTTTCACTATTTTGACCTTATTTAGTTATTGATTTATATCCAAATTATATGATCCTAAACATATAAAATGATTATTTTCATTTCAAGTAGACTTGACAACCTACAATTAGAGCCCTTATTTTTATAATTTGGATCAGAAATGAATTTATAATCATATTTTCACTTAACCCTATAAATTTGGAAATCTCTCTTTCATGATATTGACCTATTGTTACTTCATAGATCATAACTTTTTGTATTGAACTTCATTTTATATTAAATTTATTTTCCTAAAAACTAGATTCAAATCCATTATTTTGACGTAAATCATGCAAAATGGCATCATATGAAGTAATTGATCATATTTTCACTTAACCCTATAAATTTGGAAATCTCTCCTTCACGATATTGACCTATTGTTACTTCATAGATCATAACTTCTTGTATTGAGCTTCATTTTATATAAAATTTATTTTCCTAAAAACTAGATTCAAATCCATTATTTTGACATAAATCATGCAAAATGGCATCATATGAAGTAATTGATCATATTTTCACTTAACCATATAAATTTGGAAATCTCTCTTTCATTATATTGACCTATTGTTACTTCATAGATCATAACTTCTTGTATTGAGCTTCATTTTATATAAAATTTATTTTCCTAAAAAGTAGATTCAAATCCATTATTTTGACATAAATCTTGCAAAATGGCATCATATGAAGTAATTGAGGCTCATGTAAATCATACTCTAAATTTTTAAATTTTAGGTTCCTTGATCATATATATGTGTACCTCATATAAATTGTCTTCTATTTGAATTCTATTGATACATATGTCCCTTACATTTGGAAGTGAACATATCAGCACTTCTCTTATGTATGAACTTTATGATTCATCTCCTTGAGGGTTTGATAGATGTCTCAATGAACTCATTTCATCATGAATGAAAGTATGTTTCATTTATTAATGTAATGTAAGCTAGTAGAAATAAATTTATGAGCCTAAAAAGGAAAAGATTATGCATCTGAAATGGTAAAAGAGGATATTTATGGAGCAAAGTGCTACATAGAACAAAGTGACACAATGGAAATAATCGGGTCACCTCTTGAATCAATGAGAGGCACCTCTTAAATCCCGCAACCTCATTTGAAGAGTCATGTTAGCTTCAGCCAATATATGTTTGATTTCACCCTAACGATAGTAGATTGTGCTTCCAGATGTGGAAGATCCATTTTATAGGTTATTTTTCACTATGCAATTTGAATGATATATCTTTTTGGATTTATTCTTCTCTATGTTCCTAATGCTTCTTATTTAACTATCATGTTGCTATCTGATTTTACTTATGGAACCAATTAGAATATTTAATGCTTCAAGGATATGTTATGATTTATTTGCATAAACAATATGATATAAATCCTAATAAATTGATATGATCTATCTCAGGATTTGGTATCATTTGATATCTAAATTACTTGCTGAGCATTCTTGCTCAATCCTTGCACTCTAACATTTTACATGTTAGATTTGGGCTACAAGTTTTATGGAAGATAAAAGGGTTGAAATGAATTGAAGTTTTAAGTTTTGATCTTGCAAAATTTAAAGACTAATGTATAAAGTTATTTTGTGCTTGTAAGATAAGATTGAGCATAATCATGACTTGTATATGATGATATGAAAGATACTATGGTTTTGTAATATCATGTATGAGTTTTATGATATAAAAGGACTTTGATTATTAGGATGAAATTTACAATTGTTATTTGAGTTGTTGTTGCCTCTTAGGTGATGATGTAAAGTAAAATATATATCCATATTGAGTAGGTTATGAGTATTGATCCTAGGTACATATAGATTATATATATATATATATATATATATATGGACTTTCATTTATTGATTATCATTAACTAGGAGTGTGATAAAATGCTTTCTTTTAATTTATTTTGACATGAAAGATATGATAGAAACTGATGTAATGTTAGGAATAAAAATAAGTAGAAACAAATTTAGTTACATTATCACAATCTCATTACACCATTAACATAATAGAAAATTTTTGTCTAATTTATTCAACTCCTTTAAGTACTTATATGTTATTAAAGACCATGATAGCTCGGTAATACAAGAACTATATTTACAAGCTAAGGTTCTATTCTTAATCTTACTAATATAACCAAACTTGACATAACATATATTCCGTCTAGGTTAAGTAGATATACTAGCAACCCCAGTCATCAAACACAGGAATGTTATCAATAAATATTTGACATACCTTAAAAGAAATATAAACTATGAACAAAATATTTAGGATACCCTTCTATACTTGAGGGATTTTATGATACTAATTTGATATCATATTCCAATGACATTAAATTAATCATAGGTTTTATCTTTTGTCACACCCCTAGATGATAATAATTCAATTAATAAATATTTATATCATAAAATTTTTTTGCAATATATATCCATGATCAATATTCAATAATCTGCTCAACATAAATAATATACTTTACTTTACTTCATCATCTAAGAGGCAACAACAATCATACAACAATCTTTTATCTCATTTAACAAGAAATTTCCATTGCATAAATTAAACTTTGGATTCCATAAACTCTTGTTCAAAATGTAAGACCATTACATACTTTGTATTATCATACACAACCCATAATTTGTTTAACATTATCTTACATGCTCAAAACAACTTTATACATTAGTCTTTCGCATTTCATATGATTAAAACTCAAATCTTTAAGATATTAACATCATTTTAATCTTTCACAAAAGTTGTAGCCCAAAGCTAACCTGTAAAGAGGTTAGAATGCAAGAATGCTCAGCAAGTAAATTAGATGTCCAAAGATACCAAATCATGAGATAGGTCATATCAAGTTACTTGGAACTTATGTCATATTTTCATGCTAATAAATTATAACATATCTTTAGAAGCATTAGATCTCCAAATGGTTTCATAAGCAATATCAAGTTGCAACATGATAGCTAAACAATAAGCATGATGAACATAAAGAAGAATCAAACCAAAGAGATATATCATACAAATTGCATAGTGGGAAATAACACACAACATGGATCTTCCACGTTTGGAAGCATTATCCACCCTCATTAGGGTGAAAATCAAACATATGCCGATTGGAGCTATCATGGCTTCTCAAACAAGATAGTGGGATTCAAGAGGTGGCTCTTATGTATTCAAAAGGTGGCCCCCATTATTTCTAATATAGTACTTTGTTCCATGTAGCACTTTGTTCTACAACTATCCCTATTTTCCCATTTCTAGGCTCATAGTCTTTTCTCTTTTGGGCTCATAAAGTTATTCTCACTAGCATCCAATATATTAACAAAAAAAACATACTTTCATTCATTCATGGTGAAATGGGTTCGTTGATATATGTATCAAACCCTTAAAGATGTGAACCTTAAAGTTCATACACGAGACAAGTGCTAATATACTCATTTCCAAATGTAAGAGACATATGTATCAATAGCATGCAATAGAAGACCATTTACGCAAGGTACACATGTATGATCAAGTAACACAAAATTTAGAAATTTGGATCTTGTTTAACAAGGGCTTCAAGTTCTTCATATGACACCACTTGGTATGATACTTATGTCAAACAAAGGATTTTGAATCTAGTTTTCAAGACAAGAAGTTTTACTTAAAATGAAGATTAGTACAAGAAGTTCTAATCTATAAGTAACAATAAGTCAGAATCATGAAAGTGAGATTTCTATATTTACAGGATTAAGTGCAAATTCAATTATAAGTTCATTTCTAATCCAAATTATGAAAATCAGGGCACTAATTATAGATTATTAAGTTTACTAGATATAAACATAATCATTTTGTATGTTTAGGGTTACATAATTTGGTCATAAATCAGTAACTAGATAATGATCAAAATAGTGAAAACAGATTTATAGGATCGGATTGAACTGAATCAATAACTTCGATAACCAAGTTGAAAGTATACAATATCTAACTCAAAAGAAAGATACTTGAGTCTTCTTTGCAATGAATATATTTCATAAGATTTGGATCAGGGATTCAAAAGTTATGATAAATTGAATTGAGAAAGGTCAAGTTTACTATGAATAAGTATTCATAGTGTGTTAACATAGCATAAATCTTTCTCCCAAAGATCAAATCCAATAAAATTAAGATAATCAGTAGAAAATTGATATCACAATGGCATAGGATAGTATTTATTAAGAATTGAGAACAATTGACAAAATATCACAAAGAAAAATATAGAATTACTTGCCTAAAAAGCCAAAATCACTCTCAACTTGTGTTTTCCCCTCTTCTTCCTCTTCCCCTTCCCTAAGTTTTCTTTCCTTTAGGTTAGGCATGAGCAAGCATGTCAAAGTTCATTTTTTTTCTCATATATATCTCAAGTAAATCAAGTAGCATGAGGTGTAAGCATGTGGTGAAACAAGTAGTATGAGGTGGCATGGTCAATAATAGTGGGTTTGAAATTTTATCCCTCATTTTCATGCCTCTTGTTCTTTTTTTCTTTCATTTCCACCTAACTTAGTATATATGTTTTCACAAATCCTCTTACATTTTCATCATATATTACTCACGTTCCTCAAACTCCTCAAAAATGTAAAGTACTACAACAATGATATCACATTTCATAAAGATTTGCTACACTAGTATAAATTTTATTCTTTTTGCATTCTTATTTTTCAAACTATAATTAAAACTATTTATTTTTTTGAGAGTATTATATCTTCACTTGAGGAGGTGGTGCTATTTCATGGCAATCCACCAAACAATCTATAATAGCTAGAAGTATAATAGAAGTTGGATTAGTAGTTTTTAACCTAGTAATGTTCAAAAGTTGAATGGATTAAAAATCTATATTCATCTCTTCCTATGGCACAATAAGTCAGCTAACCATTTTTTATAAATTATGATGATACAATTGCAATCAATTTTTGTAAAAAAACACTAATAAATACAAAAGAAAGTAGACAAATCAAAATAAGACAAAAAATTATAAGATGCTCATAACATAATTTAATTATCTTATGTTTAAACAAATGATAATCTTGTTGATTGACTCACTAATAGATTAAATCAATCCAATGTGTTAGGGAGTTAACCTCTACGATAGGCAGATCCTATAAAGAGGTTCAATAGGTAATAGTAAATTAACTGGTCATCCAAAGGAGTACAATATAATTTTTGTAAAGCAATTTTGTGCATTGAAGTTATTATTAAAACTCCAATTCCCCATTCATAGGGAACTATAGTACATGGAAGGAAGAAAAGAATTTTTAACTTTAAAAGAGACCTAAAGGTATGTTTTATGAAGTGCCTCTACACATATCTTTTTAGGATCTCTCCTCTGCGAGAGTATCCATATACAACCATAGACTAGGAACGGGGCACTCCTATAAACTCTCATGAACAATTAAGATACTATGCATGGCTATAAATGTGCAGCTCATATCATAGTTATCAATATCTTGTGTGCCCCATTTGAAGTCGAGACAAAAAAGATGTAGTTCAAGATGTAGTTCACTCCACTTATTTCAATAGAGATTCATGTATTAAGTGTATTGAGCAATGCTCTTTCCCTGACTATGTGACATAAATAATGAGCAGCAACTTGGTTTACTTTATTTTATTTTTAAAAAATAAATTTTTATTATGGATTATTGATGTTTTATTTAAAAATTTAAAATTTTTATTTATACTCTTATTTTATTTAATTGGTTTAATGTCTTTCAAGAGATGTGTAGCTTTTTTAAGGGATGCCTATTTTCAAAAGGATGTGTCCTTTTGTTTATTTTTAAGAGATGTGAAGCTTTTTTAAGGGATGCCTATTTTCAATAGGATGTGTCCTTTTGTTTATTTTTAAGAGATGTATCTTTTGAAATTTAGTTAGTTAAGTAACTTAATTTACTTTTCTTAAGGGCATAAAGAAGGGGTGCCTACTCTCTACAAATAGGGGTCCTTTTCTTCTGTTTGTGAAATGAGTAAATCATATCAAATATTGAAAGAAATGAATGATTCTTTTTTCTTCTCCCTTACTTAGGCCCTACCTCAAGTTCTTTTATTTTTATTGCTTAAAATTGAAAGAGGCTATGAGAGGTTTTCCCACCATCGCATTGGTAGGGATATCAATTCTGTTGTGTCTTGGGGTAAAAGACTAGATTCAATCTACGCAAGGGTTGGATCTTTACATTAGGACAAACTTTTCTCGCCTTTGAGTTTTATTTGTCTAACTTCATTTTTTTATTAAATTATATATATTTATCAATTTGAATGTCTTATTTTTATCTGTTTCTCATGTATCAGCCTTTACTCCCGCATTTGTTTGTGTGGGTGAACTATATTCTTTGCATCTACTATCCATTTAAAAGAGTTCTTGACCAATTTTTTTTTGAAGAAAATTATGAGGTTGGCATAGCCCCTTTATAAATATTAGGATGCTATTAAAAAGTTTTAACTCTTAATCTTGGATAGCGAGAGCATCTATATTAATCTCAATAATAATTCTTTGAATGGTTCTTCTCCTTTAGTTTTACAAATTTTTTCTTAAGATTTAATGAATTTTCTATAATATATTTTCTTTTAAAAAATTTATCAATATCCTATTAAAAAATTACAAGAGTTATTTCTACGTATAAATTATATTAAATGCATAAGCATAATTGAATAATAATCAAGAATAAAAATTCTATGATTAAATAATTAATAATTTAATAAGGGGAGAAATTTTTTAATAAACTTAGTATGGCGCATTTTATTTATTTTTGAAAAATATATTATACCTCTTTAATATAGTTATTTATCTAATATCTTTTGTGTTTCTGTAAATTATTATATAATTATTTTGTATGCTCAATATATTATAATTTATTTTATTTCTAATATTCAAAAGGTGTCTTGATGAGGATTATATTAATATTATATTATGCCCCCTTTATACTGTTTTGTTGGATATAAAATTAGGAGGAAATAATAAAAAATATATTGAATCTAGAGGCATTTTATTACTAGATTCAATATATTATTTTTTTTTTAATTTTCTATCAAAGGAAACACAGATAGGGTTCTAATAAACATTATAGAATTGTATTAGGCACTTTATATTATCTCTGAAAATTGTATTGTGACACTTTGAGCTGCTCTTCATATTGTAATAGTGGCCTGACAAAAATAAACTCCTTAAGATATTGTTTATAATTTAACGATAATGTAAATGTGATCTTGGTAAACAGAATTTAGTTGACTTGTACTCAGATTAGACTTTTCTATCCACTGTGATTTTCTCAAAAATCCATAATTATATTATTATCCGTTCATTTCTCTAAAATTAGATTGTCGTATTAGCTGTGATTTACTCTGAAATGAGAATATATATTGAGTCGCAGGATATTATGCCTCATTTGTCAGGTTTAACAGTCAACCAAAATTTTGTGGGAGGGGGAAGAAGGGGCCATGACGCTCAAGGTTTTCGCCGATCGGATGTCGCAGCCATCTCGGGCGATTATTATCTTTTGCAAGTAATAATCCCTGAGTAACTTTTTTTATTTTGATTCCGGCCATTAGATTTCAGATTAGGAACACGTATTCCTCGCTTAATGTAGTCAGGATCGAAATCTTTTTCTATCTTGACTCCATGTTGACTTGCGAAATTTGCGATTTTCCTGCTAGGGTAAATGCCATCAATTTTGAGGAGGTCAGGATTGATATCGCTAAGGGCCAGCATCGCTCGCCTGAGTTCAGGGGTACCGCTTTTCCAGTTCCAATATTCCTTATTCTCCTCCTTTTATGGAATTAGCACGAGGCGGTGACAGCGCCTTTCGGTTTTTTTTCCTTTTTCCATCTGTTTGCAAACTCGTTGTCCAGTAACTAATTACAATCAGTTCCTAAATCTTATTGTTTACTTTGCTGCTGATAATGAATATATTAGTTGGAGTTATTACATAATCTGTTTATGTTATTTCTTATCTGAAATTGATCATAATGGCAGCATGGCTATTGTAGCTCGGAAATCAAACTTTAAGAGCAAAGCTCCAATCTTTTTTGTTTATTTCTGGTGAGATCTTCATGTAATAGTTGTCTGTCTGCCTTCTTTTGAGTGCCTCAATTTGAATCCTATGGAGGTACATCAAGTTGATCTGTTTGTTATTTTCCGAAAAGAAGCAAACTATCCTAATAATCTTTCCATCCCTATGGAAGCCTTTGTGAACTTGATGTGGATGCCTCACCGTAGTTTGAATATTCTTTCAAGTTATTAACACAAATGGTCTTAAGATGCCCTTGACTAAATTGGGGTAGTTGGGGGATACTTCAAACTGTGATTATTAAGATTTTTCCCTAGTTGCAGTCATAGTGAATTTCTGAAGTTTGTTTAATTCTTGTACATACATATTTTTTTCATCCTATCTACCTGAACTTGAGAGTATCTTCGTTCCTTTTTATCCCTGTTCAAATGTGATTAATTTGTCAAAGCTAATCATCATAATATGCAAATCTTAATAGACAACAAGATTACGGGTTAAAGTTAAAAGTGTTGTGAACATACTATCTATATACCAGTTCACACCGTAGAAAAACCTAATTAGTTAGTACTCCGAATGAGATTTTGCAAAGAATACTTTTAAATCAATCTTGGAATTAGTGTCGTGAGAAAGAAAGGATGTTATAGTGATTAAACAATATGCTAACATTGACTTCAAATGATGGTCAATGTTCAATTTACTAGCATCCATTGAACTTTCTGATTATTCTCCATTGAGAGATTATCAAGAACATGGAATATAGGGTCAACCAATATATATGCTCTTTGATGTTTCAGTAACAGCCAAGTGGATTTTCTAAGATTAAAGAGATGCTGATTTTCATATTAAGATCATGTTAAGTAACAAATACACGAGAAAGAACCTTTGGGTATGTTTCATGACAATTTGTAGAATAGAGCTCAATATATATGAGAACATCATACAGAGAAGTATGTATTATTCATTGCGCATAAGTTCTTTTTGTTTGATGGGGAGCAATCATTGTATCTCTACTCATGTAAATTGGAAATTAATGTGGGAATGTCCTGTTTCTGTTTGCTTGCCAAACTTAGCATTATACTGATTTCTTAACCAAACTCAAATTTTCCAATATAATTCAGATCATTTTTAGATATACTGATTCAGATGCTTTTCTCAGAAATAAATCCAATGGGACAAGTTCCAGCAATCATTGACGGAAAATTTAAGCTCTTTGAGAGGTTATTCTCTATCAAAGCTTTGCTTAATAATTTCTCATAGGAGGCTTCTCATTCTAATACAAATTGTTTAATCTTGGTAACTGTTACTGTCATTAGATATGGATGCAAGGTAAACTTCATTTACGCCAATAGTATATTTTTGTACCACTGGCTAGAAACTATTCATTTGGTTTACTGAAAAATAGTTAAATCGCTGCTTCTTATTGTTTGTCTATATCGCAATAGATTAATAACAAGTACCTACGTTTAGTAAAAAAGATTTATTTCTGGGAACGTGATGTTTCAGAACTCTCATCACTATTATTGCCTATCGGCTTCAAATTGTCAACTATAGCTGAAAAATGTATTGCTCATATTGCTAGATCCACTCTCATTAACCCCGCTCTAGATTGCTTTTGCCTCTTTTTCATGAGTTTACTGACATGAATATTTCTCTAATTTATTGTATACAATGAATTCTGAATATTTCGTGGTTGAATGATCATTTGGTCGTGGGCTCTTGAGGCACTTGAAAAATCCAAACATAGATTTACATATACAACATGTGATACTTCAAACATTGTTTCACTAACAAATATGCTCTTTTATTTACACGGAAGTTAAATATTTATAGATACTATAGATCTCGTGATAAAAGTCTATATTCATAATTTCTGACGACCTTTATTTACATTATATTTGTTTCTCCAGCCATGCCATTTTGAGCTACCTTGCCAGTACTTTTCCAGGAGTTCCTGACCATTGGTAAGTTATACTATGTCATTTACGTTCCTTTTGTCTTTTGATTAACATTTGTGGTTTTTAGCTTTCATCTTTTATTATTATTATTATTTGACAATCTATTAGTGTATTTGGAGGCGTAGCTTAGATGCTCTCTAGAAACAATTATTTCACTTCTTAATAGGAAAGCTAATTTGTTTCTCTGCAATTGCTATAAAGTTGGTCCCTGCACATATTTGTGATTGACATGTGTCCTAAGTATATATGTTCTGTCTCTGTTCAATATGCAACTTCACTCCATGAATATAAGTGATATGTGAATCTCGTAAATGGATGATATTTCTTATAAAATACTAATATTGATAAAAAAAATAAATATACTATGTCCAAATCAAAATTTTAAATACTAATCTATAGCAGCAGTGCTGCTCCATTATGGGACTAGTTTGTACTTGTGTACTAATCCTGCTTACCAAGTTTGGTACCAACCTTACTAGTTGGTACTAATAAAAATATATCTTATGAGTATACAAACACAATACTAACCTTGTACCTGTATGCTACATGGTACGACAAGTACATACCACCGGTACCCCTATATCAAATGGTTTGAACTAGTTTTTGATTCCTTGGTCCAAATTACATCTTAAGTACTTACTTGGAAGGTATAATACAAACATAAAAAGGTATGTGTAAGGGTTCATTAAACTTCTACCTCATTAATTAAATAAACCCATGATCTATGCATCGAAATAGGCTTTTTAAGTACTTGAAAAGTGAATGCTGCTTGATTCTTTTTAAGTGAAAGATGTACTTTTCTTTTCAGCCAATGTAAATATAATATTGGGGACGTGGATATGGATTGAAATGCTGATATTGATTGTTATTGATCTCAATGTTTTACCTTAAATTGGTCGTTCATTGAAGGTATCCTGCTGATCTCTCCACGAGAGCCAAAACTCAGTCCATCTTGGATTGGCATCATTCCAACCTACGCCGTGGTTCAGGTGTTTTACTTTTTGAGCCTCCAAATCTTGTTTTGACTATAACTATGTAAATGTTATTAATTCATTCTAATTTGTTTTGAGCATCCATGGAAAAAGTAGTGTAATTTATGCTGTTAATGTATGAGAGACAATCTGTAATCGAAGTTACAGACAATAGAATAATATCAATACCAAATGAGTTTCCTAACTTAGTGATTATGTGGAACTTCAAATTTTAAATTCTCAAAACAAATTATGATTTTGAGATTTTATCCATCAATTTCTGAAGATTAATATAATGATAATTGGCTATCTAGAAGTCAATAGTAGTTTTAGACATATATGATTCGCATCCCATAATAAATGTTGGTATTCTTTAAAGAAATGAGATGTGATATGAACCTTACTTAGTCGAAGCTTGCAAGTTGCAAGTAAAAAACCAACGACTTGGATAATGCTTTGATCATTCTCCAGTTGTATCATTTCTCCTAACACTAAACTATTTTGCACATTCCCTACGCTTTGATTGACAATGCTAATGTAATGCTTTTCTACCTTCGCACGGCAGTTCTTTTTATTTGTTTTCTCCCATCACATCGCATTTCTATATATTTGTCATGTTTTCTTCATGGACGGAGCTAGTTTGTCGAAAAGGCCTTGTGCTTTATCTCTTCTTGCAGTGGGCTTTGTTCTTAACAGTGCACTTGCACCTGTGCTTGGTCTTCCATTAAACCCACAAGCAGCAAAAGAAGCTGAGAAGGTTCTTCGTGCGTCCCTTTCAACAATAGAATCCTTATGGCTCAAAGGAAATGCACAATTTTTACTCGGAAATTTAAGCCCAACCATTGCTGATCTCAGTCTTGTCTGTGAGATTATGCAACTTGAGGTATGCTTCCGTGCAAACTGTCACCTTGAATATCGCAACTAACTGAAGTTATGTTATTTTATTCAACATTGCATCTACATAAAAGGAATCTATGACTGTATGCGCATTTTATTAGTTGAGTATATGTAATCATTGTCTTCCTAGAAAACGAGATGCATGGAGTGCAAAGCTACTTTAAACTTGTCTTCTTGTGATTATTTATGTTTTTAACTTACATAGTGATTGTTTCAAATTTATTAACAGAATTTATCCTTAGTTTGCCTGCATTCCTTCTCAACGTAACTAAATAAATGTCTCAAATTCTTCATGAGCAAAGTACAACTTTTGTGAATAGTAAATTAGAAACTTTTCTAGAGATTTCAATTTTCATGAGTTATGCAGTCGAATTAATTAGTTAGGTAACATGTCCGACAAAGATGTAACAGATAAATGGACTAAAATATTAATGGTCATCAGCTTCAGGATCTTATTGTGTTGTCTTATGCTTGGAGCAGCTATAGTAAACGTGTACAAACGTCTTACTCTGATCTACAGATTGAGAATACATGCTTTAGACTTACAATGTAAGAAAGGAACAGATTCATCAAGCTGGTTTATGCTAATTGTCATGCCCCACTTAAAATACTCATCCATGTTAGCATTTTAAACAGTGTTTGGCTCTCTTCTTTTTTTTTTATGCGAAGCCGAGAACACTGCACGCCGAGCTCCGCAGACGTTTCTAGCTCTTGACGTTGATGTACACATCGTCGGGCAATTGCGGCAGGGTTCGGACCACTCGCGTCCTCGCCCTCAGCCCTTGTCAAAGCCCCTCTGGACGTCAGAAGACACCAACCAGCGGTGGGGAAGAAGATTGGAACTCGTCGGCCAAAGAAACAAGGAAAGCGCCTGAGAAGACGATCAGAGAGACGTAAATAAGAGAAAATTTCTCTGCTTTATTTCTCTCTAAAGTAGTTACCTAAAACTCCTTTCCCTCACTCCCTATACACCATCTAGGAACTTGTCCCCTCGCCCGCTCGGCAGCACTTGCAATCGCTCGTTGTCATCGGAAAGCTTGCTAAGGTCACGCTAAAGTCACCACCCCTGGAGGAATAATCATTCCCCTCTGTGAATGCCGGAGAGGAAGGGCAGCCTTCGCTCGCTGCTGCTCGCCGAAAGGTCCGCCCCAAGGCTCATCGGGAGAGGAAGTCTTGCTCAGGGAAGGAGGAAGAAGTTGTCGTCTCTACTTCCCTTTGTTTGTCTGCCACCATCTTAAAGGGAAGGGAACGATTCCCTCTTTGGAAAGGATTGCCTCATTCGCATCGATGCAAGTGTCTCGATCCTAGCATTGATGCCGTTCTGGATTTGGGCCTCTACACAGCTTGTTTGCTTCTTGGCTTGGTCCAAAAAGCCTTTGGCATCAAATTTCTCCCTCGCCTGAACTAGATGTCGCCCTCGATTGTTCTCCATGGGATCCGCCATGGATGTCGGTGTTGCGGCCACCACTACGATATGTGCTACCTCGCCTTGCCGTCCGTTGGCAGCTGAAGCTTGTGATAAAGTGGCTACAGAGCTTACCTGCGCCCGCATAGGATCCGTCACCCTTCGTGTCCCCCGTGCGCTAGAAGTCGAGGCCATAAAGCTGTCTTATTGAATACTAGGGATCCATCCGACTGCTTCCTCGTGGAACACTTGGACTCCTCCTAAGTGTGGAACCACAAAAGCCTTCACTCGTCGAAGTAAGTCAATGCCGAAGATGACATCGTAGTCATCTATTCTCGCCACTCAGATGAGGTGCCATCCCGTCCACTGTCCTAGCTCTACTGGAATGTCATAGGAAATACTCATCATTCGCTGCTCTACGACGTTGGCAGTCTTCACCCGATCCACTGTAGGTGAAGTGTGTAAGTCTAGTTGTGCCGCTATGCACTTTGACATGAAAGAGGAAGTCACGTTAGTGTCGACTATAACCTCTACCTCTACTCCACGACTCCGCATCATAATATAGAGTAGCCTTGCTCCTCCCGAGGCTGTCACTGTCGTTATCGCACTGATCATCATAGCTCCGACCACCACCGGTTCATCGTCGATGATGATTGCTGAGATCCACTCCCGATTCATGCAATCCCACATCTGGTGCGGCCCTTTGCATAGGAAGCAAGCCAGGGTCCTGGGCCTGTTCGGCCCCTCTTGGCGGATCGGTTAGGCTCTAGTCGTAGCTGGGGACATGTTGTCTCTGTCTCGTCAGGGAGGGGGTCTCCCCCTATCTGGTGCTCTTGTCCTTGTCGGAGAGCCGTGCTTCGATGGTGCGTGCTCTGTAATTCTACGGTGTGTGCCGCTGGACTTCCATCTCGGCCCACAATTGAAGATGTTGGAGGAAGGTATGGCACCGGTCCGCCTCCAACATGTCTGGAATTTCCAACAATAGCGCCGAATAGGCTCGGGCATACTCCTGAATCAGGTCAGTATACCGAGCTAATCCACTACATCCCTTGCCTAGTTCACCGAATTTCCTAGAAGGAATTGCTATCGTAGCCCCTCACGGAACATGTCCCTGGTCCAACTCGCAGCTCCCGACGTCGAACTAACTTTGGTCCTCCACCAAAGTTTCATGTCGGCTGAGAGATAGGCGGTACATACTTGCACTCGCTCATCGTCCGGGATATGGCTGGCAGTGAAAAACTGCTCCATCCCATATAAAATTTTCTAGCTCTTTAGATGATTGGACTCCTCTAAACGTTGTCAGCTTGGGGATCTGAACTTTAATTTTAGGAGCCACCTCCTCCATCGTCACCATAGTCACGGGTGTACTCGTTTGTGCATGTGCCAACGCCATGCGCATGATTTGCTCGCTTGACGCTACCTTGTTTGCGACTCCAGGAGTGATTCTGTTGTCTCCTCCGCAGATCACGTTCACCGTCATCCTCGCCGTCGTCAAAGCCAATGACAACACTGAAGTTGACGAAGCTAATCACCTCGCTTCCGTCCATGTCAGCGATTGTGCATGCAAATCACTCCACCACACGTGATTCCATTGTCTCCTCTAGACGTTAGAACACGCTGGTCAGCGGTGGTGAAGAAGATTGGAACCCGTCGGCCGAAGAAGCATCAGAGAAGACGATCGGAGAGACGTAAACAAGGGAAAATTTCTTTACTTTATTTCTTTCTAAAGTGGTTACCTAAAACCCCTTTCCTTCATTCCCTTTACACCATCTAGGAACTAGTCTCCTCGCTCACTTGATAGCCCTTGCAATCGCTCGTTGTCGCCAGAAAGCGCTGAGGACGTGCTGAAGTCACCGCTTGGAGGAATAATCATTCGCCTTTGCGAATGTTGGAGAGGAAGGGTAGCTTTCGTTCGCTGCTGCTCGCCGAAAGGTCCGCCCCAAGGCTCGTCGGGAGCGGAAGGAAGTCAGGGAAGGAGGAAGAAGTTGTTGTCTCTACTTCCCTTCATTCATTTTCCACCATCTTAAAGGGAAGGGAGCGATTCCCTCTTTGGAAAAGATTGGCTCACCAACTATCACCGTTCCTTCCTTTGCATCGTTGAGGCACCCACAAATCATGCCGCCACGTGTGATTCACTCGCCTGATGCGGGCATGTCCACGAGCACCTCGCTTCCGTCCGTGCACGCGAATCACTCCACGTGCGATTCCATTGTCTCCTCCACAGATCGCGCTCAGAATCCTCCTCGTCGTCATCGAAGCCAACGACAGCGCCGAAGACGACGAAGCTGATCACCTCGTCTGCATCTATGTGAGCGTCAATTCCATCCTAGCATTGACGCCATTCCAGATTTGGGCCGTATGGATTTGGTCCTCCACCCAGCTTGTTTGCTTCTCGGCCCGGTCCAAAAAGTCTTTGGCATCACACTAATCGAGACCATTTCTTCCGTTCATGACAATGATAGCATATGAAGCATAGCAACAAAGAGTCAAAGACGTGTATCTTCAGTTAATGGAGAACTAAAGAAACATAAACTATAGATCAACTTTTTTTCTTTTCACAAGTTTCATGGTATTATCATTTACGATGACTTGAAGGTAACTCTAATTTGTTGCAGGTTGTGGATGAAACGGATCATGAGAGGGTATTGGGGGCCTATCCAAAGATTTTACAGTGGATTGAGAATGTAAAATCTGCTACGAATCCTCATTTTGAAGAAGTTCATGGCATCCTATACAAGGTCAAGGAAAGGTTACGTAGCACGAGAGCATCCGGAAAACTTGACGCTGTTGGACTCGGGATGAATCCCAATCCGAAGCTGTGATGAAGTATGATAACATTAACAAGCTTTACTTGCATGATCTTTTTCATAAACTTGCGCTGCGGCATCTTATAATCTTACTATGTATACAATGGTCATCTGTCTCGAATCAGTGGTCTGTCTTGAAAATGAACCTTTCTACTTTTAATGTATGTCTACTATTGTCTACTATTAATTTGTTTCAAAAGTCAGTTAAGTTGCAATCTACTCTTAAAATCTGTTTTATGCAGGATCCAATAGTCGAAACATTCGCATGACTATTAATTAAACATTTCATGAAACTGAATATGAACTTGAGCTAACATGAACACATAGTAATCAAGGCTCAGAATGTTTTAACCTCTAATTTTCTTAAATTTTATTAGATGTCTATGATCTTCACACAACTTTCTAAAAATAATTTGTTTTACAAACAATACAAGTGTTGATTACTAAATACGATCGAACCTTTACATTTATAATATTTCAATCAAAGAAGTTATACAATTGATTTACATGTTACATTTGTCATTAATAAGCAAGTGTTGCATTCATTGACAATAATTTTATGGAATATTTTATAAAACAAATAGATTTCCATTAGGTGGCACAAATGGGCGTGTGGTTAAATAATTAAAATAAACTACTAAGAAAAATAAAACATAGACACTTTCCTTGGTTACTTCAAAAACAGTAATTCACATAGTTGACTGATACAAAATACCAAATATTCAACATAGTTGGAGGGGTGAAGGGAATAAAAAGCGGGAAAGAAAACTCCAATAAAAAAGAAAAATTCTTTGATAGAGAAGAAAACTCTGTGAAAAAGAATTACCCTTGGTTCCGGATTAAATCCCTTGGCAAGAGTCAAAATTCTGACCGAAAATTAAAATCCTAATAGGGGTAAACTTGGGTTTAATTTTTAAGTGGGATCCCTATGACTCGTTTTGCGAATTGCAAAAAAAACAAGCAAGGCATGGATCTTGAAGCAAAGTTTTTACTCAAAACTAAACCCTGCTTGTGCTCCTCGCTTTCCCTGCCTAATACTCATCTCTTTATAGTCACTAGACTCACTCGCCCAAAATAGGCTTGCTTTGTTTGTTGGCTTAGCGAAACACGAGTCTGCCAACTATATTTGGATGAGGGTTACGAGTCTCTCTACTATCTTTAGATTCTCCTTACCCTCATCTCCGCTCTCAACTCACCAAGTCTACTCAGCTCTTTGCTATTTAGCTCGTTTGTTCTTGCAACTCATTGAGTCTACTTGGCTCTTAGCTGTCCATTGCTCAATGCACCCTTTGCTCAACCTTGCTCTTGGATCCACCTTCGGATGAACCTCAAGCTAAATGTGACATATAACATAGAACCTCATATAGTGTAGAAGTTGTATTCTTATAATGTGGAACCTCTTTTGCTTAAGTATAATTTGTATCAGATAAGGTAGAACCTATTTCAGATAATGTAGAACCTCTTTTACTTAAGTAAAATCTATATCAGGTAAAACCTATTTCATATAACATAGAACCTCTTTTACTTAAATAGAATATATATAAGATAAGATAGAACTTGTTTCATAAAACGTAGAACCACTTTTAAATAGTGCAAAACTTATATTCATATAATGTATAACCTCTTTCAGTTAATTATAAACTTTTATCATATAATGTATAATCTATATCAAATAAGATAGAACCTATTTCATATAATATAGAACCTCTTTTACTTAATTATTGTTAGAAAATTATAGACAAATAAAATTTTTAACTATAATAAATGCAAGGTCTAAAACTGATTTTTCTATCCTAGAGGATCTATGCGAGACTAGACCAAAAGGGTAAGATAGGAATTATATCTTTGCAATATGCTTGAGATTGGTGGCTACAAATTATAGGCACTAAAGTGTTAGCCCTCTACCGATATTCGCACAACGGCTCCTTGAAGATCACCTTGCTTCGCACTTAGTGCTAGTCTCAGAAGTAAGGCTCAAGCCTTGGAGAACTCATGAAGTTCATGACAAGAAGTAGGAGAAGAAGGGAGAGTAGCAGTGCAAGGAGAACCAAGAGAGAGTGAGAGAGGGGCGGTCAGCCATAGAGAAGAATATGAATATGTTTAATTGTTTATGTGGCTTGACCCAATGTCTGTGTACTTATACAAAGCTAGGTATCCTCCATAAGGCATGGTTGACCGGCCAATGCAAGGAAATTGTGCAAAGACCATGGCATAAACTCCTTGATGAATAAGAAGCTTCCACATAAATGCCCCTCTTGGTCACCACTGCCTGAATTGTTCCATATCATTAAGGCAGGCACATGTAATGAGATCCTCTCTTGCTATGCTTAGCCATCCACCTCTTCGTGCATCCAAACAGGAAAAAGCAATTGGACTTGGCACTTGGGCTAGGCATCTGGACCCCTTGGTGCCTCCTTCAAGTCAAATGGCCTGAAGACCAATGAGGCTTATGTTGGTGTGTATGCCTTGTGACCTAGTATCGGTCCATCTTTTGTAATATTTGACATATATATATATATATATATATATATATATATATATATATATATATATATATATATATATATATATATATATATATATATATATATATATATATATATATCAAACTAGCATTGTCATTATCAATGTTTGTCTACATCTGCGATTATGTACTTACATGAAAATGTCCCTAGAGACAGATCGGATCTGTGCTCAAATGGTTGTCCCTAGTCGATGTACCTGAGTGGATATGGGACAACTCTAGTACTTGTGACACTGGTATATGGGCTGGTTAGGGACGAGGTGCTAACGCAGACATATGGGTATATCAGTGGTGGATATACTGGACCGACCAGCTATGAGGCTATGACTTGGTGTCATGAGTTATCCTCACAAGTGACAGAAGATGCATTGATCCCTTGACTTGAGGTCATTGACCGTTCTATATGGTTAGTGACATGCTTTGATACAACCTAACACCTCGCCGTAGTTGGGAGGTATTAACGGTTGTCATTGAGCATATCACGACCCATATGAGAAGGTCAATTGACAGATAGAGGATTTGCTCCTTCCTAAGGGAAGCTTGATATCCATGGAGCTCCTCTATGGTTCTATGACTGAAAGTGTATGGCCATACCCAGGTGACAACCTGATTTAGTCATGACCATGTGATTGGGTGAAAACAAGTGATGACACACTTGTCCAATCGGATATCAGTTCGGCAAAGAGACTGTAATGCATCTGCACCTAGTTGCGATGATGAAGATGTCGATGTCGATATCCATTCCGATGACTTGGGTAGCAGCGATGCACTACTAGGTGCCACTCACTACTTGTGGTGACCTTAGGTCAGCACTGCCATTGTCAGAGGAACATACAGGGTCGCACACCTTGATACTCGAGTTCTTGTATTGATCGGGAAGACTTATGATCGAGTTATTGGATAACTTGGATCTATTTGGGATATTTCGTCAGCGCAAATGGGCTTGATGAGATGGAAGAAGGTTATTGGAGCCAAACTTTATTTTTGGCAGGTTGACTCGAAATTGACCATGGTTGGTCACATTTGACTTTGGGTTGAATTGGATTAGATCCAATTGCCTAATCAACCCATGTAATAAAGTTTGGGCTAGCTCATTACCCAATGAGGCTCAATATCAAGTTGTCATGAAGAGACAATGGGCTAAAAGGGTATAATGGGGAGAAATCTTATCTCATTGGTCCCAAGGGGCTCAATGGGGATAAGATGGCGCAAGTTGCTTCATAAGGAAGGAATTGGCGTCTTGCCCTCTCTCCTTAGATGGTATCCTTGCCTCTGTGGCAAGTGTTGGGAAACCCCGGGGATATTTTATAAATTTTCAGAGATGCAAACACATTGCGCAGCGGAAGAATACCCCCGAAACAAGCTAGTCCCAAAAACCCAGTGAAGATCGCATGCGAAAGAGTCGACACGATGAGATAGAAAGTACCTTGATTTAGGTGAGGCTGATGTCGTAGTAGGCGCCTAAGCGTGCGCCCTCTGCAGTCTCACACACACGGATGCCTCGAGTTCTCTTCTTCCACGCCCGGTGCTAGCCTTGGGAAGAAGATCCAAGCCTTGTGCTTATTCCTCTAGCCTTGCGCCACCTCAAAGGTGAAAGTCCCCTATAACTAAGGGGAGGCGAAACCCTATAGGCGCATATGGAGGTTAAGATGCAGCGGAAAGGGGTTTCTATGATCTTTGCATGCGTTATGATCAACTTATAAAACTCTGCATGAATGAAAAACGATTTATACCATAGCCATTTCTAGATGGCGTCTTGGAAGCAAAAGATGCACGCGCCTCTTCTCCAAAGTCTCGCACACAAGATGAAGATGCGCTCCTTCCTTGGTGCTCCTTGTGCTAGCAAGGATCGTCCAAGGTGTCTTGATCGCTTGAAGGGAAGAGAGAGATTTTTCTTGCTTGGCGTCTTTTTCTCCTTGTCGTCCACACGAAATTATGTTCTCTCGTCAAAAACTAGAGCGAGCGACGAACCAAGAGGAGAGGCGTGAATAGAGGCTAT
>CM050440.1:37132170-37145170 GCA_027562315.1 Costus pulverulentus | reverse complement strand
TTTTAGCCAGGGTTGGTTCGATTTTGTGCTTGGACCAAATGGTGTTTGAACCGGTTCACTTGTGAACGCATGGTTCAATTTAAGATGGAGGTTTCGATGGTTTAAGTGAGAATTATGGAGATAGTTATTTTTCGGTTTCACTATTTTGGTGGCCGGATATACCTCTCCTTGATAACCCACGTATTTAAGTGAGAACTCCTCTTCTTACTCTTAAGTGGATCGTCTCCACCCAAGAAAAAACCCAGCCGAGATACACATCTTCCTTACAAGGGACGATCAGGACTCCTTGGTGTCATTGCTAGCACAAGGGACGCAAGGGAGGAAGTCTACTTCATCTTGTGTGTGATTTCTTTGGAGAAGAGGCACTCGCCCCTTTCCTCTTCCAAGTTGCCTCTCATATCATGGCACAGGTAATGCTTTGACTTGTTCTATACGAGTTTGCAAAAGGGTTGATCATATGCTTGTGATAAGCGATTCTTGGGATTCCTAGTTTTTCTGATGCAAGTTTTATCTTAGTCGCTTGTTAACTAGGTTTACTCACATGGCGGTGCAAATATGACGGTGAGGAACGGTGGGCAATGGGTATCGGTGTGAGAAGACAAGAGTTTCTCACGATTTGCTCTAATACCACTGACGCAGGGCGAAAAAGCGCATGTTGCTGGAGGAGAGGAGAGTTGAGGAAGAAGAGAAGATAAGCTTCCAAATCCATGGAAGTTTAGAGAAGAATAGAAGAAAAAGAGGAGCCAGCGGCTCACCCTCAAGAACATTAGGGGCCATCGGCTCACCCTAACCTCACAAGGAGGAAGACACACCACGAAAGTTCCAAAAATAACTTTCTAACTTCATAACTCAAAATGAGAATTACATTAATTTTATAGCACTTTCACCCTTACGTTAACTTAATTTCTCAACATATATCTGATGGCTCTGTTTTCTCTCTTCAAACTAGATGGTGAGGATGAAACCGACACTTGGATTTCTTTGCTTGTGGGTGAAGCAATTGCAGGAGATTGTAGGCGCATGCGGTTGGCTGGAATTGGCAGGCGTGTGCTGGATGAAGGTGGCGCTGATTGGTCCTTGGGCGCATGCTGTTGCTCTTTGCTGGCGCCTGGATTTGGCTGGTCTTTGGTGTGGTTGTAGGCTGCATGCGCATGGCACTTGGTGGAGATGAATCGGATGGAAGCTGCACACTTTTTGGTTGCCGTGAAAGGGTGCCTTTGGTGTGAAGCTGGAAATGCGTGGGTTTGGTTGGGGTTTTGCAATGTTGACTTGTTTTGAGTCATTTGACCTTTGAAGTTTGATGTTGACCTGACTGATAATCTTTGACTTTAGCTAATCCTAATTAAATAAGAGGAATTTAAAGCCTAACTAATTGCTACCTAATACATTAACTAGGAAAATAAAAACAGATTTAAGAAAATAATCCTAAGCTACTCCTAACAAAATAAGAGGGAAGTAAACATTAAGTTCTCAAAGATGTTCCTACATCAAAAGTGATCTTAAATCTTCTTGTCAATGATTTACTTATCTTTAGCATTGAATAAATCTTGCGCGAAAGTGAGGATTGGTTCTTTGTAAATTGTCTGCGCGAAAGAAAGATGATTTCTTTATAAAGTAAATTATATCTTTATCATAATAAGAATAAACTGACGATTATTTAATTATATATAGTCATTGAAATTAAGGTGGATGAAACCCTAGTCCTAGCTTTTCTCTCTCACTTTTCGTCTACTTTTCGATCGTTCACTTAGATCATATTCGATTGCCTAGCTATTGAAAAATCTACTATTTGGTACTTGACAAATGAGGTTTCTGTGGTTCGATATCTTTTTTATTACTTCGAGTATCCGTGCACTTGCGGACACAAGAAGTTTTTGGCGCCTTTGCCAGGGACCTTGGTTTTTGTTAATATTGAAGAATTTGATAGTATTGCTAGACTAGGCTTTGTTTTATTTTCTGTTTTTGTTATTTTCTTTAGAAATCTTCAGAAGCTAAGATTTTTTTTTTTTTTGCCAAAGGCAAGAAAGAGATTTTATATAAACCAAAAAAAATGTAATTTACATGATATTTACAACTCACTATCACCCACCCTTCAACCCCAAGATCCTAAAAATTTTGGCAGAGTTTCCCCTATAAATAGAGTCGCATGGATCCTGCTATAGACACTAAAACCATAGACAATCACCACCCACAATAAAACAAAAACAAAACAACATACAAAAACCACAAATAACATACAACATCAACTCCTAAAACAACATGATATAGAATTGCAAATACAAAACCATAAGCTATAAGTCTCTTGCTCCCCAAGAATCCGGCGGGCAGCCATCCAAGGTAGCTCAATGAAGATTTGCGCTGCCAACCTGCTCAATAGTCATTTCCACATGAGTAAAAACAACCAGTCCAATGCGCCAAATGGTAGCAAGCATCAAGATAACGAAATGCAGGCATTAATTCTATTTTTTTGTACTCTTCTGCATATTTTTTATCTATTTCCTTGTGCATGCGTAGGAATCTTAGATCAGGACCTCTAGTTCTCTTAGATACTCAGATTAACAAAACTCTTAGACTATGTAGGAAGCTCAAATTTGAAGAAGGACAGGAAGAAGTAGAAGTCATGGCAGACAGAAGATCACTTAGGGACTATGCAGCCCCTAATCCATAGGAGATACACTCTAGCATTGCTAGACTAGCTATAGAGGCTAATAACTTTGAAATCAAGCCTGCTTTCTTATCTATGATCTAGCAAAATCAGTTTGGAGGAACTCCACTTGAAGATCCTAATCAACATCTTGCTTTATTTCTTGAATTATGTGATAATATTAAAATTAATGGTGTTTCTAGTGATGCATTAAAACTTAGATTGTTTTCTTTTTCTATTAGGGACCGAGCAGGTTCTTGGCTGCAATCTCAACCTACCGGTACCTTCACTACATGGAATCAACTGTCTAATGCTTTCTTAATGAAGTACTTTCCACCCAGCAAAATAATCCAGTTGAGAAACCAGATTACAAGCTTTGCATAGCGAGATGACGAGTCTTTTAGTGAGGCATGAGAGCATTTCAACGAGTTACAACGGAAGTGTCCTCACCATGGCCTTGATAAATGGGTTTTAATGCATACTTTTTATAATGGTTTACTTTATAATACACGTCTGACTGTTGATGCTGCTGCGGGAGGAGCCCTCATGAGCAAGACTATTGAAGATGCTTTCACTTTGTTTGAAGAGATGGCTCTGAACCACAATTAATGGACTACAAAGAGAGGAGTGGTATATCGGCCTCCTCATGGTAAGAATGAAAATGATAACTAGCACGCCTTGGCTGAAAAGGTAGATTCTTTGAGCAATAGATTTGATTCTTTTCAAATGTAAACTACTGTAGTTTCATATTCTGTTATTTGTGATATTTGTGGTAATCATGGACACTATTCTAAGGAGTGTAAAGTAATTGCTGATCAGAGTGTTCAGCAAGTTAATGCAGTAAGGAATTATAGTCAAAGTAGAAATAATGATCCCTATTCTAATACTTGTAACCCTGGATGGAGGAACCACCCCAATTTATCTTGAAAAAGTAACAATAATATAGGCGGATAAGCTGAGAATAGAGGATATCAACAGAGATAAAATAAAAATTAAAACCAGCCCCAAAATTCTAGTGTAGAGTCCATGCTTGAAAATTTTATGGCTAGTCAAAATCAATTCATGACAAATCAAAATAAGGAGATTGAAGATCTTAAAGGAATGGTTAGTCAACTTCCTTCTCCAGTAGGATCTTTAGCAGCTCACAATAAAATCTTAGAAAACCAAATAGCACAACAGGCTAGCATTTCTTATAGACCCCCAGGGAAATTACCTGCTAAACCTGAACCAAACCCTAGGGAACATTGTAATGCTATAATTACTAGGAGTGGGAGGCAATTAGATGAACCTAGAGGGAGATTTGAGGATAATGAAGAAGAGCCTGAGATTGAACATAACAATGAACTAGTCTTGAAAAAATCTCCTATACATGAGCAGTCCCATGCTAGTTTGCCACCTCACCAAGGTGATGAACCTAAAGGTGATAAGCCATATCAGCCAGATATTCCTAGACCGAGTTCACATGCACCTTATAGGCCACCAGTACCTTTTCCTCAAAGATTAGTCCAAGCTAAGTTAGATAAGCAATTTGAGAAGTTTCTTGATGTCTTGAAAAAGCATATTAACATTCCATTTACTGAAGCTTTATCTCAAATGCCCACTTATGCTAAATTTTTAAAAGAAATTTTGTCAAATAAAAGAAAGATAGAGGACTATGGCACTATGGCATTAACTGAGGAGTGTAGTGCTATCATCCAAAATAAGTTGCCACCAAAATTAAAAGATCCAGGTAGTTTCTCTATTCCTTGTTCAATTGGGAGTATAGCTTTTGACCGAGCCTTATGTGATTTAGGTACTAGTATAAGCCTAACGCCTTTATCTATTTGCAAGAAATTGGACATGGGAGAGCCCAAACCCAATTCTATATCTTTGCAGCTCACCAATCATTCAGTTAAGTATCCTGTAGGGATTCTTGAAGATGTGCCAATTCAAGTAGGTAAGTATTTCATTCCAGCAGATTTTGTAGTTCTTGAGATGGAGGAAAATGCAAAGATCCCTGTCATACTTGGTAGACCGTTCTTAGCTACAGTAGGTGCGGTTATTGTTATAAAGAACGGTAAACATACACTTAACATTGGAGATAAAAAAAATTGAGTACGACTTGAATGAAACCATGAAAAAAACCATCATATTCTGGATCTTGTTGTGGTATACATGCTGTAGATGACGCTGTCTATGATCTTAGTGATTTATTTGTTGAGACCTCTGCATATGATTCTAATTTAAATTCTGTTCTTGAGTCTAATATAGATACCAGTTCTGAAATTAATGAATTATTAGACTGCACTATTTGAGATGATAAAAAGAATGAAGAAGAGAAGGTTCCAAAAGTAGAACTTAAGGCTTTACCTGATAATCTTCGTTATGAATTTCTTGGTCCTGATTCTACTTACTCTGTCATTGTTGATGCACAACTTGGTAAAAGGGAGACAAATTTGCTTCTCAAGGAATTAAGGATTCATAGGAAGATAATTGGGTACATAATTGATGACTTAAAGGGAATTAATCCCTCTTTTTGTACACACAGAATTTTGATGGAGGAGGAGCACAAGCCACATGTAGATTTTCAAAGGAGACTTAACCCTTCTATGAAGGAAGTTATAAAATTACTTAATGCAGGCATTATCTTTCCTATCTCTGATAGTAAGTGGGTAAGTCCTGTTCATTGTGTTCCTAAGAAAGGGGGAGTAACTGTAATGAAAAACAAAGATAATGAATTAATTCTTGTTAGGACAGTAACTAGTTGGCGCATGTGCATAGATTATAGAAAATTGAATACAGCCACTAGGAAAAACCATTTCCCTTCGCCTTTTATTGATTAGATGGTTGAGAGGCTTGCAAACTATTATCATTTCTGTTTCTTAGATGGATATTCTGGATTTTTTTTCAAATTCATATACATCTTAGTGATCAAGATAAGACCACCTTCACTTGCCCATATGGCACTTCTGTATATAGGAGGATGCCTTTTGGTTTGTGTAATGCACCGGCTACTTTTTAGAGGTGTATGATGGCTATTTTTTCTGACTTTATTGAAGATTTTATGGATGTCTTTATGGATGACTTCTCTGTATACGGGTCTTCTTTTGATGATTGTTTGGCTAATTTATTTCGAGTTTTGTAGAGGTGTGAAGAAACTAACCTTGTGTTTAATTGGGAGAAGTGTCATTTCATGGTAAGGCAAGGGATAGTTTTGGGGCACTTGATTTCAGAGAGAGGGATTGAAGTTGAAAAGGCCAAAGTTAAGGTGATAGAAAAATTAGAGGCGCCCACTACCGTAAAGGAGGTTAGAAGCTTTCTAGGACATGTAGGATTCTATAGGTGATTCATCAAGGATTTCTCTAAACTTGCTAGATCTCTTACAAATTTACTTTGTAAAGATGTTAAATTTTCTTTTGATGAAGATTGTTTATCTGCTTTTCAGTAGTTAAAGAAGGCCTTAATTTCTGCACCTATCATTCAGCCTCCAGATTGGAATTTACCCTTTGAGTTCATGTGTGATGCCAGTGATTATGCAATAGGAGCAGTCTTAGGACAGAGAAAAGAGAAAAAACCTTATGTCATTCATTATGTTAGTAGGACCTTGGATGAGACACAGAGAAACTACACCACCACTGAGAAAGAACTTTTGGCTATTGTATTTGCTTTTGATAAATTTAGATCATACTTGATTAATTCTAAAGTTGTGGTGTACACTGATCATGCAGCGGTGAGGTACTTGATGTAGAAAAAGGATAGTAAACCACGCTTGCTTAGATGGATCTTACTCTTGCAAGAGTTTGATTTGGAAATCAAGGATAAAAAGGGATCAGAAAACTTTGTTGCAGATCACCTATCAAGAATATTGTTAGATGCTGAAAAGGGTGATTTAATTAATGATTCCTTCCCTGAAGAATAACTTTTAACTATTAAACAGATCAAGGCTCCATGGTATGCTGATATAGTAAATTACTTGGTGGCTAATATTTTCCTTCGGATTTGAGTTATCAAGGAAAGAAGAGATTTTTAGCTGAGGTAAAAAACTATTTTTGGGATGAGCCTTTTGTTTTTAGGAGATGTGCAAATAGAATTTTTAGGAGGTGTATACTTGAAGAGGAAATCACAGATATATTATTTCAGTGTCATGGATCTTCATATGGAGGGCATGCTAGTACTCAGAAGACTGCCTTCAAAGTTTTACAATTAGGATTTTATTGGCCCTCAATCTTTATAGATGCTAGAAATTTTATTTTATCTTGTGATAAATGCCAAAAGACTGGGAACATTAATAGAAGGCATGAGATGCCACTAACCACTATTCTTGAAGTTGAGATATTTGATGTTTGGGGAATAGATTTCATGGGACCTTTTCCATCATCTGGAGGTAATAAATACATACTCGTGGTAGTTGATTATGTTTCTAAGTGGGTTGAAGCTCTTGCTGCTCCTACTAATGATTCTAGAGTTGTTATTAAATTGTTTAAAAAGATTATCTTTCCATGATTTGGTACACCACGGGTAGTGATTAGTGATGGGGGCTCACATTTTATAGAACATATGTTCTTAGCTTTGCTCCGAAAGTATGGGGTAAATCATAGATTTGCAACACCTTATCATCCCAAAAACAAGTGGACAAGTTGAAATATCAAATAGAGAAATCAAAGGAATTTTGGAAAAGACCGTGTCACGCACGAGGAAAGATTGGGCATCCAAACTTGATGATGTACTCTGGGCTTACCGAACTGCTTTTAAAACACCAATAGGTATGTCTCCTTTCCAATTGGTTTATGGAAAATCTTGTCACCTACCTGTAGAGCTCGAGCATAAGGCGTTCTGGGCGATCAAGGCACTAAATTTTCACTTAAAAAACTTGAGGGAGAAGCGGAGATTACAATTAAACGAGCTAGATGAGATTAACTCTCTACTTACGAAAATACAAAGATTTATAAAGAGAGGACCAAAAGATGGCACGATCGACATATCCTCAGAAGGGAATTCCAACCAGGTGACTTTGTTCTTTTGTTTAACTCGAGATTAAGACTTTTTCCTGGTAAACTTAAGTCTCGATGGTCTGGACCTTTTCAGGTTAAGAAAACTTACCCCTACGGAGCTGTTGATATATGGCGTGATGAAACAGGGGAGTTTAAGGTTAATGGTAAGAGATTAAAGCATTATTTTCAAGAAGAACAGATTGAGGATGAAGAAAAGTTTCAGCTTGACGAACCACGATCAGATCTGAGTGTAGGATGGTCAAGCTAATGACCTTAAAAATTATCACTTCTTGGGAGACAAACCAAGCACTCTTACTTAGTTTAGTTTCTTTGATTTTAGTTTATTTTTAGGGTTGATTTTTCTTCTCTTTTTGTAAAAAAAAAATGAAGTTTGCGCAAATACGGCACTACCGTAATGGATATTACAGGCTGTAATTTTAGTCCTTTTTTATCCAAAAACTTTTGAGTCTTTTACAGCGGTACAGTAAGAAAATTTATGGTAGCGTAATTCCAGTATATTTTTGACCCGAGAATTTCGTGATTTTTGTGCAAAATACGGCAGTGTCGTAACCATCTTTATGCTACCGTAAGTCCAACATATTTCTGCCCAGAAAATTTTGTGTATATTACGGCACTGCAGTAAGGAATATTACAGGTGTAATATAAAAAAAAACTAGTTCAGTTTTGAGGACAGTAGGAGTGGTGGAGATTATGGTAGAGACCAGGGAGGATAGCACGATGATCCCATGGATGCAGCCCCTGAGGATACGGAGGAGATTGGATTTGATGCGGATGAGTAGAGCTCTATGAGTATCTTCTTCCTTACTTGTTTGTATTTCATCTCTATATCCTATTGATGATTCATGTTTGTATAGGGAAGGATGACTCTTCCAAACTTCTTATGTTCGCTGCTGCTATCTTATACTACTTTGTCATGACTCTGAATTTTAAAATTTGATTTGGTTGTATTGCTATATTCTGAATTTGAAATTCTGATATTGGGTTCTATTGGGTTGTATGATATTTGATATTCTGTTGATATTGAGCACTTTATGTGGGTGCGTACTGATGTATGATTGATTGTATAAATTTGTTTCTAAATGGATATATGCAATTTCTTCTTGTTATGGTTATATGCTTTAATCTTGTGGTGTGGTCTATTTTTGAGAAATTTCTATTGATAGTATGATTTTCTTGATGATGAATATGCTTATGCCTGTGATTAAGGATAGACCTATTGTGATGAATTTATTTCTTTAATATATATCTGTCTATTAGAATTTTTCATTGATTGATGCATGAGATTTTGGGTAGATATATTGTTTGATGAATATGATTTAAAAGTGAAGCAACTTCTTTAAATAAAACAAGCATATGAGTATGATTTTTGAATTGATATCGATTGATTAACTTAGTTGATGTTCAATCTATTTGCTATTTGTTGGGAAGAAAGATTCCATGATCCAATATTAAGAGGGGTGACTCCCTTACTTGGCACTGAGCAAAATTGGCAGTGGTACCAAAGACATGGGTTGAAGTCAAAAATAAAAAAAGAATTATGAAAAAAAAAAGGAGAGAATGACTCCTCGTCTTGCCACCGTGTTGATTTGCGGTGGTGCCAAATTTAAGAGTTGAAGTCCAAGCAAAAAAGTATGTATCTATGTGGGTACATGCCATGGAGAGAAATCGTTTCACATTAACTCTGCTATCTCGCATAAGATTTTTCCTACCTAAGAGATATGAGTTCTATTGCATTGATTATGTGATCAGTGTACTCTAAATTTGTCACCAGAAAAAAGGTGGTAATCGAATTAGAGAATGTAAATGATACAAAAAAGGGAGGAACTAAAAAATTATGAGTAAAAAAGATCTTGGAAATCCTATTCCTGTAAACAAAAGTATGGTGGATTTGAAATACAATTGGGTGAAATCTTGAGATTGAAATTTTTTTTATTATACGAGTTGCGAAATTTTATTTGGTTAAGTTGTAGATCTTGAGGATTGAATTCAAAAGATGATATGTTTATTTGAAATTCTATGTAGCATTTGGTGAGATTTTTCATTGGTGATTATATTTTAGAAATTTATTCTTCATAAGAAAGTTTATTCTTTTAATTAGTTTTTGATTTTGCTTGAGGACAAGCAAAGTTTGAGCCTTATGTATTTGATGACACGAAAAATCATAGTATATTTTGTGTCATTTGATAGGTCTTTTTGTGTCATATTCGTGCTCTTTTGCTTATTTTCATGCCTTATTTATCGAATATTTCAGAATCTACACCTTTTCTGGTTTTTGATAATTTTCAGGTAAAAAGGCATCATTTTAAGGCATTTTCAAGAGAAGATTACGGTATAGACAAATTTCCATCATCAAGAGAAGATTACGTGTCAAATTTTGTGCAAATCGGAGCTTTAGACCAAATTATGGCAGGTCTGTAATCAATATTACGGTATCATGGTTTTACTGAACCTATAGAATAAACCATGGCACTACCGTAATCTATTTGATCTACCGTAATTTTGGTCTATTTCTGTCCAGAAACATTTGCATATGATACGGCACTACCGTAACGAATATTTCGGGTCATAATTTTGGGTGATTTCTTTCCAGAAGGTTTTGCGTGATCATGGTACTGCCGTGGTTGTTTTTATGCCACGTAACTATTCTAGAATTTTGAACAGAACACATTACGACACTGTTGTAATGGAAATTACGGCAGTAATTCTAACCCAACAGCCGCATTTCGCCTGATTCTTCCGGAAATTACTGTAGCCCGATTCTTGCGTGGATGATTGCAGACGATTTAGACAACCATTTCAAAATCCATAAAAGAGGGGAATACTTGAGAGGAGAGGAAAAAGATCAGCGAACCGAAAGCCCCAATTTTGATTGACCACTTAGAGAGAAATCGCCATCTTCACTGCAGCCCTAGGTTCGCCGCCGCGAAGTGTAAAGAGCATCTCCGGCCATGAAATTTGAGTGAAAGCTATGCCTGGAAGAGGAGAACATACCCTAGAAGTCTCAGAGCGAAAAGAGATCTATTAGAGGAGAAATCAAAGAAAGAGGGGATGCCTGCACTGTTCATATGAAAATTACGGGCTGTAATTTTCATTACAGCCCTGTGTTTAGTAAAACTTTCTCTTTCTCTTCGATTTTGGATCATTCTAAACTATGGCTTATTGTAATTCCTCAACCATGCTAGCTTAAACACTTTTTGGGACTTGGGGTGTAATCCCCTTAATTTCGTAATGACTAGATGATCTTTATTTCGTCATGATACTTTTATTATGATAATTTTACTTAAGTGACGATTGTCTTTAATCCTTTCTAGTTTCATATTGTCAACATGTATTGGAGTTTTTTGTGATATGGACTGAAAAATGACTTGCAAAACTTGGAACCCTAAAATTGAGATTTAGGAACTCATCGTAAGAAATTAGGTTTGTTCTTATTTCTAGATTTTAGAAGTTTATTGACTTGTTGATAATTCTGATCTACGAAGAATCAATGAGTTAAACATGGAGATATCGTGAGAAATTACGTATCGGTTCATTGGAAACCCTTAAGTAGAACTTGTGAATCTAAAGTATGAAAATATTTAGTTTTCACTAGAGATAATTGACATAAAGATTGGATGCATATAAGTGATCTTAAATCTTCTTGTCAATGATTTACTTATCTTTAGCATTGAATAAATCTTGTGCGAAAGTGAGGATTGGTTCTTTGTAAATTTTCTGCGTGAAAGCAAGATGATTTCTTTATAATATAAATGATATCTTTATCATAATAAGAATAAACTGACGATCATTTAATTATATCTAGTCATTGAAATTAAGGTGGATGAAACCCTAGTCCCAGCTTTTCTCTCTGACTTTTTGTGTACTTTTTGATCGTTCGCTTACATCATATTCGATTGCTTAGCTAGTCAAAAATCAACTATTCAGTACTTGACAAATGAGGTCTCTGTGGTTCGATATCTTTTTTATTACTTCGAGTATCCGTGCCCTTGCGGACACAATAAGTTTTTGGCGCCTTTGCTAGGGACCTTGGTTTTTGTTAATATTGAAGAGTTTGATAGTATTGCTAGGCTAGGCTTTATTGTATTTTCTATTTTTGTTATTTTCTTTAGAAATCTTTAGAAGCTAAGATTAATTCTATTTTTTGTACTCTTATGCATATTTTGAGTTTATTTGATCTATCTACTTATGCATGCGCATGAATCTTAGATCAGGACCTCTAGTTCCCTTAGATCCTAAGATTAACAAAATTCTTAGACTGCGCAGGAAACTCAGATTTGAAGAAAGACAGGAAGAAGTAGAAGTCATGGCAGACAGAATATCACTTATGGACTATGCAGCCCCTAATCCACAGGAGATACACTCTAGCATTTCTAGGCCTGCTATAGAGGCTAATAACTTTGAAATCAAGCCTGCTTTCTTATCTATGATCCGGCAAAATTAGTTTAGAGGAACTCCATTTGAAGATCCTAATCAACATCTTGCTTTATTTATTGAATTATGTGATATATTAAAATTAATGGTGTTTCCAGTGATGCATTAAAACTTAGATTATTTCCTTTTTCTCTCAGGGACCGAGCATGTTCTTGGCTGCAATCTCAACCTACCAGTACCTTCACTACATGGAATCAACTGTCTAATGCTTTCTTGATGAAGTACTTTCCACCGAACAAAACAATCCAGTTGAGAAACTAGATTACAAGCTTTGCATAGAGAGATGGCGAGTCAATTCGATCGCACCTTAAGAAGCATGAGTTACTTTGTGCATCTCATCCCCCCTCGTGGGACGCGAAACCTCATGTGGAATAAGGATCCCATCTCACTAGGAAATCTTGAATTTCCAGATTGACTTTGTGGGTTGTCAATTCGATTAAAATAGTGGGAGCCATAATCAATTAAAACAAATCCAGTTTAAATGATTTGAAGTAGTACTGATCTGCTTTTCTTGGTTGTTGTTGTAACGTCCCCTCAGAATAATCCCCAAACACAGGCAGAAACCGCGGAAGATAGGGAACGTCACCCACAAACAACAAGACAGATGCTAGGGAATAATAGCGTACAGAAAACGGTTCGGAAAATTTCGGCAGCATGTCCCCAGGAAAACTAAGGAAATTCCTGTACATGTTCCATAATATAGCATTATGGGTCGACATGCCGACCTCAAACCCTAACACGCCATTTCAAAACAAAATTCTCAAAACATTATCACATCATCAAGTTAATAAATCACGGTAATCAAATAATGCTGGACAAAACAGATTTCACCGAAAACAGGCTTAAGCCCTCGGTTTAACCGTCGTATCAAAAACAAATGCCAACCGGCAACAATATCACAGTAATGGAGAAAGAAACAGCCACATCCGGCTAA
>CM050440.1:37121405-37132070 GCA_027562315.1 Costus pulverulentus | reverse complement strand
GAATCCTCTCCGCGACATATATTTTTTTCATAGCAGGAAAATACACAAATCGATACATTATCTCATTGAAAACTTCCACAAAAATGCTAGATAACCAAAACTTTATTTCTCTTACCTGCTAATAAATTTCCGGATCTTACAGTTGTAGAATAATAGCTACGAACAATAGCAGATGGTCACTGCGATCTACCCTGGAAAGGGATAAGTTGGTTGGATCCAACTTACTGGATTGGTATATGAACTTGAGAACTGTGCTCAAGCTCGAGAGGAAACTCTATGTCCTTGAGCAGCCTATTCCTGAGCCACTTCCATGCTTAGTCTCAATGGCTAAGAAGAATGCTTATGATAAGCATTAAGCTGATACTTTGGAGGTTGCTAATTTGATGCTAACCAACATGTCACCTAAATTTAGAGGGCAATATGAATCTAAGAGTGCCTCTAAGATTATTTCTAATCTAAGGTAGCTCTTTGTTGAATTGGTTGAGCTCAACCCTCCTAAAGTAGACATTCAAAGTGTTGAGCCGAAAGGCTTAACTAAGACATTAAAGATAAAGATAGAAAGAATCAGGAATAACAAGTGCTACTCATGTGGAGGACCACCTCACTTGTTAAAGGACATGGTGCAACTTCAGAATGAGAAGAAGAGAGACAACGCTTCGTCTTCATGCTCAGGTATTTATGTTACTGAAGTCAAAATTTCTACTTCTATGTCATAGGTATTCGATACCGCATGTGGAGCTCATATTTGTACAAATATGCAGGGGCTCAAGAAAAGTAGATCGGTACGGCCTAGAGAGATTGACCTACGGGTTGGAAACGGAGCACAAGTTGCTGCTGTTGCTGTAGGAGTCTTGACTCTCTTCCTGCCTTCTGGATTTCAATTAGAACTAGATCATTGCTATTATATACCTTCACTTACTAAAAACATTGTATCCATTCCTTGCTTGGCAAAGAAAGGATTTACGTTTGAAATAAAGGAGAACTTTTGTTCTTTTTCATTTGCAAACATGTTTTATGGAAAGGGTACTTTGTGCAATGGGCTATATGTCTGGACATGGATAGTTCTATTTATAGCATAAATAGCAAAAGGATCAAACTGAGTGATTCAGTTGGTGCTTTCCTATGGCATTGTCGATTAGCCCATATAAACAAAAATTGCATTCAACAACTCCATGCAAATGGGTTGTTAGATTCAAGTTCTTTGGAGGAATTTGATACATGTGAACCTTGTTTATTAGGGAAGATGACAAAGGCGCCCTTCACCTAGACTGGTCAGAGGATATCGGATAGCTCTGGTGTATGTGAGATTAGTATATGGGCTGGTTAGGCACGAGGTTCTAACGTAGACATATGGGTATATCAATGTTGGATATACTGGACAGACCCACTGTGAGGCACTAACTTGGTGTCATGAGTTATCCTCACAAGTGAGAGGAGATGCATTGATTATTTGACTTGAGGTCATTGACTCTTCTATATGGTTAGAGACATACTTTCATGCAAACTAACTACTCACTATAGTTGGGAGGTCATAATGGTTGTCATTGAGCATGTAACAACCCATATGAGAAGATCAATAGACAGACAGAGGATTTGCCTCTTCCTGAGGGAAGCTTGATATCCATGGGGCCCTTTATAGTTCTATGACTAAAAGTGTATGACCATACCCAGGTGAAAACCTGATTTAGTCATGACCATCAGATTGGGTGAAAACAAGTTGGTGACACACTTGTCCAACTGGATATTAGTTTGAAAAAGAGACTGTAATGCATCTATACCTAGTTGCGATGATAGGGATGTCGATGTCGATATCCATTCTGATTACTTGGGTAGCAGTGATGCATTGCTAGGTGCCACTCACTACTTGTGATGACCTGAGTTCATCATTGCCAACGTCAAAGGAACCTACAGGGTTGCACACCTTGATATTTGAGTTCTTGTATTGATCGGGAAGCCTTATGATTGAGTTATTAGATAGCTCAGATCTATTTGGGAGATTTCATTAGAGCCAATGGGCCTGATGAGATGAAAGAAACTTTATTTTTGGCAAGTTGACCCAAAATTGACCATGGTTGGTCACATTTGAGTTTGGGTTGCATTGGATTGGAACCAATGGCTTAATCAACTTGTGCAAAGAAGTTTGAGCTAGCTCATTACCCAATGAGGCCTAATAATAAGTTGTCATGAAGAGATAAGTGGGTTTAGGGGTATAATGGGGAGAAAACTAACCCCATTGGCGCCTAATGGCATAATGGGGTGAAGTTGGCGCCTAGTGCTTCATTAGGAAGCTTTTGGTGCCTCCCCCTTCTTCCTTGGATGGAAAGCTTGCCTCGATGGCAAGGCTTGGGTTGCATATGGCTTCTTGGACTTGTTTGGCAAGTATGGAGCATATATGGATGATTGGAATAGGATTATGGAAAGGGCTTGGAGTCTTGCCATAACCCTAACCCTAATTGGCCTCCCCACTTACTCTAGCCGCATGCCTCTTTGTGAATTGCACCCATACACTTCTCTTGCCGCCCCCTTGCTGATATATGTTATAACATATGCGAAAGTGAGGACTCTAGATAGTGGACAATCAACAAAGGCAAGAGAGAAGTGATAGTGGCACATCTCCTCTTCCATCAACCTAGCTGCAAGCTTCTCTTCCCTTTCTCCTCTTAGCGCAAGGAAGACAAAAGCTTGGCGACATCATCTCCTCTCATCTTCACCTTTGGTGCATCTTCCTTGAAGGTGGTGCACAACATAGAAGAGGGACCCTAATGCTTGGACCCTAATGCGTGGAAGAAGAGGACTTAAGGATTCGTGTGTGTGTGAGACTGTAGAGGGTGCACACTTAGGCCCTACCTCGACATCGATTTGCATCTTGCTCTTAGGTACTTTATCCTCTCATCGTGTTGACCCCCTTGCAAGAATCAATCCATTGGGTTTTTGGGACTGGCCTGTTTCATGGATTTGCTTCTGCTGTGTCTTTGTAAAAATTTTAAAATCCCTAGGGTTTCCCAACAATATAAGTGGATTAGGCAAATAAAGGCATGGCCATGTTGGCCGTCATGGCATAGCCATGATGGCTTCGGCTCAAGGGCAGCTTTAGATGCATGACAGTGATGAGGAACACGGCCGAGCCATGATGGCATCGGCAAAAAACTTGGAATTTGTAGTCATGGTCATGACAGTGAACACCCCCATGCCATGACAAGCTCGTCAAAGATCTATCCACCCACGTGACTGCTTCGGCAGACTCGACGATGACATAAGCGAAGTGATCACGATCGTGATGGCCATCACGGCTAGGCCATGACGCTTTGGCGATAAGCAAAAATTGCCTGAAAAATGCCAAAAATTGCAAATGTCAATAGGATGCTATTCAATATATAAAATATGAAAAATAATGCCATAGATCATCACAAAATATTATCAAAACAAAAACAACAAAACAAAACAACATAAACAACTACAGCAATAAACAACATAGTAGTTTGTCTAAACAAATGCAACACATAAATCCTTGGGGTGCCTCCCACGAAGTGCTCATTTAAGATCCGTAGCTTGACCAATGTCTGTGTATCATGGTGTGGCCGGTGGATCGAAGGCGGAAGAAATGGCATGTAAATGCCCCTTTCTTCGTCTCTTAAAAGTTACACATATAGATATGAGCAGCAATAATAATTAGTGTACATAATAAAATGTCCTCAAACAATGTGGAATAGAGATGTAATTAAAATCAAAGTCATTCTTTCCAAAGCCCGGTAAATGATTATGTTCAACCCTATCATGTGACATCCTCGTGTAAGCAATGTCAGGGTTCACATCGAACAAGTCTACTGGGGTGGTCACTTCCTCCCTCATCTGTTTGGCACCTTCTTTCGGATCAATGAAAAGGTAGGATGTAAGAAAATCCCGTTTGGCCTGTGAATAATCAGCAAGCTCTGGTACCACTTCCACGCTATAGCATGAGCCTAAAAAAGATAAATCCGGCATATGAACAGAAAGGTTAAATTCTAAAATAGTATCACCAATGTTCATGGATAGCTTCCTATTCTTGACATCTATGACTACTCCAGTGGTAGTAAGAAAAGGGCGGCCCAATATAAGCGGTAGTCTGGAATTCTCTGTCATATCCAAGACTATAAAGTCCACAGGGATAAAAAGTTTCCCGAATTTAATCGGCACATCCTCTACTATGCCCACTGGGTGATGTATAGAGCCATTCGCGAGCTGAAGGGCTATGTTTGTTGGTTTCAAGCCTCCCAAGTCCCGATTTTTGAAAAGGGAGAGAGGCATGAGACTAACACTAGCCCCTAAGTCATAGAGTGCTCTCTTGAATGAAAAATTGCTAATACTATAAGAGGCAGAAAAAAATACTAGGATCTTTATGCTTAGTAGGCAATAGGTACTGAATGAATGAGCTGTAGTGTCCTGTCAGTGTTGTGGCCAACCTCTGAGGACCGAAAACAGGTGATGTGTGAGGTAGTGAAGGAATAAAGACCAGCTCTTGCTTCACCTCCAACTCCATATGTATTTCCTCTAAATATTGGGCATATGTGCTTTCATCATCAGACTCTCCAAAAATATATTCTCTAGCTTCCACCTTGGGATTTTCCAACTAGGTGCCACTGTATGTCATAATCTCATTGCAGTGCTCCCTTGAATTGGCCTTGGGTTGAGAAGGAAGCTTCCCTAATGGCCTAGAGGATGAAGCAGCTTGTTGAGCAATCTGGTTCTCAAGCATTTTTGACTGGGTGATCAAGGCATCCACTTTTGAGTTCAATTGCCCAATAGATTTGTCTACACTCTCATTTTGCCTTGATTGAGTGGTAACAAAATTTTCCTACAATAGTTCAAAGTTGGACTTCTGTGGTTGAGTAAACTGTCATTGTTGAAGTCCCTATGGGGGCTTGAAAGATGCCTGGGGGAACTAATTGCCATAATTACCTTGTGGAGCCTGATTGTTAAAGTTTTGTGATATCGCCTGATTCTGATTCTTCCAGTAGGAGAAGTTGGGATGATTTCTCCACTTCGGATTATAGGTGTTGGAAAATGGATCACTCTGCTGCCTCAGATTGAAATTGTCTATAGCGTTAACCTGGTCTACACACACATCAGAAGAAGAAGAATGCGCCCTTATCTAGCAGTGAGTAGCACTGTGTACAAAATTACCACAAACTTCACACGAAATTAAATGTACAAATGATGAATGAAAGTTCATTGAATTCAGTAGATGCGACAAAGAATCAACCTTCGTCACCAACGAATTCAACATATCTAAGTCATGTTTACCTCTTCTTCTTATCGGGACATTTCTCTCACTCGTCCGCTGGTAGTGATTAAGAGCCATGTCTTCGATTAGGTTCATCGCGTCATCCACATTCTTATTCATCAGGGCTCCTCCCGTAGCTGCATCTACAAAGAAACATGTATTTTATAGGAGACCATTATAAAAGGTATGGACTAATACCCATTTTTCTAGCCCATGATGTGGGCACATTCTTAGTAGCTCCTTATAGTGGTCCTAGGCCTCGTAAAGCGACTCCCCTTCCCTCTGGCTGAAATTTGTTATTTGGTTCCTCAATTGAGTAGTCTTTCTCATTGGAAAGTATTTAGCGAGGAATGGATGGGAAAGCTATCGTCCTAAGGGAACTAGGTGTACGATTTCTGTCAAAGTAGTAAAAGTTATTGTCCCAAGGGAATTAGGTGTCAAGTACCGACTGTTAGTGTCATTGATAACTAAACAGTTCAAAACAGGAATTGGAAAAACTATTCTAAGTCTAAATTATCAAATTTAGAAGTCAACAACTAAATGAGAATTACAATTTAAGAAAGCTTCGGGACTTTAGGTTTCACCTCGTTGAAGGAGTTAAAGTAAAACATTATACAAATCGAATTATGAAACGGATTACCTTCACTCGAATGTAATCCGACAGTAAACCACTTAAGGCGATTAATCCTCTTGTATAGATTAACTTCTCTCGAAGCATAATCCGGTGTCTACCTAAGCTAATCTCCTAATATCGTGGCTTATTAGCTTAGGAAAGACCCAATGGGCTTATTAGCTAATCTCCTAATATCCATGCTTGAAAAAATTATAATAAATGAGAGTAAGGAACTTGAAGATCTTAGTGAGATGATTGCTCAACTTACTTCTCAAGTAGAATTTATAACTGCTAATACTAAAATGCTAGAAACACAGATAGCACAACAAAGTTGTATACTTGAGTTTGATTTGGAAAGTGAAGATATTCATAGTATGATTGATGGCACTAATAAAAATGAAATAAAGGAAGAAATCTATGATGAATCTAAGAATTTTGTAGAGTTAGATCAATCATTAGTCTTGACTCCTGATTGTAATTTACCTTCTGCAAATTTTGAGGATTCTGCAAATTTTGATGATTGTGATTTACCTTCTTTGAATTTTGATGATTTTAAAAATTTGGATGATTATGATTTACCTTCCTCTGCAATTCACCAGCCATCTAGTCCCCTCCCACATAATGAAATGTCTTGCAACACAAATACTTGGGACATGTTTGAAGAGATATATGAATTTTTTGAGTCTTGTGAGAAGAAGGATGATGAATTTAAATATCCTCAAGAAAGAACTAATGATATAGATGGGGATGAAATTGACAGTGTTAAGATGAAATGCCCCCATTGAAGAGAAAGAAATTGAGGAAAATTATGAGGAAGAGGATCTTATGCATATTGTACCATCAATTCTTATTCTCCAGGAAAATCCATTAGAAATTTGCATGATTATTGATGAAGATGATAATTTTAAGGATAATGATGATGAAGTGATTGAAATATTATTTGATGCAAATTTAGCTACAGGTACCCAAGAGAAGATAGCACATGAGATTCTTGATTTCATTGGCATTGAGGTAAATGAAAAACCAAATTTGAAATTTGAAAACTTTTTGATCAATCCAAGGTATGAATTCTTTGATTTTAATTTTAATCTTCTTCTAATTGCTAATATAAATCTAAAGGAAGAATGCATCATATTACTCTTGGATAAATATAGGAAAATTATTGATTATTCTTTGCATGATTTTAATTCTTATTTTTCTATGCATGTATTGGTCACTGCGACATGGCTCTACCTGCTTAACTAGATACATTTGGTGGACACACTCATGAGACGAAGAAAAAGAAGAAGACTACATGCTCTCTACTATGGCACTGTTTCACTAACTCCACCATGACATGAGGCTTTGGTCAAGCTAATGACCTTAAACAAGCGCTTTTTGGGTGGCAACCCAAATTTTTAAATTTTACTACTCTTAGTTTTTTTTTCTTTAAATTTTAATAAATTTTACAGCATGTATTGATGAATTTTTATTGATAGAAAATCTTTTAATAAGTTATTTTATGTGCAGGGATTTTTGGAAAATTTTTACATGAAGAAAAGGTATTTGACGAGATATTCACGGGCGTGGCCGTGAGTCACTCACGGCCATAAATTTAATTTTTGCAGATGGATTTTAAGTCACAGAAACATTTACGGCCGCAGCCGTGAACGGCTCATGGACCATAAAAACCCAATTTCTCGTCGATTCCTTCCACCTCAAGTGACGGACCTCTGTTCCCGACCTTCCTTCATCGCCGGTGACCCTTTCCGTTGATCCTCCGACGAGATTTCAGTCGTAATTTCTTGGAAATCGCTGGATGACCACGGGAGCACAAGTTTACTGTCGACGCTCAACTTTAGCCTGATTTCTTCATGACTTTTGACAAATCTTTGCTCTGCTCTAGTGCTTTTGATTCTCTATCAGATTGTCATGCTTTTGTTTCAATTTTGAAACTAGTTTTCATTGATTTACAGGGATTTCTTTTGACTCATGGATGAGTTCCTTCTTACTGCTATTGTTCATTTTAGTTTTCAAGTGAAAATTTTGAAAATTTGTGTATTTTACAAAATCATGGCTCTGAAAAGAACGATGAGAATTGGAGCATATAGGGCCGTTAGAAAATAATTGGAAGACCCTTTCCTCCATGGTATCCGAGCTACTACACCAAGATCAATTGATATTCTTTGTGAGTATTGTCATTATTTTATATCTTTTTATACATTGAGTATGATGCCTCTCACTTTCTCGTGATATCTCATATGCATCTTCCCTTTTGAGCAGAAGCTGATAGTTGTTAGATGTTGATTTCAACACACATATGGCTTTTTTGTGTTTTATTCATCTGCGTACGTTGTATTTTAGTACTCTATGATGTATTTCTGGATTCGTACTTGATATTGGATATTTTGAGTTAGTATTAAGATTTTAGATGTGGTATATGGTTAAACGTGATGGTATTGTATATACCCCGGGGACATTTTACAATTTTTCAGAGTTATAAGCATACATACATTCATTGCACAGCGGAAGAATGTCCCCGAAACAGGCCGTCCCAAAAACCCAGTGAAGATCGCAAGCAAGAGAGTCGACACGATGAGTTAGAAAATACCTTAAGAGCGGTTTGGAATGATGCCGATGCAGGCGCCCAAGTGTGCGCCCTCTGCAGTCTCACACACACGGATATCTTGAGTCCCCTTCTTCCATGCCCAGTGCTAGCCTCGGGATGAAGATCCAAGCCTTAGGGAGATGCTCCACTTCACTTTACACCACCACCAAGGAGGGATGCACCAAAGAAGATGAAGAGGAGAGGAAACCGTCAAGAGCTTTCTTCACTTGCGCCAAGGAGAAGAAAGGAAGAAGACTTGCAGCCACTTGATGGAAGAGGAAGAGGTTGCGCCACCTTTGTTCCTTGCTCTCGCCCCTCTTGATGTGTTCAAGCCTCCAAGGATGAATACTTGCAAGAGGGGGCGGCTAGGGTCACATATATAGGGCAAGAGGTGGTTAGGGCATGGGCTAGGATCATGACAACTGTAAGGCTAGGATGAGGAGGTTTGATGCAAGGAAAGTCTCCAAGACTTTACCATAAATCTCTTTCAACCTATCCATAATTGCCTAAGCACCATATCAGCCCAAGACATGCCTTAAAGGCATACATACAATCAATGGGAGAGGGCTAGGCGCATATTACTTCTTAATGAAGCAATTTTTGCCACCCAAACCCCATTATGCCCCTTAGGCGCCAATGGGGTTGGGTCTCTCCCCATTATACCCTTTTAGCCTCTCATCTCTTCATGAGAACTTGTTATTGGGCCTCATTGGATAATGAGCTAGCCCAAACTTCATCACATGGGTTGATTAAGCATTTGGATCCAATCCAATGCAACCCTAATCTAAATGTGACCAAGCATGGTCAAATACGGGTCAACCTGCCAAAAATGAAGTTTGGTTCCAATAACATTCTTCCATCTCATCAGGCCCATTGGCGTTGATGAAATCTCCCAATTAGATCTGAGTTATCCAATAACTCGATCATAAGGCTTCCCGATCAATACGAGAACTCAAGTATCAAGGTGTGCGACCCTGTTGGTTCCTCTGACCCCGGTAGTGCTGACCAAAGGTCACCACAAGCAGTGAGTGGCACCTAGCAGTGCATCGTTGCTACCTAGGTCATTGGAATGGATATCGACATCGACATCCTCATCATCGCAACTAGGTACAGATGCATTACAGTCTCTTTGCCGAACTGATATCCGATTGGACAAGTGTGTCACCACTTGTTTTCATCCAATCACATGGCTATGACTAAAATAGGTTTTTTCACCTGGGTATGGCCATACACTTTCAGTCATAGAACCATAGAGGAGCTCCATGGATATCATGCTTCCCTAAGGAAGGGGAAAATCCTTTGTTTGTCCATTGACCTTCTCATATGGGTCGTGACATGCTCAATGACAACTGTTATGACCTCCCAACTACGACGAGGTGTTAGGTTGTATCAAAGCAAGTCCCTAACCATATAGAATGATCAATGACCTCAAGTCAAGGGATCAACGCATCTCCTGTCACTTGTGAGGATAACTCATGACACCAAGTCATAGCCTCACAGCGGGTCTATCCAGTATATCCTCCAATGATATACCCATGTGTCTGCGTTAGCACCACGTGCCTAACCAGCCCACATACCAGTCTCATAAGTACCATAGCTGTCCCATATCCACTAAGGTACATCGACTGGGGACTATAGTCCGAGCACAGGTCTAATCTGTCTCCAGGGACATTATCATGTTAGTACATATGCACAGATGTAAACAAACATAGATAACGACAATGCGAGAATGATATAAATATCAAAGTCAAGTAGTACATGAGTGGACCAAAACTTGGTCCTAGGGCATATACACCAACATTAGATGCCTATCATGTACCTGTAATATTATGTGATGATTTGTGATGCTGTGATGATGATTTGGAAAATTTTTTAGAAGATTTTGATACTGGTTTTGATATTAAGATGAATAGAGTTTTTGAAATGGTAAATGCTTAATTGATAGTGAAACATGACGGTATTTGATGTTTGAAACTTGTATACATTGTAAAACTTGATTATCATTAATGTGATACAGTTTCTAGATTTTTCTAGGTCATGTTCTCATATTTTGATATAATTGCATAGGGAATCATAATATATTTTAAAAGGAACTCATGAAAATTTTTTCTGAAATTCATCATGACTTGAGTTAATCTTTATGTATGTGCAACAATTTAAGTCTAGGGTGTCCTTCATGATATGCTTATTCTTCAGAGCTTTATA
>CM050440.1:37077052-37097439 GCA_027562315.1 Costus pulverulentus | reverse complement strand
ATTGCTTTCGATATCTGCTAAAGCATGCTTGTTTTATCGTTATGTTATCACTATAGGATTGCATGCCTGTAATGTTAGACATAAGATAAAATTGATGAGACCTCAAAAACCCTCATAAATAAATATCAAGTCTAGTTGTCTTCTAACGCGTAGCCCTCACTAAGCTATCGATCAGTGGTGTTGTGAACTGTTTCCCACCCTCGTGGGACACACCCACTTATCTTTGGAAAGTGCATGGTGGCAATGGTTTCCCTAGTCCATTTTAATCGGGCGTGCCTTCGCGAGGAAACTTGTTGGCCCTGGGCATAAAGGTTAGGAATGGACTTGACTTGACTAGAATTCCATATGTGCTGGGCACATGATGAAACTCTAGAGGCATCGTTGAGAGGTTAGGGTTTCATGCTGTATCCAGCTCTCGTTGGACATGAAATGCCTAGACTGTCTCAATAAGCGGAATTGCTTGGAGCAATCGGCCGGCGTGCCCACCTTAGGAAGCATGGGTTACTTTGTGCATCTCATCCCACCCTCGTGGGACGCGAAGCCTCATGTGGAATAAGGATCCCATCTCACTAGGAAGTCTTAAACTTTCCGATTGACTTTGTGGGTTGTCAATTCGATTAAAATAGTGGGCGCCATAATCATTTAAAACAAGTCCAGTTTAAATGATTTGAAGTAGTACTAATCTGCTGTTTCTTGACTGTTGTAGAACAATGGCAATGAACAATAGTGAATGGTCACTACGATCTATCCTTGAAAAGGATAAGTTGGTTGGATCCAACTTACTGGATTGGTATATGAACTTGAGAATTGTGCTCAAGCTCGAGAGAAAGCTCTATGTCCTTGAGCAGCCCATTCCTGAACCACTTCCATGCTCGGCCTCAGCGGCTGAGAAGGATGCTTATGATAAGCATCAGGCTGATAATTTGGAGGTTGCACAATTGATGCTAACCAACATGTCGCCCGAGCTTCAAGGGTAATATGAATTGAAGAGTGTCTCTGAGATTATTACTAATCTAAGACAGCTCTTTAATGAATTGGTTCGGCTCAATCCTCCTAAAGTTGACATTCAGTGTGTTGAGAGCCAAAAGGCTTGACCAAGGAACTGAAATTAAAGATGGAATGGATCAGGAATAAGTGCTATTCATGTGGAGGGCTACCTCACATGTTGAAGGACATGGTGCGACTTCAGAATGAGGAGAAGAAAGGCTTGGCCTTAGCTTCTAGCTCAGGTATTTATGTTACAGAAGTCAACCTATCTACTTCTATTTCATGGGTATTGGATACCGCATGTGGAGCTCATATTTGTACAAATATGCAGGGGCTCAAGAAAAGTAGATCGGTGCGGCCTGGAGAGATTGACCTACGGGTTGGAAACGGGGCACAGGTTGCTACTGTTGTTGTAGGAGTTTTGACTCTCTCCCTGCCTTCTGGATTTTTGTTAGAGCTAGATAGTTGCTATTATGTACATTCGCTTACTAAGAACATTGTATCCATTCCTTGCTTAGCAAAGAAGGGATTTAAATTTGAAATAAATAAGAACTCTTGTTCTTTTTCATTTGCAAATGTGTTCTATGGGAAGGGTATTTTATGCAATGGTTTATATGTCTTGGACATGAATAGCTCTATTTATAACATAAATAATAAAAGGACCAAACTGAGTGGTTCAGTTGGTGCTTTCCTATGGCATTGTCGCTTAGCCCATATAAACAAGAATCGCATTCAACAATTCCATGCAAATGGGTTGTTATGTTCAAGTTCCTTGGAGGAATTTGATATATGTGAGCCTTGTTTGTTAGGGAAAATGACAAAGGCGCCTTTCACCAAGATTGGTGAAAGGGCAGGAGGTTTGTTGGATCTCATACATAGCGATGTGTGTGGGCCATTCAATAAACAAGCCAGAGGAGGACACAACTACTTCATTACCTTCACTGATGATTTCAGTAGGTATGATTATGTCTACTTGATGAGACATAAATCTGAATCATTTGAGAAATTCAAGGAGTTCAAGAATGAAGTAGAGAACCAGCTTGGTAGATCCATTAGGGCTCTTCGATCAGATCGGGGTGGAGAGTACCTGAGCAGTGAGTTCCTTGACTATCTAAAAGAGTGTGGGATTCTGTTCCAACTCACTCCTTCTGGAACACCTCAATGGAATGGTGTGTCTGAAAGGAGAAATTGAACTTTGTTGGACATGGTTCGGTCTATGATGAGTCATGCAACTCTACCTCCCTCATTCTGGGGGCACGCACTTGAAACAGCTTCTCTAATACTGAATAATGTTCCATCTAAGAGTGTCTCAAAGATTCCATACGAGGTATGGAGTGGGAGACGCCCTAATCTCACTTTTATCAGGATCTGGGGATGTGAGGCTTATGTCAAACGTCAGGATTCTAGCAAGCTCGAACCTAGATTTGATAAATGCGTGTTTGTGGGGTATCCTAAGGAAACTATCGGATACTATTTCTATGTCCCAACCGAGAACCGAGTTTATGTTGCTCGGGATGCTGTCTTTCTAGAGAAAGAATTTCTCATTAAAGAAGTTAGTGGGAGAAAGTTTGACTTGGACGAGGTTCAAGTGCAACCACAAGACACAGAGATGGAACCTGAGCCACCTGCACCGGTTGCTAGGCAACCTGAGGCTCAGACACAGGCCCCACGTAGATCTGGGAGGATTCACCGTGTACCTGAGAGGTATGGGTCGTTGCCGACCCAACACGACGGGATCTTCATCATTGAAGATGAACCCAGGACCCATGAAGAGGCAGTTAGTGGACCGGACTCCGAGAGATGGCTTGAGGCCATGCGATATGAGATGGATTCCATGTCAGCTAACTAAGTCTGGGATTTGGTTGAGTTACCTGATGGGGTAAAACCCATAGGGTGTAAATGGGTCTTCAAGAGGAAGATAGACGTGGATGGCAACGTGGTTACCTATAAAGGTAGACTAGTGGCTAAGGGATTCAAACAAATCCATGGGGTGGACTATGATGAAACCTTTTCACCTGTTGCTATGTTCAAATCCATTCGGATTCTGCTTGCTATAGCTGCATATCATGACTATGAGATATGACAGATGGATGTAAAGATAGCGTTCCTTAACGGCAAGATGACTGAGGATGTGTATATGACACAACCTGATGGCTTCATCCATCCTGCAGAGGCCAATACGGTCTGCAGGCTAAAGAGATCCATCTATGGATCAAAGCAAGCATCTCGAAGTTGGAATCTTCGATTTGATGAAGCTGTGAGAGATTATGGCTTTATCAAAAGCGAAGATGACGCCTGTGTATACAGAAAATTTAGTGGGAGCTTGGTAACTTTTCTGATCTTGTATGTCGATGACATACTGCTCATTGGGAAAGACATCCCTAGTCTTCAAGCTGTGAAGACTTGGTTCGGGAAGTGTTTCGAGATGAAGGACTTAGGGGAAGCCGCCTATATCCTAGGCGTGAGGATCTACCGGGATAGATCCAAGAGGCTCCTAGCCCTTAGTCAGAGTACCTATATTGATAAGGTCCTGGAGAGGTTTAGCTTGGAGCAATCTATGAAAGGGTACCTTCCAGTGAGACATGACCTTACTCTCTCAAAGAGCTAGTGTCCTACCACACAGGCTGAGAGGGATGACATGAGTCGAGTGCCTTATGCTTCGGCAGTGGGATCGATCATGTATGCAATGTTGTGTACTAGACCAGATGTGACTTATGCTGTGAGCATAACCAGCCGATACCAGTCCAATCCTGGTTTACAGCACTGGGTGGCTGTAAAGAACATCCTGAAGTATCTGAAATGAACTAAGGATTTGTTCCTAGTCTATGGGGGATAGGAAGAGCTCAGTATGCAGGGCTACACTGATGCGTCTTTCTAGTCTGACCCTGACGACTTTAGATCGTAGGCCGGCTATGTGTTTAAGATGAATGGAGGGCTGCACTGTTTGCTGGAAGAGCTTCAAGCAATCCACTATTGCCGATTCTATAACCGAAGCTGAGTATGTGGCCGCTTATGAGGCAGCCAAAGAAGCTGTTTGGATAAGGAAGTTCATTTCTGAACTTCAGGTGGTTCCCAGTGTAGTGCATCCCATTGAAATCTACTATGATAACAATGGAGCAATTGCATAAGCCAAGGAACCACGGTCTCATCAAAGATCTAATCACATACTCAGGAGATTTCACCTGCTCAGAGAGAACATAGACAGAGGTGATGTCAAGATTAGCAGAGTTGACACAAAGAATAATCTGGCAGACCCATTGACTAAGGCTTTGGCGCAGCAGAAGCATGACTGTCACGCTAGAGATATGGGGTTGAGATTCCTCAACCTCTAGGTCTTAGTTCAAGTGGGAGATTGTTGGTGTATATGCCCTAGGACCTAGTTTTGGTCCATTATTATACTACCTGACTTTGATATTTATATATATCATTATGGCATTGTCATTATCAATGTTTGTCTACATCTGCGATTATGTACTTACATGATAATGTCCCTGGAGATAGATTGGATCTGTGCTCAAATGATTGTCCCCAGTCGATGTACCTGAGTGGATATGGGACAGCTCTGGTACCTGTGAGACAAGTATATGGGCTGGTTAGGCACGAGGTGCTAACGCAGACATATGGGTATATCAGTGGTGGATATACTGGACCGACCCGCTGTGAGGTAATGACTTGGTGTCACGAGTTATCCTCACAAGTGATAGGAGATGCATTGATCCCTTGACTTGAGGTCATTGGCCATTCTATATGGTTAGGGACATGCTTTGATACAACCTAACACCTCACCATAGTTAGGGGGTAATAACGGTTGTCATTGAGCATGTCACGACCAATAGGAGAAGGTCAATAGACAGACATAGGATTTGCCCCTTCCTAAGGGAAGCATGATATCCATGGAGCTCCTCTATGGTTCTATGACTGAAAGTGTATGGCCATACCCAGGTGAGACCTGATTTAGTCATAACCATGAGATTGGATAAAAACAAGTGGTGACACACTTGTCCAATCTGATATCAGTTCGGCAAAGAGACTGTAATGCATCTGTACCTGATTACGATGATGGGGATGTCGATGTCGATATCCATTCCAATGACCTGGGTAGAAGCGATGCACTGCTAGGTGCCCCTCACTGCTTGTGGTGACCGTAGGTCATCACTACCAGTGTCAGAGGAACCTACAGGGTCGCACACCTTGATACTCGAGTTCTCGTATTGATCGGGAAGTCTTGTGATCGAGTTATTGGATAACTCGGATCTATTTGAGGGATTTCATCAGCGCTGATGGGCCTAATGGGATGGAAGAAACTTATTGGAGCCAACTTCCATCTTTGGCAATGTAACCATGGTTAGCCTCATTTGACCTTGGGTTAATATGCATGATGGACCTTGGGCTAGGCCCATTGCTAAGTTAGGCTTGCTAAATAAGTTGTCATGAAGAGGAAATAGCCTAAAAGGGTATAATGGGGAGAAATTATCCCCATAGGCGCCTAAGGGCTATAATGGAGTGTCATGGGCTAATTTGCTTCATTATGGAAGCAAATTGTGCCTAGCCCTAACCCCAAGCGCCTCTTGCCCTATATATGAGGCCCTAGCCGCCCCTCTCTTGAGGTTCTCTTCCTTGGAGGCGAACACATCAAGAGGCGTGGGCAAAGAGGCATAGGCGCATCTCTTCCTCTCCAAGCCGCAAGCATCCCTTCTCTTCTCCTCTTGGCGCATGTGAGGGAAATCCTTGGTGTCTTCATCATCTTCCTCCTTCCTTGGTGCAAGAGAAGCTAGAAGGTTGGCGGCTTCATCTCCTACCACTTCTTCCATTGGCGCATATACCTTGGAGGTGGCGCAAAGCTTGAAGAAGGTGGAGAAAAGGCTTGGATCTTCTTCCCGAGGCTAGCACCGGGCGTGGAAGAAGAGGACTCAAGGCATCCGTGTGTGTGAGACTACAGAGGGCGCATGCTTGGGCGCCTATCACGACATCAACCTCGTCTTGCTTCGAGGTATTCTCTAACTCATCGTGTCGATTCTCTCGCATGTGATCTTCACTAGGTTTTTGGGACCGGCCTATTTCGGGGATATTAGTTCTGCTGTGCAATGGTTTTTGTGTAATCTCTACCTCTGAAAATTGTAAAATATCCCCGGGGTTTCCCAACAGTGCGCACAAGGAAATGTAGAGGAGACTCTGTCGAAATTTTCTAGGAATTGAGGGAAGGAGGAAAGGGGTGAGAGCGACTGTACAAACTTTGTAAATTCTCTCTTTTGGATTAATAACATCTATTTCTTGCCTTCGGCAAAAAAAAATGTGATTCTTCTGGATGAAATTGATCTTCAAAAACTTCATGGGAAAGTTCTTCTAGCTTAATTGAATCTCTAGAGGGTGAATATATAGGTGAATGAAAATACGGTTGTGAAAAAAATACAGCTGTGCCGTGAAACATTATGTAAAGAATAATCATAGAAATATGATCGGGAAAAGAAATACGGCACCTCCATGATTTTTGCAAAATTAATTTTCTTTAACAATCAAAATACAAGTGTGAAAATTTTCACATCCCACACGTAAAACATTTTACTCCTTTTTACATATCCAAAACATGGGTGTGACAGAAATCACACCCCGCTAGTGAAAGCCTCTGTTTCCTTAGAGATGAATAGTAACACAAAAATACGGCTGTGAAAATAAATTTGGTTGGGTCGTATTTTTTGCGTAAACTTACAAAATCACCATTTTGATGTAAAATTAATTTGTAACATTACTACAAAATAGAAAAAACAAGAATTAGTGCTACAAAAACTCTAAAATAAAGAAAATTTAATGAGAAAAACTAAAGTAGAGTGCTTGGGTTGCCTCTCAAAAAGTGCTAAGTATAAAGTCGCTAGCTTGACTAAAGATCGTCATCATTATGTTAGCGGTGGAGGATCTGAGAGCTTCTGGTTGACACCTTCTACAATGGGCTCAAATATATAGTAATGTTTCAGGCATTGACCATTAACTATGATATTTCTAGCTCTTTCACTGCAAATCTCAGTAGCGCCATAAGGATAAACTTTAACAACCTTGAAAGGACCTGACCGCCTTGTTCTAAGTTTCCCAAGAAAAAAGATTTAATCTAGGGTTAAAAAGTAAAATGAGGTCTCGCTCCTAAAAATCTTTTCTAATGATTCTACGGTCATGCCACTTCTTAGTTTTTTCCTTGTAGATTTTTGCGCTCTCATATGCATTCATCCTGATTTCTTCAAGTTCATCAATTTGTAACTTCCTTTTCTCCCTAGCAGATTTCAAATCATAATTTAAAGTCTTTATCGCCCAATAAGCTTTATGTTCCAATTCAACGGGGAGATGACATGATTTACCGTATACAAGCTGATAAGGTGACATACCAATTGAGTCTTAAATGCAGTCCGGTATGCCCATAACGTATCATCCAGCTTCATGGACCAATCTTTCCTTGACCGAGAAATAGTTTTTTCAAGAATCCTCTTTAATTTCCTATTGGAAATTTCTACCTAGCCACCTGCTTGCGGGTGATAAGGGGTTGATACTTTATGCTTCACCCCATATTTACTCAACAGTGCAGAGAATTTTTGCTCTATAAAGTGGGATCCACCATCACTTATAGCGACTCGTGGAACTCCAAACCTTGGAAATATTATCCTTCTGAACAACTTGATAACTATGCGGGAATCATTGTTTGGAACTGCTACAGCTTCAACTCACTTTGACACGTAATCAACTACTATAAGGATATACTTATTATCACATGAGGTTGGGAAGAGACCCATGTAATCAATTCCCCACACATCAAATATCTCTATTTCCAAAATATTACTTAGTGGCATCTCATCACGTCTATATATGTTTCCTGTCTGCTGGCATTCTTCACAGGAAAGAACAAAATTCCAAGCATCTTTAAAAAGAGTCAGCCAGAAGAAACCTGACTGAAGCACTTTGAAAGCAGTCTTAGACGAACTGGCATGTCCTCCATAAGCAGAACCATGGCAATGAAAGTGTTGGGAAACCCCGGGGATATTTTATAATTTTTCACAGAGATTACAAATATGTACAAGTGCACAATAGAAGAATATCTCCGAAACAGGCCGGTCCCAAAAACCCAGTGTAGATCGTCTTGCGAGGGGGTCGACACGATGAGATAGTAAATACCATAGGAGCAAGATGAGGCCGATGTCGAGGTAGGCGCCCAAGTGTTCGCCCTCTGCAGTCTTGCACACACGGATGCCTCAAGCTCTCTTCTTCCTCGCCCAGTGCTAGCCTCGGGAAGAAGATCCAAGCCTTTATTCACCTTCTTAAATACTTGCACTACTCACCAATTGAGTTGCGCTAAGGAGAAGGATAGGAGAAGAAGATGCCGCCAAGCACAAGTTCACCTTGCGCTAAGAGGGAGGGAAGAAAGCTTGCCTGGGGCTATGGAAGAAGAGTTGTGCCAATAGCTTCTTGCTCTCGCCCCTATTTGCTTGCTCACGCCAATTTCTTTTTTTCTAGCTCTTGCATATACACATGTATATATATAGAGAGGCAAGAGGGGGTAGCAATAATAGGGTGTGGGCGAAATTCATAAAGAAGGGGGCGGCTAAGGTAAAGGGGAGGTAGTAATTATGGTTTAAGGTAAGGAAAGTCTCCAAGACTTTACAATAAATCTCTTCCTCTTTTCATATGCGCCAAGGACCTTCCAAAGAAGTCCTTCAAGCCAGATCATCCCCTAGACTTGCCAGAGGCAAGCTTACCATCAAGGAACAAAGGGGGAGGCGCCCTTTACTTCCCAATGAGGTAAAATCGCCCACTCGACCCTATTATGCCCCTAGGCGCCAATGGAGTGGAGATTTCTCCCCATTATACCCTTTAGCCCATTAATTCTTCATGACAACTTATTATTGGGTCTCATTGGGTAATGAGCTAGCTCAAACATCATTTCACAAGTTGATTAAGTTATTGGATCTAATCCAATGTAACCCTAACTCAAATTTGACCATCCATGGTCAAATACGGGTCAACCTGCCAAAAATGAAGTTTGGCTCCAATAACTCTGTTCCATCTCATTAGGCTCATTGATGCTGACAAAATCTTCCAAATAGATCTGAGTTATCCAATAACTCGATCATAAGGCTTCCCGATCAATACGAGAACTCGAGAATCAAGGTGTGCGACCCTGTAGGTTTCTCTGACGTTGGCAGTGCTGACCTAAGGTCCTCACAAGTAGTGAGTAGCACCTAGCAGTGCATCGTTGCTACTGAAGTCATCGGAATGGATATCGACATCGACATCTCCATCATCGCAACTTGGTATAGATACACTACAGTCCCTTTGCCAAACTGATATCTGATTGGACAAGTGTATCATCACTTGTTTTCACCCAATCATATGGTTATGACTAAATCATGTTGTCACCTAGGTATGGCCATACACTTTCAGTCATGGAACCATTGAGGAGCTCCATGGATATCAAGCTTCCCTTAGGAAGGGGCAAATCCTCTGTCTATCCATTGACCTTCTCAAATGGGTTGTACATGCTCAATGACAACCGTTATTACCTCCCAACTATGGAGAGGTGTTAGGTTGTATCAAAGCATGTCCCTAACCATATAGAACAGTCAATAACTTCAAGTCATGGGATCAATGCATCTCCTGTCACTTGTGAGGATAACTCATGACACCAAGTCAAAGCCTCACAGCGGGTCGGTCCAGTATATCCACCACTGATATACCCATATGTCTGCGCTAGCACCTCATGCCTAACCAGCCCATATACCAGTCTCACAATACCATAGCTGTCTCATATCCACTAAGGTACATCGATTGGGGACAAGAGTTTGAGGACAGATCCAATCTGTCTTCAGGGACGTTATCATGTAAGTACACAATCGTAGATGTTGACAAACAATGATATTGACAATGCTAGAATGATATATAAATATCAGAGTGAAGTAGTACAAAAATAGACCAATACTAGGTCACAGGGCATATACACCAACAGAAAAGAGTACATCCTTGACCTCTTCCTCTAGTAGACATCTCTTGTATAACCAATCTGCACATCTTTTAAATAGAAAAGGATCCTCCCAGAAATAATGTCTTACTTCTGACAAAAGTCTCTTTCTACCATGATAATTCAAGTCAGCTGGTAAAATATCAGTCGCTAAATAGTTTACAATATAAGCATACCACGGAGCATCAATCCTTGCGAAAGCAAAGAGATGCTCGTCAGGAAAGGTGTCATCAATCTCATACTCAGAAACTTTTTACACTCCATCTTCCTGAACAAGGCATGACAAATGATCGGCAACATAGTTTTTCATGCCCTTCTTATCCTTGATCTCCAATTCAAATTCTTGTAGTAGAAGGATCCATCTAATCAACCTTGGCTTCGAATCCTTCTTACTCATAAGATACCTGATTGCTGCATGATCTGTGTAAACAACTACTCTAGAATTAATAAGATAAGATCTAAACTTATTGAATGCAAAAACAATAGCTAGAAACTCCTTCTCTATTGTTGCATAACTGATTTGTGCGTCATCCAATGTTCGGTTGGCATAATATATAGTGTGCAACTTCTTCTCCTTGCGCTACCCAAGAAGAGCCGTTATGGCATTGTCATTGGCATCACACATCAGCTCAAAAGGAAGTGACCAGTCAGGCGGTTGAATTATTGGTGCTGTGGTAAGAGCCCTTTTGAGTTTCTGAAAAGAAATCATACAATTATGATCAAAAATAAAAGGAACATCTTTACCAAGTAATAAAGTAAGAGGTCTAGCAATTTTCAAAAAATCTTTAACAAAGCATCTATAAAAACCAGCATGACCAAGAAAACTCCTAATTCCCTTAATAGAAGATGGTGGTGGCAATTTCTCAATCACCTCCACCTTTGCCTTATCTACCTCAATTCCGCAATTAGAAATCAAGTGCCCTAGAACAATACCTTCATTAATCATAAAGTGACACTTTTCCCAATTTAAAACCAAATTAAATTCTTTACAACGTTGTAACACACGTGATAAGTTAGATGATGACACCGAAATTTATAGTAAATTATGTGTCATTTCATTGGTATTTTATGTCATATTCATAGACTTTGCTTATTTTTATGCCTTTTTTTATCAATATTTGCAGAATCCACACTCTTTTCTGTTTTTGATGATTTTCAGGCAAAAAGGCATGATTTTCAGTCAATTTCGAGCAAACCAGATGCATAATTGAATTCACAACATCAAGGGGAGATCACACGTCAAATTTCAGAAGAATTAGAGCTTCAAAGCAAATTACAGCACCAATGTAATATTCATTACGGTACCGTAATTACACCACATAATTACGGCACTGCCGTAACCGTGAGAGGTGCCGTAATTTGGGAAGATTTTCACCAGTGTTTTCATGGAGAATACAACACCACTGTAGCAATCTTTACGGTGCCGTAATGCTAGATGATTTTCCACCCGAGAGATTTCAGAGATTATGGCACTGCCGTAATGATCTTTACGGGCCGTATTTTGGTCCAGAAACATACAGAAGCAAATATGGCACGACCGTAAATATTTTTACGGGCTGTAATCTTGACAATTACTTCACAGAGCCAAAATTATGGCATTTCCGTAATATTCATTACGGTACCGTAATGGCATTCAAAAACATGATTTTTACAGGTCTGAATCTTACGCGGACCATATCTTTAGATCCAGACTTCCAAATTGAGATCTGAAATATGCAGCAGACTCGTCTATAAGAGGAGAAGACACACGAAGTGGAATGACCAATTTTTATCCAGTATCAAGAGAGCAATCGAAAGGGAGGCAGATAGGGTTTGGCCTCAAGCCGAGAGGTGTAGAGGACACCTTAGGCCGCAATTTTTACATAGAAGCTTTGTTTGGAGGAGGGAAGGACACACCAGAAGTTTCAGAGCAAAAGGAGATCAATTAGAGGAGGAATCGATGAAAGAAGGGCACGAGCACTGTTCATCAAAATAAATTACAGCTGTAATTTCTATTACAGCCGTGTTGTAACGTTGTTTCTCCTTTCTCTTGGTTTTATTATCACTCTAAGACTATGATTCATTGTATTTCTTCTTCCATGCAAGCTTAAACATATTTTGGGACATAGGGTGTAATCCCTTTGATTTTTAATGATTAGATAATCTTTTCTTTCGTTAGAATAATCTTTGTTATGATAATTCTACTTTTGTGAATGATTGTTCTTTAATTCTCCATAGTTTTATTTTATCATGCATGTTTTAGGATTTTGCAAAATAGACTGAAAGGTTGATTGTGAAATCTGGAACCCTAAAAATTCATTGAGTTTGGAACTTATCGTAAGCTATTAGGTTTGTTCTTTGAATTCTGATTTTTAGTGATTTAATTGCCATGCTAGATAATTTAAATCTAGGATTGAGTTATTGTGTCAAACATGGAGATCTTGCACAAAAGTGAGGATCGGAACATTGGAGAACCATAAGTAGAACTTGTGTTGGGACTCGGATGCACGAAAGTGATCCTTGAGATTCCACTTGAGATAATCAATTTAGAATTCGGATGCACGAAAGTGATCTTTGAATTCTTTGATTGATGATTTACTTATCTTAAGCGTTGGGATGGATCTTGCGTGAAAGCAAGGATTGGTCCCTGCATGATAGTTTGCACGAAAGTGAGATGATCCTTTTATGAAATAAATTAAGTCTTTATCATGATAAAATTAGTCTGACGACCTTTTATTAATATATAGTCATTGAAATTAAAGTGGATGAAACCCTAGTCCCAGTTTATCTCTCTGTTTATCTTTTGTGTTCTTCCTATTATTTACTTGCATTAAAATCGGTTGCTTAGCTAGCAAGAAAACAATTATTTGGTACTTAACAATAAGGTCTCTGTGGGATCGATATTTTTCTTTATTACTTCGAGTATCCGTGCACTTGCGGACACTACAAGTTTAGGGACAACAAGTTTTTGGAGCCGTGTCAGGGAGTGACAATAGCTTTGTGCGCCAACACTTAGGTTTTGGCCGTGACACCTTAAATAAGTCTACCTACTTGTATTTATAAGTGTGTCATTTCGGATCACATCAAGTTTTTGGCGCCGTTGCCGGAGATTAGTCCTAGGTACACGCCAAACAACTTGGGATACATCATTAGACAGACAAATATCAAAATCAGAACCATATACAAAAAAATCATCCATAAATACATCCATAATATCCTCAATAAGATCAGAAAAAATAGCCATCATGCAATGCTGAAAAGTAGCGGGTGCATTGCAGAGTCCAAACGGCATACGACGATAAGCAAAAGTGCCATATGGGCAAGTGAACGTCATCTTCTCCTAGTCTTCAAGACGAATAGGAATCTGAAAATAACCAGAATATCCATTAAGATAACAAAAATAAGAAATACAAGCTAAGTGTTCCAACATTTGGTCAATAAAAGGAAGGGAAAAATGATCTCTTCTGGTGACGGCATTCAACTTCTGATAGTCAATGCACATCCGCCACCCTGTTACCGTTCTCATCGGAATAAGAGTGTTGCTTTCATTCTTTGGAACAACATGCACTGGGCCCACCCACTAGCTGTCAAAGATGGGATAGATGACTCCAACATCCAGGAGTTTAAGAATCTCTTTCTTCACTATCTCCATAATGTTTGAGTTGAGCCTTCTTTGATACTCAATTGACGGCTTGCTCCCCTCTTCTAAAAATATTATGTGCATACAAATAGAAGGATTAATTCCTTTTCTATCATCAAGGGTATAGCCAATCACTCTCTTATGTTGCCGAAGTTCATTTAAAAGCCTAATAGTTTGAGAAGCATCAAGATTTGCATTAATAATTACAGGAAAAGTAGAGTTCTCTCCAAGAAATTAATAATTGAGGTTGCTTGGGAGAGTTATAAATTCATACTTTTTTCCTTCATCGGGTTTACTTTCTTGCATGCTTAAGTGTTCTTCTTTGAACTTTTTGAACACAAGCGGTGACGCAGAATTTAACAGTGCAGAATATGAGCTTACCTCCTCCTCTTCATCACTGTCATCACCATTGACAAGGCACACTTCGAGCGGATCCTTTTCCATCCTGGAATTAATGGTCATTGGTGAAGTGTCTTCCAAGACTTCAACACTACAGCAAGATCCTGTAAAAGAGGGCTTCTTTAAATTTTATATCAAATCAAAATCTACAAAATCCTCATCTATCTTAAAAGTGAGTTGGATGAATTTTATATCAATACCAACCTAAAATAAATAAAGCAAAATCACAAGTTTTCTTTTCTACTTCCTCGGCTTCTAGTACCCAATCGCTAATTACTTATATCCTTGGGATCCAAAAGGGATCTATGCCTTTCCGATACCTTGGAATTTTGATTACTAGCAAGTCTATTCGGGCTCGAGACTGTATGCTCCTGCTTGAAAAAATAACTGGATATTTATCTGCCTGGAGGGCGAAGAGTCTCTCCTACGCCGGCCAAATCGAATTAATAAAATCAATGTGCTATGGGAATATAAACCTTTGGTGCAATGCCATTAAGCTTCCAATGGGTGTGATTTCAAAGCTAAATTCCGCTATTGCAAACTTTTTATGGTCGCGGGGGCACAGGAAGGGCCTAGCAAAGGTGGCATGGATGAATATTACAAAGCCTACGACTTTTGGGGGGCGTGGCTTAAGAGACATTAGGAAGCTTAATCAAGCTTTTCTCTCTAGACATATATGGAGTATAATTCAAGACAAATAGTCCTTGTGGGTAAAATGGATCCACGAGATGTATTTACAGAAAGACACTATTTGGTCGGTCCAATTATCCAGGAGGGCACATTGGGCCGTGCATGACCTCCTCTCAGTTCGGGACACATGTATTCACATGATTGGGTAGAAAATCGCAAATGGAGACTCTATCAGACTTTGGTTGGACCCATGGCTCAGCCCTCGTTTGCTTCTAGACTTAGTGGAGGACGTCCGTTTTGAAACCCCCTAGGGAGAAACACTCGCCTCAGCTCCCTTATCATGAACCGCAACTAGTCTGTTCCTCATCCTCGGTCCATGAGTCTTTTTGATAGTTATGCGATTATTCCTACTGTCCAGATACATTTCAATCTCAGCTCTGATCTTTTATACTGGAACCGCACTGCTCACGGGGAATTCACTCTAAAATCTGCTTATGAGGGTCCAGTCTAGGGCACGCAGGTGTACTAGAAGGATATGGTTTGGTTTAAAGGACGGATACCACACCACTCTTTCCTCCTCTAGTTAATCTACCATGGTTGGCTTAGCACAAGAGAGCATCTTCATGCCTGGGGGATTGTTCCTAATCCCACTTGCATGCTTTGTCACGCCCACCCTGAGACTATGGAACACTTGTTTATCCATTGTGCAGCTCTCACTGAATATAGGAACTTAATCTATAGAAGAAGTGATATAACTTTTAATATTGGAACATGTGAGGGGGTCTTAATGAAACTCTCAAACCAACATGACAGCCAGGGAATAAGGTCCAACTATACATCAAAAGGCTCATGCTATCCTGAGTCTTTTATTATATCTGGAGATACCGCAACAACAAAATTATGGGCACCCACAACAAAAGTCTGATGGATTTTCTTATAAGCATGATATTGGATGTCAAAGCAAAACTTAGAAGCTATATTCCTCTTGCGAATCTTGACCCCCACGTACAGGCTTTTTCAAATCTATGGACATATTTTGTTACAACTTAGCTCTTACCTTGATGCTTTACCATGCTCTCACTGTCAACTATGTGCATGTGATTTCTGGAAGCTGGACTTTAGCGCGATATCTTCATGTCTTCCGCATCAAAATTCGAAGCCGGGCTCCTCAAATCAAAGCCATGATCCTCAACCTTCAAACCGCCTGTACACATCCAGCTGAAAAGAATAATGCGCTCATAGGAGGTCATAATGGATTGCAATTTTACCAATTTGTGTACTAGTGTTGTTCCATTTTGTGTGAGTTGTGATTGTATTGTAATATGGCGTGGTTTCTCTTGTGAGAGTTAGATACTTGTATTTTGAGCAATGTAGCATGGATCTGTGCGACATATATATAGAGGAAACTCTGCTGAATTTTTTTTGGGATCCTATGATACGGGGAGAGGCTGAGTATGTACAAAATTGTAAAAAAATTTTCTTTTACTTTATATAAAATCTCACTTGCCTTGGCAAAAAAAAAGTCTTAAAAGTGAGCTTCCCATTCTTAACATCAATCATGGCTCCAGCTGTCTCCAAAAAGGGGCAACCTAAAATTATGGGAAGTCTAGAATCCTCCTCCATCTTGAGGACAACAAAATCAGCAAGTATAAAAAACTTGCCGACCTTAATAGGCACATCCTCTAAGATACCTACCGGATGTCGTATAGAGCGGTCGACTAGCTGTGGAGAAATAGAAGTAGGCTTAAGATATCCATTGTCCAGCTTCTTACAAACAGAGTGTGGCATCAAGCTGCACTAGCCGCTAGATCACACAAAGCACGACCAATAGACATATCACAAATCAAACAAGGAATAGAAAAAGTCTCTAGATCCTTAACTTTCGGTGGTAATTTATTCTAAATTACAGCACTACACTCTTCAGTGAGTGTGACCATTCCATGCTCTTCCATCTTTCTCTTGTTGGACAATATCTCTTTCAAGAACTTGGCATACGAAAGCATATGTGACAAAGCATCAATGAAAGGTATATTAATATAAAGCTTTTTAAGTACCTCTAAAAATTTTCCAATTTGTTTGTCAAGTTTAGCCTTTGCCAATCTTAGAGGGAAAGGTACTGGTGGTTTGTACGGAGGTGGTGATATATAAATTGGTTCCAGCTTCCTATCTTGCAAAAATGTTTCGCCATTGCTTCCCTCTTCCTCTATGGATTTAGAATCCTACATCTCGGAAGTTAGATTCTTGATAGACTCATCAACATGTCTAAATTCTTATCTAAAATCACCGAATTAATGTCTAAAATCATCATTCTGCTTGGTTTGTGTGGCAATAAAGGTCGCTATCATAATTTCTAGGTTCGATTTCTAGGGTGCTTGAGGTTGAGGTTGGTTGTACTATCTTTGCTAAAAGCCAAGGGGCTGTTGACTATTACTTTGAGGTGCTTGGTTTTGATTACTCCTCTATAAAAGATTGGGATGGTTCCTCCAACCAGGGTTGTAAGTGCTTGAATATAGGTCATTCTAAGGTCTTCCATTACAATTCCCAATTGCATTTGCTTGTTGTTGTGTCCGCAAGTGCACGGATACTTCGAAGTAATAAAAATATCGAACCACAGAGACCTACGTGTTAAGTACCAAATAGATGTTTTCTCACTAGCTAAGCAAGCCGAATATGATGGAAATAAACTATGCAGAAAAGTATGCTAAAAGATGATCAGAGAGAGATAAACTGGGACTAGGGTTTCATCTACCTTAATTTCAATGACTAAAAGGAAATAAAGGCTGTCAGTCTAATTCTATCATGACAAAGATATAATTTACTTGATAAAAAGGATCATCTCGCTCTCGCGCAGACAATCATACAAAGGACCAATCTTCACTCTCGTGCATCCAAATTCTAAGTCAAACATCTCAAGTGGAATCTCAAGGATCACTCTCGTGCATCCTTAAACTCAACACAGGTTCTACTTAAGGTTTTCTAATGACTCGATACTCAATCTCTTGCAGCATCAAATCAAGTATAACACAATAACTCATCATAGATTCAAATTATCAACATGACAATGAAATCACTAAAAATCAGAATTCAAAGAACAAACCTAATCTCTTACGATAAGTTCCGAACTCGATGATTTCTAGGGTTCCAAATTTCACAATCAACCTCTCGGTCTATTTCGCAAAATTCTAAAACATGCATGAAAATATAAACCTATGGAGAGTTAAAGACAAACATCACAGAAGTAGAATTATCATAAATAAACTATTCTGACAAAATAAAAGTTATCTAGTCATTACAAATCCAGGAAAATTAATCCCCATGTCCCATAAAAAGATCTAAGCTAGCATGGAGGAAGGATTACAATACACCATAGTTCAGATGATCAGAAATCAAAGAAAAAGGGAAGAAATTACAAAACACGGTGCTTTAATCGAAATTACAGCACCGTAATGCTTTGAAACTCGATGAATAGTGGCGGCGCCCACTGTTTCGTTGATTTCTCCCTCGATTGGACTCCTAACACTCTGAAACTTCTGGTGTACTCCAACTCCAGACGAAGCTTCAGTATAAAAATCATGGCCTGAGGTGGCCTCCATGCCTCTCAGCGTGAAGCCAAACCCTCAGCTCCGTTCTCTTGATTCCTCCCTCAATACTGATAAAAATTAGGGCTTTCACTTCGTATGTCTTCTCCTCTTAACAACGAGTTCGTAGCAACTTTGGGATTTCAATTTGGACTTCTGGATCAAACGTTATGGTCCCCGCAAGATTCTGGTGGAAAAATCGGGAAACAGGGCACCAAATACGGTACCGTATTTTGATAACGGCAGTCCCGTATTTTTACCCAGAATTCAGAAACTTTATGTATAAAATCCTCCAAAAATACGGTACCGTGAGATCTTGTCCCAAAAATACGGTAGTGCCATATTTTTGCAAAATAGCTCTGATTTTCATGAAATTTCATGGGTAGCTTCGTTTCGACGTCTGGAATCCATTGGTGTGCTCAAATCTTGCAAAATCCATCAAAATATGGCACTTTTAACCTGAAAATGATCAAAAACAAGAAATGGTGTATATTTTGTAATATTTGACAATTAAGGCTTAAAAACAAGCAAAAGAGCATAATTATGACACAAAAAGACACATGAAATGACATGAAATATACTATGAATTTTGGTGTCATCACTTGTTCAGAGCCATACTCGCCCTGCGTAGCAACTCCCAACTGACAATCATGTGTATAATATCCTGCATTACCACAAATCTCATATGAAATAGCATTAATAGTAGCAGGATTAAGACTTAAAGAATTAATTTTATTGGATAAAGAGTCAACCTTGGCGGCAAGCGAGGTGATAGCATCTAAGTCATACCTACCTGACGCCTTGGCAGATGGCCCTATTTCACTTACACATTGACAATGATTCAAGGCCATGTCCTCAAACAAATTAATTGCATCACCCACACTCTTGTTCATGATCGCCCCACCGGTGGCAGCATCAACTGTCATACGAGTATTATAATTCAATGCATTATAGAATGTGTGAATTATTACCCATTTGCAGAGGCTGTGGTATGGACACATCCACTAAAGTTCTTTAAATTGGTCCCACACCTCATACAATGATTCTCCTTCTTTCTGAACAAAGCTCGTGATCTAGTTCCTTAGCTATGTAGTTTTGCTTGAGGAAAAGTACTTTGCTAGGAAAACATTTGAAAGTGTAAGGGAATGCCGGGTGTAATTTAAAATTTTGCAGTCCCAGGACGCAGCGGAAGAAGCATTACACCCAAAACACATTCCTTCCCAAGGATCCATGCGAGAGAGAAGACACAAGGATGTGTTAGAGATGTACCTCTTTTGCTTTTCTAGACGTCGAAGCCATGTTGAAGGCGCCCAAGTGTTCGCCCTCTACAAGTATCCACACGTCGACTCCTTGATCGTTGCTCCCTTCCACGCTCGGTGCTAGCCTCGGGAAGAGAATCGCGCCTTAGGGTTCCTTCACTCTTCTTACGCCACCTCCAAGGTTCATGCGCCAAGTGCAAGGAAGATGCCGCCAACTCCTTATCCTCTTTACTCCAAGAGAAGAGGGAGAAGAAGAGCTTCGACTTTGAGGAAGATTGAGAGGAAGTCACGCCACCAAGTCCTTCTCCAAGTCACGCCAAGAGGAGAGGAAGGAGAAGACTTTCGGCTACTAGTAGGAAGAAGGGTTACACCACCTTGATGTTGTCGCCCTTTGCCTTGCTCTCGCCCCTCTATATGTGTTCACATTTCCAAGTGTTCATCAACTAGAGAGGGCGACAATGGGTCCTATAAATAGGACTAGAGGCGGTTTGAGCAAGGGCTAGGATCATGCCAAGTGTATGGCTAGGATGAGGTGTCTTGAGGCAAGGAAAGTCTCCAAGACTTTACCATAAACCTCATTCAACCTATCCATAAAAGTCCAAGCACTATATCAGCCAAAGACATGCCTCAAATGCATTCTTACCATCAAAGGACAAGTGGCTAGGAGCAACATGCATGAAGAATTCGGGTAGGGTGGTGTCTTGGGAGAAACTAGGGTTTGAGGTAAGGTAAGTCTCCAAGACATTACCATATACCTCTTCCCTAGATCCATATGCGCCTAGGAACTTCCCATAAAAGTTCTCAAGCCATATCACCCCCAAGACTTGCCTTAGAGGCAAGCATTCCATCCAAGGAAGAAGGGCTAGGCACTCTTTACTTCCATAATGAAGCAAAGGCGCCTCCCTCACCCCATTATGCCCCTA
>CM050440.1:37029944-37046914 GCA_027562315.1 Costus pulverulentus | reverse complement strand
TTTTTTGATGACGGAAAAATGAAAAATAAATTCCAGAAAATACGACACGTAAAAAACTTTCGGTAGTGCCGTAAAAATGTAGGAAGTCTCTGGTTGATTTCGGATACAAAATATGGTACCGTAATTTATATTACGATGGTACCGTAATTTCGAGACAACCTTCTGATCGAAAGAGGACTGGAAATACGGTACCATAAAATACTTTACGGTAGTGCCGTAATTTGCAGCAAATCACAATTTACCTACAAAAATAAAAGAACAAATTAGTATTAAGCTAAAATTAAGTTAAAGAAAACAAAATAGAGGTTAGAAAGCTTGGGTTGCCTCCCAAGAAGCGCTAATTTAAAGGTCATTAGCTTGACCCTTTAACACTCGGGTTTGATCGTGAACTCCTGAATTTCCCTCCTGATTTTCCAACATAAGGCTCAATCTTGAAACAATATCCAAATTTGCTCAGAATCCCTTCTATTTTGCCAATCAGTCTAGAGCTTTCTCTTCTTCTCTTCCTCCTTATCTTTTTCTTCTGCAATTTCTCATCAATACTCTCAGAAAGATTATCAGATTCATTATTTGGGGTTTCATCAAACAGACTTGAAACATCATAAATTTCATCATTAAACATCTCGACACTACAACAAGATCCTGAGTATGAAAGTTTGTTCAATGAATCATTAAGATTAAATTCAATCTTGTTGTCACTTATATCAAAAGTAATCATTCCTCCTTTCACATCAATGTTAGCCTTAGCAGTGGCCAAAAGTGGTCTTCCAAGAATTATAGGATTTCTAGAATTTTCCTCCATGTCTAACACTACAAAATCTGCAGGAATGAAAAACTTACCAATTTGTACAGGAACATTCTCTAATATACCTACAGGATACTTCACTGATGAATCCGTGAGCTATAAGGATATGGATGAATGCTTTAGCTCTCCAAGATTTAGTTTCCTGTAAGTAGAAAGAAGCATTAGACTCACACTGGCACCTAGGTCACATAAGGCTCGGTTAAAAGCCATAGTGCCTATTGAACAATGTATAGAAAACTACCTGGATCCTTCAGTTTAGGTGGCAGTTTGTTCTGTATGATAGGACTACAATCTTCAGTTAAAGTAACAGTGCACGTGCCATAATCATCTAATTTCCTTTTACTAGACAAAATTTCCTTTAAAAACTTGGCATAAGATGGCATTTCAATAATAGCTTCAGTAAAAGGAATGTTAACATAAAGCTTTTTCAGGATTTAAAGAAATTTGTCAAACTTTTTGTCTAGTTTATGTTGAACTAACCTTTGAGGAAAAGGTATTGGTGGCTGGTAAGGAGTAGGCAAATTAGGGTTAGCATTGTCTTTTTCACATGATTCATCTCCTTTAGGTTTATCACCCTTTTGAGGTGGTAAACAAGTTTGGGGTTCCTCATGTGAAGAAGATTCTCCTAACTCTAATCCTCTTTCATTATCATCAAGCCCTTTTTCAATGTTTTCAAACCTCCCTCTAGGTTCTCCTAGTTGTTTCCCACTTTTAGTCATGATGGCATTACAGTGCTCCCTAGGGTTTATCTCAGGTTTTGCAGGCAATTTCCTAGGGGGCCTGTAAGGTACACTAGCATGTTGTGCAATTTGGTTTTCAAGAATTTTATTGTGGGCTTCTACTCTATCCAGTCTAGAGTTGATTTGATGAAAACTTTCCTTAAACTCTTCAATTTGTCTAATTTGATTTGACATGAGTTGGTCTTGCTTAGACATAAACTCTTCAATTTTTCTATTTTGGTTTGACATGGTTTGTTTTTTATCAGACATAAATTGATTTTGACTGGCCATAAGTTTTTCAAACATGGATTCTATATTTGAATTTTGATTCTGATTTTGATTTTGATTAAAGTTCTGATTTGGTCTTTGATATCCTTTATTCTCAGTGTTTCCCCCTACATTGTTATTGTTTTTCCATGAAAGGTTGGGGTGATTTCCCCATCCAGGGTTATATGTACTAGAATAGGGATCATTAGGTCTACTTTGATTATAATTCCCTATGGCATTCACATGCTCATTGCCCTGATCAACAATTATTCTACAATATTCAGTAGTATGACTATCATTGCCACAAATTTCACAAGTGATAGCAAAAACAGAAGGAGGTTGCATAGAATTAAACTTACTGCACAAAAAGTCTACCTTCTCTATTAAGGATTGCCATCCTTCACTTTCACCCTTACTTTGAGAAGGCTTGTGAAGTACCCCTCTCTCAGCAGTCTATTGATTGTGATTCAATGCCATCTCCTCTAGCAGTGTGAAGGCAACATCTGGGGTTTTGCTCATAATAGTTCCTCCTGCAGCAGCATCCATAATCATTTTAGTATGATCAGATAATGTATAATAAAAAATTTACAGTAAACTCCAATCTTCAATGCCATGGTGAGGACACTTCTGCTGCAGTTCATTGAATCTCTCCCAGGCTTCACTAAGCGACTCCCCACTTCTTTGTTGAAAGTTTGTAATTTGATTCCTTATCTGTAGTGTCTTGCTTGGGGGAAAGTATTTGTTCAAGAAAGAATTTGACAATTGATTCCAAGTGGTGAAGGTACCAGCTGGTTGTGAATTAAGCCATGTCTTTGCCCGGTTCCTAAGAGAGAAAGGAAAAAGTCTTAGTCTCAATGCATCGCTAGAAACACCATTAAATTTAATAGTATCGCATAATTGAAGAAATAAAGACAAGTGTTAGTTGGGATCTTCCAGAGGAGATCCTCCAAACTAATTCTGTTGAAACATTGAAATAAAAGCAGGCTTAATCTCGAAGTTGTTAGCCTCTATTGTTGGTCTAGCAATGCTTGAATGAATTTCTTAGGGATTAGGGGCTGCATAATCCCTAAGTGTTCTCTGATTATTCTGATTGTCTCCCATCTCTAATATTTCTTCTTGTAACTCCGGTTGGGATGTCTCTTGCAGTTCTTCTTCTAATCTCAACTTCCTGCACACTCTCAGTGTTCTATTGATTTCAGGATCCAATGGTACAAGTGGTCCTGATCTAAGACTCCGGCGCATGCAAAGTAGATCGATCAAGTGATTTCAAGAAAAATAGAAAATAACCGAAAGAAAATAAAAATAGTAAATAAAAACCTATTCTAGCAATAATCTCAATATCTTCAATATTGACAAAACTAATGTCCCCGGCAACGACACCAAAAACATGATGTACCGTAAGCTAACACTACAAGTTTGGCACGCGTATACTTTGGACTAATCCCCGGTAACGGCGCCAAAAACTTGTTGTTATCCCGCAAGTGCACGGGTACACGAAGTAATAAAGAAAGTATCGAATCTACAGGGACCTATGTTGTCAAGTACTGAATAATTGATTTTTCACTATCTAGGCAATCGAATGAAAGTCAAGCAAATTTTGCAAACACACGAAAGAAAACTGTCGGAGAGAAAGCTGGGACTAGGGTTTTGTTCACTTACCTTTTATGACTAGATATGAATAAGGATTTCGTCAGTTTAATTTTATCATGAAGAAGATACAATTTACCTAATAAAAGGATTGTTTCACTCTTGTCCAAACAATCACGCAGGGTTTTATCTTCGCAAGATTTGTCCCAACGTTGAAGATAAGTAAATTATCAATCTATGAACTCAAGGATCACTTTTATGCATCCGAATTCTAGGTTAATAATCTCTAGCGAAAACTCAAGGATCACTTTTGTGCATCCGAGCCTCGACAGTAGTTTTACTCATGGATCTCCAACGTTCCAATCCTCACTTTCGTGCAAGATCTCCACGTTTGACAGATAGACTCGATCTATAGATTCATGTTATAATCATGGCAATAATTCTACTAGAACAGATCAAGTTGGATCAAACCTGAGTAAGGGTTCCTAACATGAAATTCTAGGGTTCCAAATTCTCAAGTAATTACCTTTCAGTCAATAGCAAAAATTCTAAGAACATAATTAATAACATGGACTTATAGAGAGTTTAAGCATAATTATCACATGAGGAAAATCATCATGCTAAGATTAAACGCAATGAAATATATAAAAAATAGTTATCTAGTCATTGGAAATTAAGTGAACTACTCCCCCATGTCCCAAGACTAGTTTAAGCTATCATGGTAAAGGAGTTACAGAATTCAATGGTTTCAGAAGATCGAAAATCAAAGGAAAAGAGAAGTTTAGAAAATACAGCACGACTGTGAAGTATTTCACAGCCGTAATTTCCAATTTGAGGCGATGAACAGTGTCGGCTCCTCTTCTTTCCTTGATTTCTCCTTCAATTGATCTCCTCTGTGTCTGAAACTTCTGGCATGTCGTCTCCTCCTTCAGATAAAGCTTCAGTATGAAAATCACGGCCGGAGATCGTCTGGATCGAGCACGGTGGTGAAACCCTAGGCGACAGCGTGGATGACGATTTCTCCCTCTACAGTGGATCAACATTGGGGCTTTCCGTCTGTGCATCATCCTCCCCTCCAAAACTCCCTTGTTGCTTCTTACGGTGTTTAATATAAAGCACTGGATCATCTGCAAGAATCGGGCGTGGAAATTGACCCGGGCGTCGCGTTCAAAACAAGAATTACGACAGCGTCATAGTTCACGGCACTGCCGTAAAATCGGTCGAGTCTTCTGTTCTGATGTCGTATGGGGAATACAGCACCGTAATCTAGTTTACGGTAGTGCCATAAAATCGGCTGAACTCTCTGTTCGAAATCGTCCGAAAAACACGGTACCGTGTAATTCTTTACGGTGGTGCTGTAAAATCAGGTAAAGTTTCTGTTCTGAAATGCTTTGAAATACGGTACCATAAATTGGTTTACGACAGTGTCATAAAATTTGGAAAACTTTCTTTTCGGAAATTCTTCAAAATACGGTAGGGCTCGGATTTTATGGTACTGTCTAAAATTACGGTATCGTAAAATGGATTATGGCACTACCGTAATTTGCTGAGTTGCTCTGTTTTGCGTGAAATTTCTTGGTTGATCTCCTCTTGATGATGGTAACTCTTCCATGTATTTGATTTCACTTGAAAATGCCTTAAATAGTGCCTTTTTACCTGAAAAACATGAAAAACCAAAATAGAAGTAGACTTTGCAATATTTAATAGATTCAACATAAAAGCAAGTAAAAGATCCTCAATTTGGCATGAAAAGGTACCGAAAATAAAGCAAAATATACTACATATTTTGGTGTCATCACCACACTCTCCCAAGTGCTCACAACACTGGTGATCCTGCAACCCTTCTTAATCAGCCTCCAAAAGTCAGTCAGAGCTTTGCATTAGAAGAACAAGTGGTTGTGAGTTTCTGGTTCGTCCTTGCAAAGCACGCATGTTGGGTCCTGCAAAATCCCCCAATCGTATAGCCTAGCCCGGGTGTTCAACCTTTGCAAACAGAGCAACCACATAATAAAAGAGTAATGCGGGATGCGCTCTTTAAACCAAACCATATCATGCCAAGGCACCTCAGTGTCCTGGAATTGCTCTTCATATGCCGATTTTATAGAGAAGTTCCCCTGCTTGGTAATTTTCCAGTAGATGCGATCTTCATTCTGGCTTGGGTCTATCAGTCCAAAAGATCTCGGGAAAGGCAGCTCCCAATTTCTGCTAACAATCAACGAGTTGAGCCTCGCATCTCTCCCTGGCAGATTCTCAAACCTAAGATCATCGACCAGGTTTAGGAGGATTCGAGAATCAAACTAGGGGTCAAGCCATAGTCTAATAGATGCGCCATTTGCAATTTTGTATCTGATCATCCTCAAACAAGTATTGTGGGCCGATAGAATGTTTCTGATGGGCCAAGGAGTGCTCTGTGCTAGTGTAACAGACCAAATTGAGTCAGAATGTAAGTATCTTTCATGAATCCACTTCACCTAGAGAGAATGCTTGTCTGTCGCTATGTTCAAGAGGTGTCTCATAAGAAAAGCTTTATTTAGCCGCTCTAGGTTTTGTAACCCAAGGCCGAGGCTCATGGGTTTGCTAACGTTTATCCAAGCCACTTTGGCAATGCCTTTTTTTATCTCCAGTAGACCAAAGGAAATTTGCAAGCATAGAGTTTATTGAGGAAATCACCCCAGCTGGTAGCTTAAGCGAACTGCACCAAAAATTTATGTTACCGTAGCAAACTGATTTGATCAATTCGACCCTGCCAGCATATGATAAATTTTTAGCCCTCCAAGCAGAAAGATATTTGGCAATTTTTTCCATAAGGGGCATACAGTCCCTCGAGTTAATTTTCCTACTTGTGATCGGAATCCCCAAGTAACGAAAAGGTAATGAGCCTGTAGGGATCTCAAGAATGGAGGAAATATTTCCTCGAATGCACGAACTACAGGAATTTGAATAATAAATCTGTGATTTGTCCTTGTTTATCTTAAGCCCAGTATCATGGTAAAAGGTCTCTAGCACCCTGAAAATAGCCCCGACGGATTCTTCTAAAGGATCACAAAAAATGATAACATCGTCCGCAAACTGAAGACTAGTGATTCCCAAATTCTTGCATTTATCATGGGGGCACAGATGACCACTGCGGTATTGCTCGGCCGGCAGGTCAGTGAGGTATTGCATGACAATAATAAAAAGGTACGGAGACATAGGACATCCTTGCCAGAGGCCATAAGTGCCTTTGAAGAGGCCCACGTTCTGCCCATTCAAGCTAATGGTATAAGTGGGGGATGTGACACAAGTCATAATTCTCTCAACCAGCCAAGTAGGGAATTGGTACGCCCTTAGGATATAATCAATGAAGTCCCATCTAGTCGAATCAAAAGCCTTTTGAAGGTCCAATTTTATAGCCATCCGAGGCACCCCGGTCTTTTTATGATAATCATACATTAGTTCTTGGCACAGCATAATATTCTCGTGGATAGACCTCCCCTAAATAAAAGCATGTTGGTTGCTATCAATGATTTCTGAGAGCACCGTCTTAATACGGTCAACCAAGGCCTTTGAAATAAAGCGGTAGATCACCGAAATAGGCCTAAATTCTACAAAACAAGATGGGTTAGGAGTCTTTGGTATTAGAGTAAGTGAGGTGATATTTACCCTCTTAAGTAACTGCCCATGTTCCAAAAAATCAATAATAGCCCCCAGGACATCATCTTTGATGGTATTCCAGTAGAATTTGAAGAAGGAAGCATTAAAACCATCAACGCCCGGGGCCTTCATAATATTGGCCGCCAAAATGATCTTCTCAATAGTCTCTTTAGTGAAGCGAGCATTTAGAAACATAATAGCTGTAGGGGACAGAGTCAAACCCACCGAAACCTCTAGTTGCCTCTAGGAAATTTTAGGGGCCAGAATACCTTGGAAATAGGCAACCACCTCCTTGGAAAGGTCATCTCCAGAAATAAAATCCCCCTGGGAGTTTTTTAAAACGAAATTGGATTCCACGAGCATTGGGCTTTCATTAAATTATAGAAGTACGCTGTATTTGAATCCCCTAAGGAAATATACCAGTCTCTAGATTTCTGCTTAAGAGCGAACTCTTCCTCCACCCAATACTCTTTGATATCATCTTGAATATTCCTTTCCAGGGAGCATAATCCAGCCTCAATAGGATTTTCTTGGAGAGCCAATTGGATTTCATCCAGCCGGCGATGATTTTCCTCGAGCCTAGCCTCTTTCTCAGCTCTCAGCTCCTTCGCCCATTGCTTAAGAGACCTTTTCACCATGGTTAGTTTATAATACAAAGTAAACATGGCTGTATCGTGGACAGTGCCAGCGCTCCAAGCCAAATTGACCACCTAGGCAAAACTTGGGTGATTCAGCCAATAGTTGAAAACCCGAAATCTGGGTCCCTTGCGCGTGCAATCTGATCCGAACGAAAGGAGCGCAGGCGAGTGATCGGAAATACCAGAATGCAAAAATAGGACCTCAGCTCAGGGGAATTTATCCAACCACACCGGGGTTGCCATAACACGGTCTAGCTTGCATGAAATCCTGTTCGTGCCGCTTTGAGAGTTGGACCAGGTGAAAAAATCTCCACGATAATTTATGTCAGCGAGCCCCAAGGCACCCCTTTCCTCTACGTTGTCGAGAATTTCCTACTCATTATGGGTAGAGCCCCCATATTTCTCGTCGATGGAGAAAATCATGTTAAAATTCCCTAGGATTACCAATGGCCCCTGGCGAAACCATTTGGCTAATGTCCTCCAGATTTGCCGACGTTCGAAAGAGGAGTAGAGACCATATATAATCCCTAACAGGAAGAGATGCTCACCCTGCATGTTGGATACTTTGCCCATCAGTCTCTGCTCATTTGTTTCTAAAGTCTCTACCTTGTAAGCTTCCGGATCCCATAGAAGCCAAATACGACCACCGACAATACTGGTATAATTTGTTGTGTAAGCCCATATAGGAAAAGAGGAATTGATAATATTTTCACACTTTGCCTCACTGACCCGAGTTTCTAAGATAACAAAAATTTTGGCATGATACTTTTTGATTAAGAGGACTGCTTCCTTTTGCTTCGCAATTGCGTTGAAACCCCTAACGTTCCAACACACAATCGGACCTGGGGTGTTATTCATGGGCTCCTGTTGGAGGTGGACTCGAGCTCTTAGGGTCCGATAAAATTGCTGGTGCGGCTTTGTGCTTCTTCTTTTTCTTCTTGTTTGAAGATACCACCACAAAGTCCTGAGTCTCCAATAAAGCTCCTGTTGCTATTTTACTCCTTCCGCTTGAAGTGCTCAAGCTTTCCAAGCATGCTTCACCAAGATTATCGTTGGATCCAGATTCAAGCCCAGCCTCGAAATCCAAAGAGTCGGGGAGCATAGCCTGGTAGATCTGCCAAAAAGTCCTAATAATTAGTCCAAAGCGTTCTTATATAGTTACCCATCTCCTAATTAGGTTTCCCCCATATTTAGGCATAAAAAGGAATCAAATCTAATGAGAAACCGAGTCAAACTTGAGTTGGGCGGACGAAAATATGGCCGTGAAAATAAATATAGCAGAGCCACATTTTATTTCGTGTCTTCTGGAATTAAACCTGGCAAAAATACGACTGTGACAATAAATACAGCTTTGCCGTATTTCTTTATGTGGATTTTCTTCAACAAATTACGATCGTGATTCTAGTAGGCCGTATTTCTTTCTATGGATTTATGGTATTTTGTGCTAACAAAAATACAGCCTGGATAGATATCACAGGCAAGCCGTATTTCTTTCTGTACTTCTCTAGAAAATACGTCTGTGATAATAAATATGGTTGTGCCATATTTTCTAAATAAGATCTGATTTGTACAAAATTTGATGGGCAACTTTGTCTTGACTTGTAGAATTCATTTGTGCAGTTGGATTCTTCAAAATCTACCAAATTTGGTCATGTTTGTTTGAAACATGCCAAAAGTGAAGAGAGGTGAAGATTCTAAACAATCAAAAGGATATAAGTCAAAATAAGTGAAAATATGATAAGAATAGGAGAAATTGTGCATAAAAAGTATAGTAAAAATATTATATAAATATGAGACATCAGTCTCTTGGATGACATGGAGTGGCTTTACTCCAACATCGGCTGGTGTCAGTTCTTTCAGAGGGCCCACCCTACTTATCTGGGCCTTACGCTAGGGTTTTTCAGCTCTATTGATGTCAGAGTAGAGACCATCATTGACACCGACCCCGGGCACCTTACTTTTTAGCTAGGGAACCTTGAGCACTCTATGACGCTAGCTCAGTTGCACGGCATCTACGGCTTTCGAGATTCCTGCACGTGTAAGGTCCCTAGAGAGTATTTTGAGAACATCTTCTATGGGGATATCACTTATGAGTATAATTTTTCTGCATGAGTTGCCTGGGCCACTAGCATTAACAACCTAGTCCTACGATATGTCCATCGGGTTATGACCCATACCATATTTTGATGCAGTGAGAGTAATGGTATGATCCGTCAGTCTGAGTTGTTTTATTTATAGGCTATGTTGCATTCTTTTCAAGTAGATTCTAGATACCACTTGGTAGAGCAATTCAGTCAGGTTGCACATTCATGGAAAGGAGCTAACATTATGGGTGGCTTGATCACCCTATTGGCAATTTCTTTGGGGATCATTCCATATGGTACACCAGAAGCTCGCGGTAACAATCGACTCAATATTGAGCATGCGTTGCAATGAAGCTTCTAGTCCGCCGAGGTGATTTCTACTAACTCACCTTTAAAGACAACTAGTTCACCCTACCACTGCCTAACACTGAGTGCACTGTTGTGTGTGATAAGAAGAATTGGCGCATACAATCGGTAGTTGATCCAGTTGACACGGCTCCTCCTGCCCCTGACGTATTTCACTATGGCAGTGCTTCTTCCACGGGGTCCATGATGGCCCTTCTTCAGGAGATGCGCGAGGAGCAGCTTTGCCAAGGTGAGGTCCAAGATCAGATGGACCTTAATTTACAGTACACACACCAAGAGCATTACTCCCAGGGCGAAAAGCTGCAGGATATGGAGACAGGCATGCAACAACTGGTAAAAATGATAAATGATGTATGGGAGAAGATTTCTACCATGGATGAGAGGTTAGCTTTCATCTCGACTGATAATGTGGAGGGGGTGACTGACTCTTCGGAAGAGGAACAACCCGACTATTCCTACTGCGGCAAGGGAAAGAGCTCCAAGGCTCAAGGCTCTTGGTCGTGCAAGAAGAAGTGAGCCTCCCTATTCCTGGTCGTCCACCTACTCCTCTCACATATCTAGATTTTGCATAGAGGACTATGCGACATTTAGAGTGGGTGAGATGTCTGCAAAAATAAGTGATTTTACTTGAAATTGCACAAAGACAAGAATGCACCAGATCCTATCCACGAAGATAAGGTAACTCCCATGGTTCTATCCACTATACTTCTTTATTATTTTAGGGGGTTAGTTATGTTCACACATGAGTTTTTTTGTCTTTAGTATATGATTGCGCCCCTATATGGTTGCATGACTGAAAGTGTATAGCCATACCCAGGTGAGAACCTGATTTATTCATGACCATTTGATTGGGTTAAACAAGTGTGACACACTTGTCCAATCTGAACATCAGCCTAGCAAAAGGACAATGGTGTACATGTACTTTGTTGCAGTTTTAGGGGATGTTGATAATGACTCCATTTTGATGACTTGGGATAGCAATGATGTACTACTAGGTACCACTCATTACTTTTGATGACTTGAGGTTATCACTCACAATGTCTGAGGAACCTACAAGGTCGCACACCTCGACATTCGAGATCTCGTATTGATAGAGTTGCCAATGATCGAGTCATTTGGTTGATTCGGATCAGTTTGGGAGCGTGATGCATCACGGATGCATCTGATGAGTTGGAGATGACCTTATAGAGTGACGTTACGTTTTGACATTAGTTGACCTTGGTTGACCATTGGGTGACCACATTTGACCACGATGGATTGGGTCCATTGTAGGGTCAAATGTTGCATCAACGGATTTATTCGAAGGCTATTTGCAACTTGATTTAAACGTAACTGGAGGGGCCTAAGCGCTAAAATGAATATTTATATTCAGTTTTATTCAGAACTTAAGTCATGGGGACCACCCGTAACTTAAATGAATATTTATATTCAGTTTATTCACAACTTAAGTTATGGGGCCCGCTCTATTAATGGGGTTTACGCACATGTAACACTATGAAGATTTATGTATGCTCACATGCCATGTAGATTTTCGAAAATTACACATGCATTGCGCACGGTTTTTCTAAGTAGGAAAAATTGTAGGTCTTTTGTTCCTTACCTCTATTCAACTTCCTTTGGTTCTTTGCTCTCTTCACATGACTGGGACAGACTCATATGTGGAAGAGATAATTTCTCCTCTCATGGTGGGATAGACCCATCATGAGAGTCTTGATGAGATTATGCGGGGTATGGACTTGGTGATTGCCCTAATCTCAGCAAGTTAGGGATTGCAAGGAGGGCAACAGGTCTGCCTCTTGTAGACTCCTGAGAGAAATAAAGAACTAAGGATTTGTGATAAGAGGTGAAGGAAGAGAGACATGTTTTAATGAGAAACTAAAATTTAAATTTTGAGTTTTTCATAAGCATATAGAATTGCATGAGATAGTGCCTTTGTTGTGCATGATGTTGTGGTCATGTGTCAAGCCTCTAGCATGCCTATGATGTACTTTTGTGAGGCCTGTGTGCCGCCTTTTTATTTTTGCTTTGTAAATTACAAGAAGAAGATTGGGGTGGGGGGGGGGGGGGTGCATACTTCCTTGGTGTACCTTGGCGCAAACATGCATGAAGCTTGAGCACCTTGCTTGGTGGCGGAACATGCTTCATGCTTGGTGGCGTATCCGCACTAGTTGCACAAGTAGGGCTTAGCTGAGCCTCATGGCTTGAGAGCTATCCCTCTTGGCTCTTGTGTGATGACGCATCTTCCATGGAGGAGGCACCATGGCATTGGCCGAACCTATGGGGTTCCTTCTAGGGTTTCCCTAGGGGTACCTCTAGGGTTTAAGAGCTAAACCATGGTGAGGAGGACCTTGGAGCCGACCGTGAATTCCAAGACTGGAGGGCGGTTAGTTCAGGTCTTGTTGAGGCTTGTCTCCTAGGTCAAGAGTTGAACCCCTTTGGTATATGTTGGTTCAATGTCTTGAATAGGCTATGATCACATCATCTTTGCTGCTTTTCTTATCTGCTAAAGCATGCCTGTGATGTTTTATCTTCTTGTTATCACTATAGGATTGCATGCCTGTAACGTTGGACAAAAGATAAAACTAAGAGGATGAGACCTGAAAAACCCTCAAATCAAAATATCAGGTCTAGTAGCCTTCAAACTCATAGCCCTCATCAAGCTATCGATCAGTGGTATTGTGCACTGTTTCTCACCCTCGTGGGACACACCCACTTATCTTTAGAAGGTGTGTGGTCACAATGGTTTCCCCAGTCTAGTTTTAACTTAGATGTGCCTTCGCAAGGAAACTCATTGGCCCTGGCCATAACGGTTAGGAATGAACTTGACTAGTTTTTCACATGTGGTGGCCACATGATGGAACTCTAGAGATATCGTTTAGAGATTAGGGTTTTGTTGTGTTCCGCAAGTGCACGGATACTCGAAGTAATAAAATAGATATCGAACTACAGAGACCTTATTGTTAGGTACCAAATAATTGTTTTCTAACTAGCTAAGCAAATCGAGTGATGAAAGTAAACAATAAGAAGTTTCTATGAAATATCAGAGAGGAAGCATTCGGACTAGGGTTTCACCCACCTTAATATTTTTAACTAGAAATAATTAAAGGTTCATCAATCTATTTTCATTATGGTAAAGATATAGCTTACTTAATAAAGAAATTAACTCGCTCTCGCGTAGTCAATTTACAAAGAACGATCCTCACTCTCGTGCAAGATCTATTCAATGTTAAATATAAGTAAACTTTGATCAAATAGATTAAGAATCACTCTCATGCATTTCATCTCAGTATCAAGATCTCGAGCAAAACTAAACACTCTCATGCATTTCATCTCAGTATCAAGTCAAAAACGGTAATAATTTCTAGGTCAAAACATCAACAAGAAAAGTGCATCTAAAATCTAAAAATAAGAACACAACCAATCTCTTGTGATGAGCTCCTACCATAAATTCTAGGGTTCCAAGTTTATGCGTATCATCTTCTCAGTCCATACACAAAAACTCTAAAACATGTTAATGCATGACACTAGAAATGATTAAAGACAATAATCTCTTACGTAAAATTACCATACCAAAAATATCATGATGGAATAAAGATTATCTAGTCATTGAAATATCTAGGGGATTATTCCTTTTGTCCCAAAAGAAAGTTTAAGCTTACATAGTGAAAAGATTACAATACACCACAATTTTAGATGATCAGAATATGAATGGGAAGAGGAAAAATTATAAAGCACAGTGCTGTAATCGAAATTACAGCACTATAATAGGCTGGAAACCCGATGAACAATGGCGTCACCCACTATTTTTTTGATTTCTCCCCTGATTGGACTCCTTTCGATTTGAAACTTCTAGAGTATCTTCTCCTTCACTAAGCGAAGCTTTAGTGTAAATTTAACGGCTTGAGGTAGTCTCTACGCCTCTCGGCGCGAGGCCGAACACTAAGCGCCTCTCTGTCAATTGCTCCCTCGATTCGTCATATAAATTAGGGATTTCACTTCGTGTATGTTCGTCTCTTAGAGATGAGTCCGCAGCAACTTTCAGATCTCAATTTGAAGCTCTGGATCAAAAGTTATGGTCCACGCAATTTTCAGCCCGAAAAACTCGCGTGTCCATGTATAAAATACGGTACCGTAATTTAAAATACGGTAGTGTCATATTTTCTTTGCAGTTTTCTCGTCAAAAATTGCCCAAAATACGGTACCATAAAATATTTTACGGTCGTGCTGTAATTTTAGCAATTTATTCAATTCTGAATGCGCTCCAAAATATGGCAGTGTAATATTTCACGGTAGTGCCGTAAAATCACAAAAATCTTCTGTTCGGAATTTCTCCAAATTACGACAGTGGCTCGATATTCCGGTAGTGTATGGAAATACGGTACCGTAATATATATTACGACACTACCGTATTTTGGGGAGTTACTTTGTTTTGCATGAAATTTGTTATGTATCTTCTTCTTGATGATGGTAACTCTTCTATGTATTCTATTTTGCTTGAAAACGCCTCAAAATAGTGCCTTTTTTCCCGAAAATCATGAAAAACTAAAATAGAAGTAGATTTTACAATATTTGATAATTTTGACATAAAAATAAACAAAAGATCTTCAATTGAGCATGAAAAGATATATAAAATGATACAAAATATAGTATATATTTTCATGTCATCAAATACAAAAGGCTCAAACTTTGCTTATCCTCAAGCAAAAATCAAAAGTTGATAAAAAGATAAACCTTTCCATACTCAATAAATTTCTAAAATACAATCATCAATGAAAAATTCCATCAATTGCTTTATAAAACTTCAAGCAAACATATTATTGTTAGAATTCAATCCTCTAGATCCATAACTCAATCAAATAAAACTTTGCAACTTGTATAATAAATAGAATTTTCAATCTCATGATTTCACCCAAATTTAGTTCAAATCTGTCATGCTTTTGTTTACATGAATTAGGTTTCCAAGATCTTTTTCCACACATAATTTTTTCCTTTTTTTTTGTATTTGATTATTTTTGCAAAGATGGCATGCATCCACTTAGATACACACTTTTTATTTTTGACTTCAACTCTTATCTTCGGTACCACTATCAATTTTGCATAGTGCCAAGTAGAGGAGTCTTATTCTTTTTATCTCTCATTATTTTTCATGCATAGACTTCAACCCATGTCTTAGGTACCACTATCAATTTTACATAGTGCCAAGTAGGGGAGTCTCTCACTATTTTTATGGATCTTGGATTCCTCCTTCCCAACAAATAGCAGGATAGACTAAACACCTACTAGGATGAACAATTGACATCAATTCACAAATCGTACTTATATGCTCATTTTATTTAAATGAGTAGTTTCACATTTAGATCTTATTCCTCAAATAACACATCTACTCACAATTTCATGCATCAACCAATGTCAAATTTAAAAAAATAGATATGCATTGAAGAAATAAATCTAACATGATAAGGTTTGTCTTTAATTATGAATTTGAATTTATTCATCATCAATCAATCATGTCATCAACATTATAAATCAAGAGTATACTCATCATCATCATACAACCACGTCGAAAAGAAAAATAAGCATGTGAAATAGAATAGCAGTGGCGGCGGTCACAGAGGTGTAGAAGCATCAAACTCAAACAATAATGTTCAAAAGTGTAAAATGATAGATTCAGGAGACCATATCGAGTAGAAATCTCAGTGAGTGATACATCAAAAGTAAATCAAAGATGCAACCATATGAAATAATCATGAACAAGAGAGTGCAAACAATACTCACAAAACTATATAGCAAGCTCTGACCAAAATTACATAAGGCTCAGACCAAAAATAGTGTCGTGGCAGATGGTGCTAGGTCCAAGGATGTGCTTTTTGAAAATTTTACCTGCATAATTTAAGATACATAAGGCTCAGTCTAAAAATAGTCTCTAAAAATAATAATGATAAAAATAATTTTCTCAAGAGAGAATTAGAGATGTCGCCAGAGGTCTGAAGAGGATGCCGGTGGAAAGAGTCGAGCAGGCAAGAAGCAGAGATGGAACAGATGCTATCTGAAAAGCTGCTAGCATTGATGGTGATGGTGCCGACAGTAGAGTGAGTAATCTCTAGTGGCCTGCTAGAGAATAGAGTCCTGGAGGTGAGATCGTCGGGCGGTGGGTGCCAAAAATAATGCTGCATAGATAAAAAAAATATCGGTCACTAATGAAGAGTCTGCTGCATAAATAAATCAAATCAATGGAAATAGAAGTAGTAGAAGAAGTGAGAATCTGCAGATGGTATAATCCAGTGTTGACGGCTGGAAACAGTGATGTCAGAGGCAGATGCAGTGGTGGCTAGAGGTGGAAGACAGTTGTTCTTGAAGAATTCTGGATCGTAAAACTAATTATGGCGGTGCCGTATTATGCGCCAAAACTTGTCTTCACCTACAAAAAGAGAAGAAAAATTATTTCCAAAAATAAACTAAAATAAAAGAAACAAAGTTAACTAAGAGTGCTTGGGTTGCCTCGTAAGAAGCGCTAATTTTAGGTCCATAGCTTGACCAAAAATCAAATCTCATGGTGAAGCAGGTGAATCAGTTCCAAAATAAATTGCATGTAATTTTTTTCTTTTCCGCTGTCCAAAAAGTTTAGCCACAAATCCAAATATCCAAAATATCATATAAATCACAATTGACATGACTTTCTCAAATATGCGGAAATCAAAATCAAAATTTTCAACTTCAATCAAAGGATATTCAATGATCTTTCTAAATTTATCAGAGAGCAAAATCATAAGTCCTTTCTTCAAATTTATGTTTTCAATAGATATAGGACTTTGATCAAAAGATACAAGTATTGGATCATCAAAATAATCTTTCTTTCTCACATTAGATTCCT
>CM050440.1:37006031-37025358 GCA_027562315.1 Costus pulverulentus | reverse complement strand
TTGATCATATAGAACATGCGATCCTATAGAAACCCTAATTCCGCCCATGCTAGTATTTTGATTTGCGCATGGCTATGGGTTTCGCTCCCCCTTGAAGGGGACCCAACATGAACCTCGTCCAAGTCAAACTTCCTCCTACTAACTTCTTTGATGATAAATTCTTTCTCTTGAAAGACAGTACCCCGAGCAACAAAAACTTTGTTCTCGGTGGGAACATAGAAGTAGTAACTCTTAGTTTCCTTAGGGTACACCACAAACACACACTTATCAGATCTAGGTTCTAGCTTGCTAGAATCCTGACGTTTGACATAAGTCTCACATCCCCAGATCCTAATAAAGGTGAGATTAGGGCATCTCCCACTCCATACCTCGTACGGAATCTTTGAGACACTCTTAGATGGAACGTTATTCAGTATCAGAGAAGCTGTTTCTAGTGCATATCCCCAAAATGAGGGAGGTAGAGTTGCATGACTCATCATACATCGAACCATGCCCAACAAAGTTTGATTTCTCCTTTCAGACACACCATTCCATTGGGGTGATCCAGGAGGAGTGAGTTGGGATAAAATCCCACACTCTCTCAGATAGTCAAGAAACTCACCACTCAGGTACTCTCCACCACGATCTGATCGAAGAGCCTTAATGGATCTACCAAGCTGGTTTTCTACTTCATTCTTGAACTCCTTGAATTTCTCAAAGGATTCATATTTATGTCTCATTAAGTAGACATAACCATACCTACTGAAATCATCAGTAAAGGTAATGAAGTAGTTGTGCCCTCCTCTGGCTTGTTTATTGAATGGCCCACACACATCATTATGTATGAGATCCAACAAACCTCCTGCCCTCTCACCAATTTTGGTGAAGGGTGCCTTTGTCATTTTCCCTAATAAACAAGGCTCACATGTATCAAATTCCTCCAAGAAAACTCCTACAGCAACAGCAGCAACCTGTGCCCCGTTTTCAACTCATAGGTCAATCTCTCGAGCCCGCACCGTTCTACTTTTCTTGAGCCCCTTCATATTTGTACAAATATGAGCTCCACACGCGGTATCCAATACCCATGACATAGAAGTAGAAAGGTTGACTTCTGTAACATAAATACCTGAGTATGAAGACGAGGTCTTGTCTCTCTTCTTCTCATTCTGAAGTCGCACCATGTCCTTCAACATATGAGGTGGCCCTCCACATGAATAGCACTTATTGTTCCCGATCCATTCCATCTTTAATTTCAAATCCTTGGTTAAGCCTTTTAGCTCAACACTCTAAATTTCTACTTTAGGAGGATTGAGCCTAACCAATTCATCAAAGAGCTGCCTTAGATCAAAAATAATCTCAGAGGCACTCTTAGATTCATATTGCCCTCGAAGCTCGGGCGACATGTTGGTTAGCATCAATTGTGCAATCTCCAAAGTGTCAGCCTGATGCTTATCATAAGAATCCTTCTCAGCCGCTAAGGCCAAGCATGGAAGTGGCTCAAGAATAGGCTGCTCAAGGACATAGAGCTTCCTTTCGAGCTTGAACACAATTCTCAAGTTCATATACCAATCCATCAAGTTGGATCCAATCACTTGTCCTTCTCAAGGATAGATCGCAGTGACCAACCGCTATTGTTCGATGCCATTGTTCTACAACAGTCAAGAAACAACAGATTAGTGCTACGTCAAATCATTTAAACTGGACTTGTTTTAAATGATTATGGCTCCCACTATTTTAATCGAATTGATAACCCACAAAGTCAATCGGGAAGTTTAAGACTTCCTAGTGAGATGGGATCCTTATTCCACATGAGGCTTTGCGTCCCACGAGGGTGGGATGAGATGCACAAAGTAACTCATGCTTCCTAAAATGGGCACGCCAGCTGATTGCTCCAAGCAATTCCCCTTATTGAAACAGTCTAGGCATTTCATGTCCGGCGAGGGCTGGATACAGCATGAAACCCTAACCTTTCAACGATGCCTCTAGACTTTCATCATGTGCCCAGCACATATGAACTTCTAGTCAAGTCCATTCCTAACCGTTATGCCCAGGGCCAATGAGTTTCCTTGCGAAGGCACACCCGATTAAAACGGATTGGGGAAACCATTGCCACCACACACTTTCTAAAGATAAGTAGGTGTGTCCCACGAGGGTGGGAAACAGTTCACAATACCACTGATCGATAGCTTACTGAAGGCTACGCGTTAGAAGGCTACTAGACTTGATATTTATTTATGAGGGTTTTTGAGGTCTCATCAGTTTTATCTTATGTCTAACATTACAGGCATGCAATCCTATAGTGATAACATAACGATAAAACAGGCATGCTTTAGCAGATATGGAAAGCAGTAAATGAATGATGTGATCATAGTCTATTCAAGATATTAAACCAACCCATGCCACAAGGAGGTTCAACTCTTGACCTAGGACTCAAGCCCCAAAGACAAGACCTAACCTAGCCGACCACTAATTTGATCTTTAAGGTTGGCTCTAAGGTCCTTCTTACCATGGTTTAGCACTCAAACCCTAGAGGTGTCCCTCATGGGTTTGGCCAATGCCATGGGTCTTTCTCCATAGATGATGCGCCACTATGCAAGGAGCCAAGATGGCTAGCTCTCAAACCCTAGGGTTTGGCCATGTCATCTTGCACCTCTCCTCCATGCGCTAGGGTTCCATGTGATTGCGCCCCTAATCTTCTTCCTCTTATTACAAAAATAAAAGAAAATAAAAGCGACACGCAGGCCTCACAAAGATACATCACAGGCATGCAAAGGGGCTTGACTCATGATCACAACATTATGCACAAGCAAGGTATCTACACATGCAGTTCTACATGCTCATGAAAAACATAAAATTTGAAATTTTACTTTTTCATAAAAGTAGTCTCTTTTCCTCATCTTCTTTTCACAAATCTCTTGTTATTTGCAATTAATTTTCATGATGATTTCAAAGATCCTCTCGACTGGTAATTTTGTCAGATCAAGAGACCCAGCCAGTCTGAAGACACAATGCCCATCCTACTTGACAAAATCACATACGCCTTTGATCCTTAAATCATGATAGAAAAATAATCCAAAGATCCAAAAGAAATTGAAAAGATGATAGGAACAAGAAACCCTAATTTCTCCTACTTTAGAAAAATCGCTTGCCATAAGAATATGCAATTTGCGAAAATTGTAAATATGGCATGTGAGCATGGAAAAGCATGAAAATACATCGTTCAAGTCTCGCAAGTGCCTCTGATACCACTGTTGGGAAACCCTGGGGATATTTTACAAAATTTCAGAGATGCAAATACATTGCGCAGCAGAAGAATACCCCCGAAATAGGCCAGTCCCAAAAACCCAGTGAAGATCGCATGCGAGGGAATCGACACGATGAGATAGAAAATACCTTATGAGCGATGCGAGGCTGATATCGTAGTAGGCGCCCAAGCGTGCGCCCTCTGCAGTCTCACACACACGGATCACCTCGAGTCCTCTTCTTCCACGCCCGGTGCTAGCCTCGGGAAGAAGATCCAAGCCTTAGGTCACCTTCTTCTCAACTTGCGCCACCTCCAAGGTATATGCGCCAAGGTTGAAGAGGGAAGAGGGAGATGCCGCCAAGCACAAGTCACACTTGCACCACCTTCAATAGAAGAAGAGCCAAGGATGAAGAAGAAGAAGTGCTTGCGGCTTGGTTGATGAAGAGATGCGCCAACTCCTCTTGATCCTCTTGCTCTCGCTCCTCCTCTTGTTCTCATGCCTTCAATAAGTTGTGTATCATGAGAGGGGGCGGCTAGGGCTCATTATATAGAGCAAGGGGCGGTTATAGTAGTGGCTAGGAGAAGAAGTAGGAATAGGATTATTTTAATGATTTAATTAAGTCCTAATCCAATTAGGATTCTAATTAATCATTTAAATAATCAAGTCCTAATCCAATTAGGACTCTAATTAATAATTTAAATAATCAGCCCTATTAAATAGGACTCCATACAATTATTTAAATTAGTTAATTAAATAACCCACAAATAATTAATATCAAATTATATTAACCATATGTGTCGTAGGCGCCAACCCTAGTCTAACTAGGGTTAACCATGCGCCTACACATCCTTCTCCTTAAGCCCATTAAGCCTAACTTTTCAATGGGCCCAGCCCAATGTCCATTATGCATATTAACCAAGCCCTTAGATCCAATCCAATTAAACCCGAGGTTAAACTGGGCTAACCATGGTTAATATGCCGTAAATGGAAGTTAGCTCCAATAAATCTCTTCCATCTCATCAGGCCCATTGGCGTTGATGGAATCTCCAAAATAGATCCGAGTTATCCAATAACTTGATAATAAGGCTTCTCGATCAATACGAGAACTCGAGTATCAAGGTGTGCGACCCTGTAGGTTCCTCTAATGTTGGCAGTGCTGACCTAAGGTCATCACAAGCAGTGAGTGGCACCTGGCAGTGCATCGCTGCTACCCAAGTCATCGGAATGGATATCGACATCGAGATCCCCATTTTCGCAAGTAGGTACCGATGCATTACAGTCTCTTTGCCGTAGTGATATCCAATTGGACAAGTGTGTCACCACTTGTTTTTCATCCAATCTCATGGCTATGACTAAATCAGGTCTAACCTGGGTATGGCCATACACTTTCAGTTATAGATCCATAGAGGAGCTCCATGAATATCAAGCTTCCCTTAGGAAGTGGCAAATCCTATGTCTGTCTATTGACCTTCTCATATGGGTCGTGACATACTCAATGACAACCGTTATAACCCCCCAACTACGGTGAGGTGTTAGGTTGTATCAAAGCATGTCCCTAACCATATAGAATGGCCAATGACCTCAAGTCAAGGGATCAATGCATCTCCTATCACTTGTGAGGATAACTTGTAACACCAAGTCATTGCCTCACAGTGGGTCTGTCCAGTATATCCACCACTGATATACCTATATGTCTGCGTTAGCACCTCGTGCCTAACCAGCCCATATGTCAGTCTCACAAGTACCAGAGTTGTCCCATATCCACTCAGGTACATCGACTGGGGACAATCATTTGAGCACAGATCCAATCTATCCCCAGGGACATTATCATATAAGTACATGTTCGCAGATGTAAACAAATAATGATAACGACAATGCCAGAATGATATATATATCAATATTAAGTAGTACAAATAATGGACCAAAACTAGGTCTTAGGGCATATACACCAACATATCTCACCTCTTGCCCATGAGTTGTGATTAAAAGACATATTTTCAAATCTATTAAGAACAGAAAGATTATCCAACACCAATCAAAATGAAATTTTTTTTTCAGAATATATAACAAAAATAGAAAATGTAAAACACAAGTAAATTCACAAATTTTAGTTCTGTCACAACTGTGAAAATCCAAAACCAGCAAAAATAATAAAACAAAGTTAAATCTAAAACAAATAAAACTTAGTCTAGCAATACTAACAACTATTTTGATAACAAAACTAAGGACCCCGGCAACGGCGCCAAAAACTTGCTGTGTTCCGCAAGTGCACGAATACTCGAAGTAAAAAAATAGATATCGAACCATAGAGACCTTGTTGTTAAGTACCAAATAATTATTTTCTCACTAGCTAAGCAAATTGAACGATGAAAGTAAACAATAAGAAGTTTCTATGAAATATCAGAGAGGAAGCATTGGGACTAGGGTTTCATCCACCTTAATATTTTTGACTAGATATAATTAAAGGTTCATCAATCTATTTTCGTTATGGTAAAGATATAGCTTACTTAATAAAGAAATTAACTCGCTATCGCGCAGCCAATTTACAAAGAACGATCCTCACTCTCGTGCAAGATCTATTCAATGTTAAATATGAGTAAACTTTGATCAAAGAGATTAAGAATCACTCTCGTGCATTCCATCTCGGTATCAAGATCTCAAACAAAACTAAGCACTCTCGCACCTTAGTTTCATAGGTTTTACTTAAGGTTTTCGAACAATTCAATATCTATTTCTAGCATATTTTCATGTCAAAAATGGTAATAATTTATAGGTCAAAACATCAACAAGAAAAAAGCATCTAAAATCTAAAAATAAGAACACAACCAATCTCTTGCGATGAGCTCCTACCATAAATTCTAGGGTTCCAAGTTTATGCGTATCATCTTCTCAGTCCATACACAAAAACTCTAAAACATGTTAATGCATGACACTAGAAAAGATTAAAGACAATAATCTCTTAAGTAAAATTATCATACCAAAAATATCATGATGGAATAAAGATTATCTATTCATTGAAATATCTAGGGGATTACTCCCTTTGTCCCAAAAGAAAGTTTAAGCTTGCATAGTGAAAAGATTACAATACACCATAATTTCAGATGATCAGAATATGAAAGGGAAGAGGAAAAATTATAAAGCACAGTGTTGTAATCGAAATTACAACACTGTAATAGGCTAGAAACTCGATGAATAGTGGCGTCACCCACTGTTTTGATGATTTCTCCCCTGATCGAACTCCTTTCGATCTGAAACTTCTAGAGTATCTTCTCCTTCACTAGGCAAAGCTTCAGTATAAATTTCATGGCTTGAGGTGGTCTCTACGCCTCTCAGCATGAGGCTAAACACTAAGCACCTCTCTGTCAATTGCTCCCTAGATTCGTGATATAAATTAGGGCTTTTACTTCTTGTGTGTTCTCCTCTCAAAGATGAGTCCACAGCAACTTTCGGATCTCAATTTGGAGCTCTGGATCAAAAGTTATGGTCCACGCAAGTTTCAGCCCGAAAAACTTGCGCGTCCATGTATAAAATACGGTACCGTAATTTAAAATATAGTAGTGCCATATTTTCTTTGTAGTTTTCTAGTCAAAAATTGCCCAAAATATGGTACCATAAAATATTTTATGGCCAAGCTATAATTTTAGCAATTTATTCTATTTTGAATGAGCTCCAAAGTACGGTAGTGTAATATTTAATGGTAGTGCCGTAAAATCGCTTGCGTTCTCTGGTCTGAAGTGTCTGAAAAATACGGACCGTGTAAGTATTTACGGCAGTGCCGTAAAATCACAAAAATCTTCTATTTGGAATTTCTCCAAATTACGGCAGTGGCTCGATATTACAGTAGTGTATGGAAATACGGTATCGTAATATATATTACGGTACTACCGTATTTGGGGAGTTACTCCGTTTTGCATGAAATTTGTTATGTATCTTATTCTTGATGATGGTAACTCTTCTATGTCTTCAATTTTGCTTGAAAAAGCCTCAAAATAGTGCCTTTTTACCTGAAAATCATGAAAAACCAAAACAGAAGTAGATTTTACAATATTTGATAATTTTGGCATAAAAATAAGTAAAAGATCTTCAATTGAGCATGAAAAATATATAAAATGATACAAAATATACTGTATATTTTGGTGTCATCAGGTTTCATGTTGTATCTAGCCCTTGCTAGACATGAAACGCCTAGACTGTCTCAATAAGGGGAGTTGCTAAGTGCAATCGGCTGGCGTGCCCACCTTAAGAAGCATGGGTCACTTTGTGCATCTCATCCCACCCTCATGGGATGCGAAGCCTCTTGTGGAATAAGGATCTCATCTCATTAGGAAATCTCAGATTTCCCGATTGACTTTGTGGGTTGTCAATTTGACTAAAATAGTGGGAGCCATGATCATTTAATACAAATCCAGATTAAATGATTCGAAGTTGTACTAATCTACTTTCTTGGTTGTTGTAGATAAATGGCTACGAACAATAGCAGATTGTCACTGTGATCCCTTCTAGAGAAAGATAAGATGGTTGGAACCAACTTTATGGACTGACATCAGAACATGAGGATAGCACTCTAGCTTGAGAATAAGCTATATGTCCTTGAGCAGCCTCTTCTTGTGCCTCATGAGCCCAATGCCCAAGTGGCAGAAAGGGATGCTTTTAGAAAGCATCAAGAAGACTCTTTGGAAGTGGCATGTCTCGTGCTTGGCACTATGACACTTGAGCTTCAAGTGCAATATGAGGAGCAGAACGCTTTTTAAATGATAACTCATTTGAAATAGATGTTCGAAGCTCAAGCAAGAAGTGAGAGATATGACATTGCCAAAGTAGTTTTTCAGTGCAAGTTATCTGAGGGTGCACCAGTGGGATCCCATGTACTCAAGATAATTGGGTATATGCTATAGATAACAAGTTGGTCATAGATCTTATTCTGCAGTCCCTGCCCTCTAGCTTCAGTCTGTTTATCATAAATTTTAACATGAACCAGATTGAGTGCACTAGGGAGGAACTGTTGAAAATGCTCTAAACGACCGAGTGTGAGATAGGCAAGACCAAACCCAATTATGTTCTTTTGGTCTATGTGACCAAGAAGATAAAGAAAAAGGGTAAGGCAAGTGCTAAGGGCAGTGTCATGGGTATATTGCATGCGAAGCTCATATTTGTACAAATATGCAGGGGCTCAAGAAAAGTATATCGGTGCGGCCTGGAGAGATTGACCTATGAGTTGGAAACGGGGCACAGGTTGCTGCTGTTGCTGTAGGAGTTTTGACTCTCTCCCTACTTCTGGACTTCTGTTAGAGCAAGATTATTGCTATTATGTACCTTTGCTTAATAAGAACATTGTATCCATTCCTTGCTTGGCAAAGAAAGGATTTAAATTTGAAACAAAGGAGAGCATTTTTTCTTTTTCATTTGCAAATATGTTTTATGGGAAGGGTGCTTTATGCAATGGATTATATGTCTCAGACATGGATAGCTCTAATTGTAACATAATAATAAAAGGATCAAACAAAGTGGTTCGATTGGTGCTTTCCTTCGGCATTGTCGATTAACCCATATAAACAAGAATTGCATTCAACAACTCCGTGCAAATGGGTTGTTAGATTCAACCTCCTTGGAGGAGTTTGATACGTGTGAGCCTTGTTTAATAGGGAAGATGATAAAAGCGCCCTTCACCAAGACTAGTGAGAGGGCAGGAGGTATATTGGATCTTATATATAGTGATGTGTGTGGGCCATTCAGTAAACAAGCCAGAGGAGGGTACAACTACTTCATCACATTTACTGATGATTTCAGTAGATATGGTTATGTCTATTTGATGAGACCTAAATCTGAATCCTTTGAGAAATTTAAGGAATTCAGACATGAAATAGAGAACCAGCTTAGTAGATCTATCAAAACTCTTTGATCAGATCATGGTGGAGAGTACCTGAGCGGTGAGTTCTTTGACTATCTTAGAGAGTGCGGGATTCTATCCTAACTCACTCATCCTAAAACACCTCAATGGAATGGTATGTCTGAGAGGAGTAATCGAACCTTGTTGGACATGTTTCAATCTATGATGAGTTGTAACTCTACCACCCTCATTCTAGGGTTATGCACTTGAAACGCTTCTCTCATACTGAATAATGTTCCATCTAAGAGTGTCTTCAAGATTCCATATGAGGTATGGAGTGGGAGACACCTGAACCTATCTTTTATTAGAGTATGGGGATGTGAAGTGTATGTCAAACGTCAGGATTCTAGCAAGCTAGAAGCCAGATCGGATAAATGTGTGTTTATGGGGTATCCTAAGGAAACTAAAGGATACTATTTCTATATCCCCACCTAGAACAAAGTTTTTGTTGCTCGGGGTGTTGTCTTTCTAGAGAAAGAATTTCTCATGAAAGAAGTTAGTGGGAGGAAGTTTGACTTGGACGAAGACCAAGTGCAATGACAAGACATTGAGATGGAACCCGAGCCACCTGCACTAGTTGCTGCCCAACCAGAGGCTCAAAGACAGGTCTCACTTAGGTTTGGGAGGATTCGTCGTGCACCTGAGGGGTATGGGTCACTGCCCACCAAACACAATGGGATCTTCATCATTGAGGATGAACCCAGGACCTATGATGTGGAGGTCGTTGGACCGGACTCCTAGAGATGGCTTGAGGCCATGTGATCCAAAATGGATACCATGTCGGCCAACCAAGTATGGGATTTGGTTGAGCTACCTGATGGGGTAAAACCCATAGGCTGTAAATGGGTTTTAAAAAGAAAGACTGACATGGATGGAAACATAGTTACCTATAAGGGTACACTTGTGGCTAATGGATTCAGACAGGTCCATGGGGTAGACTATGATGAAACCTTCTTGCCAATTGCCATGATCAAATCAATTCGGATTTTGCTTGCTATAGCCGCATATCATGACTACGAGATATGATAGATGGATGTTAAGACAGTGTTCCTTAATAGAAAGCTAATAGAGGATGTGTATATAGCATAACCTGATGGCTTCATCCATCCTACAGATGCCAATAAGGTCTGCGGGCTAAAGAAATCCATTTATGGATTCAAGCAAGCATCTCGAAGTTGGAATCTTCAGTTTGATGAAGCTGTGAGAGATTATGGCTTTATCAAAAGTGAAGATGACGCCTATGTATATAGAAAATTCTATGGGAGCTTGGTGACTTTTTTGGTCTTGTATGTTGATGACATACTACTCATCGGAAATGACATCCCTAGTCTTCAGTCTATGAAGACATGGTTGGGGAAATGTTTCTAGATGAAAGACTTAGGGGAGGCTGCCTATATTCTAGCCGTGAGGATCTACAAGGAAAGATCTAAGAGGCTCTTGGCCCTTAGTCAGAGTCTACATTGATAAGGTCCTAGAGAGGTTCAACTTCGAGCAATCCAATAAGGGATACCTTCCAGTTAGACATGCCTTACTCTCTCAAAGAGTCAGTGTCCCACCGCACAAGCTAAGAGGGATGACATGAGTTGAGTGCCCTATGCTTCAGCAGTAGGATCGATCATGTATGCAATGTTGTGTACTAGACCAGATGTGGCTTATGCAGTGAGCATAACCAGCTGATACTAGTCCAATTCAAGTCTGCAGCACTAGGTGGCTATAAAGAACATCCTGAAGTATCTAAGAAGAACTAAGGATTTGTTCTTGGTCTATTGGGGGCAGGAAGAGCTTAGTGTTTAGGGTTACATTGATGTGTCGTTCTAGTCTGACCCTGATGACTTCAGATCGCAGGCAGGCTATGTGTTCAAGATGAATGGAGGCGCTGTATGCTAGAAGAGCTTCAAGCAATCCACCATTGCTGATTTTACAACCGAGGCTGAGTATGTTGCCTCTTCTGAGGCAGCCAAAGAAGCTGTTTGGATAAAGAAGTTTATTTCTGATTTTCAGGTGGTTCCAACTACTATGGATCCCATTGAGCTCTATTGTGACTACAATGGGGCAATTGCACGGCCAAAGGAACCACGGTCTCATCAAAGGTCCAAACACATACACAGGAGATTTCACCTAATTAGAGATCATTAACCGAGGTGATGTCAAGATTAGTAGAGTTGACACAGAGAATAATCTAGTAGACCCATTGACCAAGGCTTTGGCACAGTAGAAGCATGATGGTCATACGAGGGATATGAGATTGAAATTCCTCAACGTTTAGGTCTAAGTGCAAGTGGGAGATTGTTTGTGTTTATGCCATAAGACTTGTTTTGGGTCTATCTTTTGTACTATTTAACATTGGTATTTCTTATATATCATTATGGCATTGTTATTATCATGTTTAGTTTACATCTACTATTGTGTTCTTACATCATAATGTCCCTAGAGACAGATTAGATCTGTGCTCAAACTTTTGTCCCAAGTCGATGTACCTGATGACACCGAAATTTATAGTAAATTTCATGTCATTTTATATATCTTTTTTGTGTCATATTTATGATCTTTTGTTTATTTTTATGCTTTTTTTATACAATTATTGCAGAATCTACACTCTTTTGGTTTTTAATGATTTTCAGGTAAAAAGGCACGATTTTTAGACGATTTCTAGCAATCCAGATATATGGATGAATTCACAACATGAAGAAGAGATTACACGTCAAATTTCAAGCAAAATGGAGCCACGAACCAAAATACGGCAAGACCGTAATATATATTATGGTATCGTATTTTCATACGGTGCCGTAATATTAGAGCACTACTGTATTTTGGCTAATTTTTCATTAGAAGATTTTACAAAAATTATGGCACTGTCGTAAGAATTTACACGGTACCGTAATTTGGAGCACCTACAGACTAGAGATATTTGCTGATTTTATGGCACTGCTGTAACTTATATTACGGTGCCGTAATTGCCAGAGATTTAGGATCAGAAAACACAACTGAAATTACGGCAGTGCCGTAAAATAAAACACGGCCGTAATTCTATTTTTGAACACGACTTCCACGATCAAATTTGAAGCCCAATTTTTGTGAAGATGATTGCAGATGATCCAGGCCTTTAAATTCGAAGCTGTGAGAAGAAGAAAGAGAGCCGGGGAGGAGGAGAACACGCTAAGGGTGAAAGCCCTAATTTTCATCCACCATACGGAGAGAAATCGAGTTCCACGCCGCCACCAAGGGTTTCACCGCCGTGAAGCACACAGTGCATCTCCGGCCTTGAAATTTGAGGGAAGCTACGCCTGGAGGAGGAGAACACTTGCCAGAAGTTTCAAAGCAAAAGGATATCAATCGGAGGAGAAATCAAAGAAAAGGGAGGCACTGCCACTGTTCATCGATGCTCTTATGCAAATTACGGCTGTAATTTATATTACAGCCATGGTGTGTTTTCTTAAACTCTCTTTTCTCTTTGATTTTTGATCTTTTGAAACCATGGATTATTGTAACTCCTTCACTATTCTAGCTTAAACTTTTATGGGACATGGGGGATTAATTCATCTTCATTTTATATGACTAGATGACTTTTATTTAGTCAGTATAATTTTACTTATGTGATGATTGTCTATAATTCTCCTTAGTTTCTTATTGTCATGTACGTTTTAGAATTTTGCGAAATAGAGTGAAAGGTTGATTGTGAAATTTGGAAGCTTAAAAAATAATTGAGTTTGGAACTTATCGTAAGAAATTAGGTTTGTTCTTTGAATTCTGATTTTTAATGATTTTATTGCCATGTTTGATAATTGGAATCTAGGATTGAGTTATTGTGTCAAACATGGAGATCTTGCACGAAAGTGAAGATCGGAACATTGGAGAACCATAATTAAAACTTGTGTTGAGACTCGGATGCACGAAAGTGAACATTGAGATTCCACTTGAGATGATCAACCTATAACTCAGATGAACGAAAGTGTTCATTGAGTTCTTTGTTTCATAATTTACTTATCTACAACATTGGGATAGATGTTGCGTGAAAGTGAGGATTGGTCCCTGCATGATCGTCTGCACGAAAGTGAGATAATGCCTCTATGTCTTTATGGTGATGAAATTAGTCTGACGACCTTTTATTTATATCTAGTCATTGAAATTAAAGTGGATGAAACCCTAGTCTCGATTTCTCTCTGTTTATCTTTACGCTCTTCCTATCATTACTTTGCATTAAAATCGGTTGCTTAGCTAGTAAGAATACAACTATTTGCTACTTAACACATAGGTCTCTGTGGGTTCGACATTTTTTATATTACTTCGGGTATCTGTGCACTTGCGGACACAACAAGTTTAGGAACACAACAAGTTTCTGGCTGCGCCGCCAGAGATAAGTTTGTGCACCTACTTGTTGGGATACAATAGTACCTGAGTTATGTATGGGACAGCTCTGGTACTTGTGAGACTAGTATATGGGCTGGTATGTATGAGGTGCAGATGCAGACATATGGGTATATTAGTGGTGGATATATTGGACTGACCCATTGTGAGGCACTAACTTGGTGTCATGTGTTATCCTCACAAGTGACAGGAGATGCATTGATCCCTTGACTTGAGGTCATTGACTCTTCTATATGGTTAGGGACATAATTTGATACAACCTAACACCTCACCGTAGTTGAGAGGTCATAACGGTTGTCATTGAGCATGTCATGACCCACATGAGAAGGTCAATGTATAGATAGAAGATTTGCCCCTTCCTAAGGGAAGCTTGATATCCATTGGCCCCCCTATGGTTCTATGACTAAAAGTGTATGACCATACCCAGGTGAAAACCTGATTTAGTCATGACCATGAGATTGGGTAAAAGCAAGTGGTGACACACTTGTCTAATCGGATATTAGTTTGGCAAAGAGCTTGATATCCAAAATGTTTCCATGCGATAGCGGTTGGGAAATCCCGAGCCAATTTAAAATTTTAATAAGAGTGGAAGCATTAGCCCGAAACAAATTGCCTATAAAACTAAGAATCAACTTTTGAGAGAAACCATCGGATGTGATAGACTAGTACCTTTTAACAATTATTGAGAAAGCCAACGATGACGTTTGAGACACGCAAGGGAGTGTCCTCTATAGTCACGCACACATAGGCTCCACAAGACCTCTTCTTCCTTGCTTGGTGCTAGCCTTCAGGAAGAAGATCCATGCCTATGGGAGTTCTTCTCTCAAGTTCCACTAACCTCCAAGGATGCGTCAATCTCAGTGAAGAGTAGGAGGTGCTAAGGAAAGAAGTCTAGAGACAACTCAATCACTTGTGCCAATATGAGAAAGAGAGCTCCTTTTCCCTTCTTGCTCTCGCCACTTGAAAGTCTTGCCACCATAAGGAAGGAGGATTCTGGCACTGTTGGGAAACCCCGGGCCAATTTAAAAATAGAAATAAGAGTGGAAGCGTTGGCCTGAAACAAATTTCTTGATATGCAAGAATCGTTCTTACAAGAGAAGCCATCGGATTTGATAGAGCATAACCTTTTAGCAATTTTAGTGTGAGCCTATGATGACGTAGATGCGCAAGGGAGTGTCTTCGGCAGTCACGCACACACAGGCTCCTTGATATCTCTTCTTTCGCGCCTGGTGCTAACCTTCAGAAGAAGGTCCATGCCTTTGTTCTTCTTCTCAATTTGCGCCAACAACAAGTATGTTGTGCCAATGAGAAGAGGGAGTCTTTGGTCGCAAGGAGTGCGAATCGCTCCCACTTGTGCCAATGACAAGGTGATAATGAGAAGCGCCAAGAAGGGAGGACTTCTCTTCTCTTCCACTTGTGTCTTCCCTTTGCTTCATGCCAATTGGGATTATCACGAACTCCCAAGGAAGAGAGGGATGGCCACACAAAGAGGGGGATGGCTAGGGCTTGGAGGAGATATGTGGGCGGCTAGAGTTGCAAGAGAGAAGAGACACACTATATGCACCCCCCTTCACCGCCTTATATAGAGTTTTAGCTCGAGTCTCACTGCTTAAGTAACGAATAAATCTAATAGATTTATTCCTATTAAATAAATATAAATATTCATTATTGTACTTAAGCTGTTGACCCCTCTAGTTTATGTTTAAATTAAGTTGACAAACCTTTGAATAAATTTGGCATAATTTACGTCACTTGACCTGTTGATTATGTTGGGAATCCCCGGGCTATAAGAAAATGAAAAACAGCAGAAGCGAGCCCGAAACGAGATTCCTAAGTCAACAAGGACCAACTTACGAAGAATACAAGGGATGTGATAGGGGCAGTACCTTATCAAGCAACCTTCAGAAGCGGCCGATGATGAAGACGCGCAAGGGCCCATCCTCTGCAATCGCGCACACATGGACTCCTCGAATCCTCTCCAATCTCCGCGCTGCGTGCTAGCCCCGGAAGATGAGATCTATGCCTCTAGCTTTCTCAACTTGCGCCACTGCCAAAGAGAAGAAGGGTTGTTGGTGACAAGGAGTGGGTAGCACTGCCACATGTCCCAACCTTTGATGCCGAAAAACTTTTATTGTCGTCACCTCCTAGACCCTCACGCCAAGGAGCAGAGGGGAGGCGACAACTAGAGACAAGAGAAGAGTCTAGTACAAAAGAATCTCCCAGGTGGGCCTCTCTATTTATAATAATAGAGCCAGACGCACACTGGAGATACTTCCCATGTGGGATAATGAGCATAGGCGCCTACTCACAATTAAGTGTCATGGGTTCGAATCCCCGCATACACAATTAATTGTAAATTGTGCCCAAGCATAGGCGCCAACTCACAATTAAGCGTCATGGGTTCGAATCCCTGCAGACGCAATTAATTGTAAATTGCGCCCAAGCTTATTAATTAGCCAAGGAAAAAATTCTCTTGCCAATTAATTATTTTATTTTATTCACATGACTAAAGTGCCAAGCCCAAACTTGAACCAAGACCCTTGGTTGACTCATTTTGATAACATAGGTCAACAGAGGTCAAATGTGGTCCACTAGGGTCAACTAGTGGTCAAACATGAACTAAAATAAAATATCATCCTCTCTATAAAAGTCTCAATGCATCAATTCCCCAAAAGATCCGAATCACACAATGATTCGATCAGAGGCTAAACGATCAGTATGAGAACTCGAGTGTCTAGGTGTGTGACCCTGTAGGTTCTTCAGACGTTGGCAATGATGACTAAATCATCACAAGCAATGAGTGGCACCTAGTAGTACATCATTGCTACCCAAGTCATCAGAATGGTGTCATCATCGACATCCCCTAAAATTGTGACAAAGTACAAGTGCAGCCTTCTCCTTTTGCCAACTGATGTCTAGATTGGGCAAGTGTCTCACACTTGTTAACCCCAATAATATGGCATGACTAAATCAAGTTCTCACCTGGGTATGGCCATACAATTTCAGTCATCCATGTAGGGCGCCATGGACAATCAAGCTTCCCCGTAAGGAAGGGGCAAATCCTCTATTGGCACATTGAATCCCTCATGTAGGTTATGGCATACCCAATTACAACCGTTATGACTTCCTTTTTATGGCGAAGCGTTAGGTTGCATCAAAGTACATCAATCACTATATAGAGATACCAATGTCCTCAAGTCTAGGACAAACACAACTCTGTCACTGTGATATTCATCTCGTGACACGGAGATGAATCCTCATGGCGGGTCGATCCAGTATATCTCCCTTGATATACCCATATGCCTGCTTTAGCAACCCGTGCTCAACCAGCGCATATACCGGTCTCAAGTGAATCATAGCTGGCCCAAATCCACTATGATTCTCGACCAGGGATAAACACAGAGACTAGATAAAATCTATTTCTTAGGGACATTGTATATGCAAATGTACATATGCGCAGATGTACAAACTTGCATGACAACGACAATGCCAGGATAACTGATATATCAACTAGATGTGATACACATATCCCAATGGACCATCCTGAGGTCCTAGGGCATAAACACTAAGAGATTAGACCTAGTCAACTAAGGTCAAATTTGGTCAATGCTCCAACAGGATCTTCTTACTATCATCCATGTCCTATTTCTCTGGAGCTCCTGCATATTTTTTGCAAATATCAGTCTCACCATGTGGTATAGAATTCTTATGTATGGAAATAGACAATATAGGATTTGGTAATAAAATTACCTGAGCCTGAAGATGAAGGGTTACTTCTCTTTATCTCTTTCTGAAGATGCTTGCAGTCTTTGCGCCAATGGCCCTCCTGGCCACAGTTGAAGCACTTGTTCTCCCTCACCCTGCCTTTCTTCAATGCCTTGGCCTTGGACTTGCCCTTACCCCTTTTTCAATTCTTACTATCTTTCGAGACTATAAGAACGGACTTGGGTTTGAACCTGACCATTTCCTTCTCGGTCGATTTCAGCAGTTTAAGCAGCTCCTCATGAGTACAAGCAATTTTGTTCATATTGAAGTTAATGATAAAAGAGCTATAACTTGGAGGCAGCGACTACAGGATAAGGTCCGTAGCCACATCCTGATCCATCGGGTGTCCTAGCCTAGTGATATGCGATAAGTACCCAAGCAACTTGAGTACATGTGGTTCCACTGGAGCACCTTCAGGCATCTTGCACTGAAAAGCAGCCTTGGATGTCTCAAACCTTTCTGTTCTAGCCTGCGACTCGAACAGTTGCTTTAGATGCGTGATGATCTGAAATGCATTCTGATCCTCAAACTGCATCTGCAACTCGGACGACATCATGGTTAACAAAAGGTAGCCAACATCTAGGGCGTCATCCTGATGCTTACGAAAAACATCCCGTTCAGCCGTGCGGGCTGTGGATGACGATTGAGGAGGAAGCGCTTGCTCTAAGACATACAACTTCTTCTCCTGCTTGAGGATTATCCTCAAGTGCCGGTACCAGTCCATGAAGTTAACTCCAGTCAACTTCTCCCTCTCAAGGAAGGAACAGAATGACAGTCCGCTGTTGTTATTGCTTGTAGAAGCCATCTACAATACAAACAAGAGCAGATCAGTATCGCATTTCAATCATTTATTCTGGCCTTTTATAAATGAATGTTTCTCACTATTTTATTCAAATCGATAATCCTCAAAAATCAATCGAGAAGTCGCCCGACTTCCTTAGTGAGATGGGATTCTCATTTCGTACACGGCCTTGCGTCCCACGAGGGTGGGATGTACTGCACAAGGTGATGCATGCTTCCTGAGGTAGGCTCGCCGGCCAATTGCTACTCAGCAATTCCCCTTCTCAAGACCGTTCAGGCACTTTGTGTCCAGCGAGGGCTAGATACAACACAAAGTCATAACCTGTTGAGGCTGCCGCTAGAAATTTCATCATGTGAACCACCACATATGAAAAATCATAGTCAAGTCCGACCTGACCGTTATACCCAGGGCCAACAATTTCCTTGCGAAAGGCGCGTCCAGAGTTTTAACCGGACTGGGGAAATTATTGTCACCAAACGCCTCCTAAAGATAGATGGGTGTGTCCCACGAGGGTGGGAAACAGTGCACAACACCATTGATCGACTGTTTGACGAGGGTTACTCGTCAGAAGGCAAAACGAGACTTGAAATAATTTCATGAGGATTTTTGTGGTCTTGGCACCACGAATTTTTATCTTATTCTACCAATATAGGCATGCAATCCTATGGTGGAATAAAACAAAGCAGTAAAGGCATGATAGAGCAGAAATAGTAAATATGATGTGATCAAAGCCCAAAGCATGGGTAACAAGTCCCTAAAACTAGTCCTAGCCACCTAGCACTACCAAGGGCAATGAGCCATGGGCCCATGCCAACAAGTCCTTAGCTCATCCCTGAGTGCCCTAAGGGCTCTGCTCCAAGGCCCCATGGTGCACCACCTAGGTCTTCTGCTCCATGGGTTAGCTCGTTGATGGGGGTGGTAACCTTACAAGCATGCAAACAACGCTTTTGAAAACGTTTGTAGTTAACTTATAGATAGTGAAAACCGATTTGTCCTAACGCTTTTAGAAATTAGGGTTTGATATCTCTTTAGAGAAAACTGAGACTAACTTGCAAGTAAACCTATCATGCACTTCTAGATAAGATGAAAATTTTGACAAGGTTCAAGCATTCGGTTGTACAACAATAAACAAGGCTACACTAGGGGAGGAACTCACCTTGCACCCCTTGAGAATATAAGGGACGTCCATCCCGTTCTTCACCGGTCCAATGGTTGAATCTCACGAAGTAGGGCCCTATGAGCTTACATTCATGACATTACAGCACTCCCACACATGCGTGGGTG
>CM050440.1:36958987-36972160 GCA_027562315.1 Costus pulverulentus | reverse complement strand
ACATATTCCGTTAAAAGCTTTGAAAAGATATCTGCATCTATTTTTGATTGTATATTAGTGGATGGTCGAACAAGACTATCTACTCACTGAGCTGTGTAGCTCATTCCACGATATTTCCAGATGCAGGACAGGAGCCTACAGCGTGAGCGGGTGTTTAATTTTCTGATTTGATATTTTGGGGCCTGCGAACCTGTGCTATTTTGAGGGCCGGATGTGGCCGAGCTTTTTATGATCTTATTCATTGACATGTTAGCCGGATGTGGCTGTTAGTTTTCGACTACTGTGATATTGTTGCCGGGTTGGCATTTGGTTTTGATACGAGTGTTAAACCGAGGGCTTAAGCCTATTTTCGGTGAATTCTGTTCTGTTCAGTGTTATTTGATTAATGTGATTTATTAGTTGGATGTTGTGATAAGGATTGTGAATCTTGTTTTCGAAATGGTATGTTCAATTTGTGTTTATGGAGCATGTACAGGAATTTCCTTAGTAATTCTGGGGACATGCTGCCGAAATTTTCCGAATCGTTTCTGTAAGCTATTATTCCCTAGTATTTGTCTTGTTGTTTTGTGTGTGACGTTCCCTATTCTTCCGCGGTTTCTGTGTGTGATTGGGGTTTATTCTGAGGGGATGTTACAAGTGCGCCAACGGGAAACCTACATGAGCTATTGAACATAACCAGATGGTATAAGAGTGCTGTAAGAAAGAAAAATCTTCTACTGAGATACGCATGAAGAAATATTTGTTGAATAAGGCTATCATAGAGAAGAAGATAACAGGACCCCAAATAAAGCTCCACACTCTTTTGAAGACAACCGAACAGAAAAACCATAAGAAAACCCAAGAGCTCCAAGCAAGACTGAAAAAGGAAGACACAATAGAAACCCAAGCGGAACATTGTCATTGTAACTCCCATGATGGAAGAAAAGACCGGGTGTTTTGGTCCAAGTCTAGAGGCTGAATATAGCTCATTACTTTGGCTTTAACTTCAGCTATCAATATGGCGCCTAAAACTTGATGTGATCTGAAAGGACACACTTATAAATACAAGTAGGTAGACTTATTTAAGGTGTCGCGGCCAAAACCTAAGTGTTGGCGCGCAGGGCTATTGTCACTCCCTGACACGGCTCCAAAAACTTGTTGTCCCTAAACTTATAGTATCCGCAAGTGCACGGATACTGAAGTAATAAAGAAAAATATCGATCCCACAGAGACCTTATTGTTAAGTACCAAATAGTTGTATTCTTACTAGCTAAGCAACCGAATAATAGCAAAGCAATGATGGAAAACACACGAAATCAGATAATCAGAGAGAAACATTGGGACTAGGGTTTCATCCTCCTTAATTCTAATGATTAGACATAAATAAAAGGTCGTCAGACTAATTTTATCATGAAAAAGACTTAATTTACATCATAAAGGGATTATCTCACTTTCATGCAGACAATCATGCAGGGATCAATCCTCGCTTTCGCGCAAGATCTCTATCCCAACGCTAAAGATAAGTAAATCATCAATCAAAGAACTCGAGATCACTTTCGTGCATCCGAATTCTAAGTTGATTATATCAAGTGGAATCTCAATGATCACTTTCGTGCATTCAAGACTCAACACAAGTTCTACTTATGGTTCTCCAATGTTCTGATCCTCACTTTCGTGCAAGATCTCCACGTTTGACAACTCGACTCTACCCTAGATTCAAATTATCATCATGCTAATAAGATCACTAAAATCAAATAATTAAGAACTAACCTAAGAGAGTTCCTAACATGTAATTCTAGGGTTCCAAGTTCTCAAGCAAGTCACCTTTCGGTCCTTACTGCGAGAACTCAAAAACATGAATAATAACATCAATCTATGGAGAATCAAAGAGAAACAATCACATAAGTAGAATCATCATAATAAAACTATTCTGACGAAAATAAGAGTTATCTAATCATTAAGAAATCAAAGTGAATTACACCCATGTCCCAAATATGATTAAGCTAGCATGGAAAGAGAAATACAATAATCCATAGTATCAAAGCGTTCAGAAATCAAAGAAGAAGAAGAAACAACGTTACAACACGGTTGTAATAGAAAATACAGTCGTAATTTGCCTCCAAAACACGCTATGAACAGTGCCGTGCCCCTTCTTTCATTGATTCCTCCTCCGATTGAACTTCTTTTCCTCCGAAACTTCTGGGGTGTTGTCTTCTCCTCCAAGCGAAGCTTCTGCGTGAAAATCATGGCTTGAGGTGCCCTCTACGCCTCTCGGCGTGAGGCCAAACCCTAACCGCCTTTCTGTCTATTGCTCTCTCAATACTAGATAAAAATTGATACTTTCACTTTGTATGTTCTCCTCTTAAAGACGAATCGGCAGCAACTTTTGGATTTCAATTTAAAGCTCTGGATTGTCCGCAATTATCTCCGCAAAAATCGTGCGTCGAAATTGACCTAGGAGTCGCGTTTAAAACATGAAATACGGCAGTGTAATAGTTTACGGCCCTGCCGTAAAATCACACGAGTGTTCAGTTTTGAAAGTGCTGGGAAATACGGCACCGTAGAATAATTCACGGCACTATCGTAAAATTGGCTGATCTCACTGGTCGAAAGCGTCTAGGAATTACGACACGTAATATGGTTTACGGTAGTGCCGTAAAATCAGTGAAACTTTCTAATCTGAAAGCGCCCCAAAATACGGCCCGTAAAATGGTTTACGGCAGTGTCGTATTTTCAACAAAATCTTCTGTTCAGAATTTCTCCAAATTACGGCAGTGGCTCGATATTATGGTATCGTACCAAAATATGGTACCATAATATATATTACGACACTATCGTATTTCGGGGAGTTAGTCCGTTGTGCATGAAATTTGTTATTTATCTTCTTCTTGATGATGGTAACTCTTCCATGTATTTGATTTTGCTTGAAAATGCCTTAAAATAGTGCCTTTTTACCTGAAAATCATCAAAAACCAAAATAAAAGTATATTTTGCAATATTTGATAATTTTGGCATAAAAATAAGCAAAAGATCTTCAATTGAGCATGAAAAGATATATAAAATAATACAAAATATACTATATATTTTTGTGTCATCAAATACATAAGGCTCAAACTTTGCTTGTCCTCAAGCAAAAATCAAAAGTTGATTAAAAGATAAACCTTTTCATGCTCAATAAATTTCTAAAATACAATCATCAATGAAAAATTCCATCAATTTCTTTATAAAACTTCAAGCAAACATCTCATTGTTAGAATTCAATCCACTAGATCCAGAACTCAATCAAATAAAAATTTGCAACTTGTATAATAAATAGAATTTTCAATCTCATGATTTCACTCAATTTCAGTTCAAATCTATCATACTTTTGTTTACAGAAATTAGGTTTCGATGATCCTTTTCCACACATAATTTTTTTCTTTTTTTTTTGTATTTGATTATTTTTGCAAAGATGGCATGCATCCACTTAGATACACACTTTTTATTTTTGACTCCAACTCTTATCTTCGGTACCACTATCAATTTTGCATAGTGCTAAGTAGAGGAGTCCTATTCTTTTTATCTCTCATTATTTTTTATGCATAGACTTCAACCCATGTCTTAGGTACCACTATCAATTTTACATAGTGCCAAGTAGGGGAGTCTCTCACTATTTTTATGGATCCTGGATTCCTCCTTCCCAACAAATAGCAGGATAGACTAAACATCTACTAGGTTGAATAATTGACATCAATTCACAAATCATACTTATATGCTCATTTTATTTAAAGGAGTAGTTTCAGCTTTAGATCTTATTCCTCAAATAACACATCTATCCACAATATCATGCATCAACCAATGTCAAATTTCAAAAATAGATATGCATTGAAGAAATAAATCTAACATGATAGGGTTTGTCTCTAATTATGAATTTGAATTTATTCATCATCAATCAATCAAGTCATCAACAATATAAATCAAGAGTATACTCATCATCATCATACAACCACGTCGAAAAGAAAAATAAGCATGTGAAATAGAATAGCAGTGGCGGCGGTCACAGAGGTGTATAAGCATCAAACTCAAACAATAATGTTCAAAAGTGTAAAATGATAGATTCAAGAGACCATAACGAGTAGAAATCTCAGAGAGTGATACATCTAAAGTAAATCAAAGATGCAACCATACGAAATAATCATGAACAAAAGAGTGCAAACAATACTCACAAAACTATATAGCAAGCTCGGACCAAAATTACATAAGGCTCAGACCAAAAATAGTGTCGGGGTAGATGCTGCAAGGTCCAAGGATATGCCTTTTGAGAATTTTACCTGCACAATTTAAGATACATAAGGCTCAGTCTAAAAATAGTCTCTAAAAATAACAATGATAAAAAATAATTTTTTCAAGAAAGAATCAGAGATATCATCGATGATCCAGAAAAGTGCTGGTGGAAAGAGCTGATGCAGCTGAGAAGCAGAGGTGGAACAGAGGCTAGCTGAAGAGCTCATATCAATGATGGTGATGGTGCCGATAGTAGAGTGAGTAATATCTAGTGGCCTGCTAGAGAATACAATCCTGGATGTGAGATTGTTAGCCGGTGGGTGAGAGAGATAGCTTTGCAAAAATAGAAAATCAGTCACTAATGAATATTCTACTGCAAAAATAAATAAAATTAATGGAAACAAAGGCAGCAAAAGATGCAAGAATCTGCAAATGGTATAATCCAGTGTCGACAGCTGGATACAGTGATGTCAGAGGCAGATGCAGTGGTAGCTAGAGGTGGAAGACAGTTGCTCTTGAAGATTTCTGGATCTAGAGGCAAAAAAAGTAATAACAAGTAAAAAGCAAACCAAGCAGTTTTTGAATTTTTTATGAAAAGTAGCCATACCCTAGAATAAAATTTAATGATCCAAATAGAAAATGAACAGAACCAAGTTGTAGAATAAGATATGTTCTTTTCATACGTATGAAAATTAAAGGATCAAAATCTGTCAGGAATTTAGGGTATCAACAGAGAGAAGGCTACTCAGATTACAAAACTGCACAAAAGTTAATCAAATTCAAAAAGTTGTCATGTGTCCTAAAATGATCAGAGAATAAAATCATGAAAACAATTAATCCATGAAATAGAATGACACATGTTCTTCATATACCATGCGAAAAATCTAGGTTTCAAGTTATTTAAGCATCTTAAGAACTTGCAGCAAAAGTGCTAATCAGAATAGTCAAAAGAAAACAGCTGCAGAAATTAATCAGAATCGAAAAGATGCTATGTGTTTTAGAATGATCAATAGACTTTAAAATTCAAAAAAAATATCCAGATGATAGACAAAGATGAGTACTTCGTGATGGAGCCAAAGATCAAAAATTTTTCCAACCCAGTTTCTTAAAATCGCAGCGAGAAAACACCCAGTCTAATAAGCAGAATGCAGAAAGCAGGTTTCAAATTACGGCACCGTAAAGCATATTACGGTACTGCCGTATTTTTCAAAAAAACTCTCGGGAAAGAAATCACTCAAAATTATGGCACATGAAAGACGTTACAGCCCTGCTGTAAAAATCACAAAACTTTCTGTTGAAAACGGACCAAAAATACGGTACCGTAAAACTAATTACGGCGGTGCCGTATTATGCGCCAAAACTTATTTTCACCTACAAAAAGAGAAGAAAAATTATTTCTAAAAATAAACTAAAATAAAAGAAACAAAGCTAAACAAGAGTACTAGGGTTGCCTCCCAAGAAACGCTAATTTTTAGGTCCTTAGCTTGACCAAAAATCAAATCTCATGGTGAAGTAGGTAAATAAGTTACAAAGTAAATAGCATGTAATTTCTTTCTTTTCCGCTGTCCAAAAAGTTTAGCTACTACTTCTAATATCCAAAATTTTATGTAAATTACAATCACCATGGCTCTCTTAAATATGCGAAAATCAAAATCAAAAATTTCAATGATCTTCCGATGTTTGTCAGTAAGCAATATCATTAGTCCTTTTTTCAAGTTTATATTTTCAATTGCCATAAGAGTAGGACTTTGATCAAAAGATATAAGCATTGGATCATCAAAATAATTTTTCTCTCTCACATAACATTCCTCAATAAAACATAAATTTTCAATAAAATCAGAACATTGAACAGTGGATATGGGCAAAGCATTAGTGTGAGATTCATTCAAATTCTTTTCAAATTTCTCATTCCTTTCATCAAATAACTTATCAATTTCAAAATTATCATCAAAATTAAAGTGCGACTGTTCTAAATCAATCCCCTCATATTTTTCCACAAATAATTCATCATCAGAGGAATCAAAATCAGAATCATACAAAAAATCATAATGAGATTTATCAAAATCAATAGAATGAGAGTCAACCACAAAAGACTTATCATTAATTTCAATAATATCACCAAAATCAAAGTGGGGCTCATCAATGTCTGTAATTTTCAAACGTTTATCAAGCTCATCCGATTTAACCACAAATGATATATAATCAAAAGAATAAATTTCATCAAAAGGGGGTTTTTCATAATCAATTTTCTTATACTTTTCTACAAACAAGTTATTAGAATAATCAATTTTACAATCATCAAAATCAGATTGAGATTCATTATTATTCACATAAGGCTCAATCTTAAAATAGTCAGAATTAGAGGGGGATTTTTCTAAATCAATTTCTTTAGTTTCCAAATCAAACTCAAATAAACAATCTTTTAGTTGTGTTATCCGGTTTTCTAGCATTTCAGCATCAGCACTTATATTATCCCTCCTAGAATTAATTTGTTTAAAGGTCTCATGTGACTCCTCACTATGTTTCATGAACTTTTCAAACTTTATCTCTAAGCTAGATTTTTCAGTATCCTCAAAGTATGGTTCAGAAACATGATTTGAGCAATCATCATAAAAAGAAGTTTGGTGATTTTCCCATCTAGAATACAATTGATAAGATTCTTTGCATGATAAATTGGGATTTAAAAATTGACATTCAGAGGTATAATGATCAAAATATCCACAAATATCACATCTAACAGAAGAAGAAGATTTCTTAACAGAGTGCATAAAAGAATTAAACGTATCCTCAAGTGTGCTCAATGAATTATTTTCATACTTACCTTGTGGCATGTATACCTCCCCTCTTTGAGTTGCCCATGAGTTATAATTAAAAGACATATCTTCAAATCTATCAAGAACAGAAAGATTATCCAACACCAATTTTTTTTTCTTCAGAATTTTAAAAAATATATAAAACACAGGTAAAGTCACAAATTTTAGAAATCACAGCTCTGTCATAACTTTTGAAAGTCCAAAACCTGCAAAAAGAAAATAAACAAAGTTAAATATAAAATAAATAAAACTTAGTATAGCAATACTAACAACTATTTGATATTAACAAAACTAAGGTCCCCGGCAACGGCGCCAAAAACTTGTTATATCCCAAGTTGTTTAGCGTGTACCTAGGACTAATCCCCGGCAACGGCGCCAAAAACTTGATGTGATCCGAAAGGACACACTTATAAATACAAGTAGGTAGAGTTATTTAAGGTGTCGCGGCCAAAACCTAAGTGTTGGCACACAGGGCTATTGTAACTCCCTGACACGGCTCCAAAAACTTGTTGTCCCTAAACTTATAGTGTCCGCAAGTGCACGGATACTCGAAGTAATAAAGAAACATATCGATCCCATAGAGACCTTATTGTTAAGTACCAAATAGTTGTATTCTTACTAGCTAAGCAACAGAATAATAACAAAGCAATGATGGAAAACACACGAAATCAGATAATCAGAGAGAAACATTGGGACTAGGGTTTTATCCTCCTTAATTCTAATGATTAGACATAAATAAAAGGTCGTCAGACTAATTTTATCGTGATAAAGACTTAATTTACTGCATAAAGGGATTATCTCACTTTCGTATAGACAATCATGCAGGGATCAATCCTCTCTTTCGAGTAAGATCTATCCCAACGCTAAAGATAAGTAAATCATCAATAAAAGAACTCGAGATCACTTTCGTGGATCCGAATTCTAAGTTGATTGTCTCAAGTGGAATCTCAAGGATCACTTTCGTGCATCCGAGACTCAACACAAGTTCTACTTATGGTTCTCCAACGTTCCGATCCTCACTTTCGTGCAAGATCTCCAAGTTTGACAACTCGACTCTACCCTAGATTCAAATTATCATCATGGCAATAAGATCACTAAAATCAAATAATTAAGAACTAACCTAAGAGAGTTCCTAACATGTAATTCTAGGGTTTCAAGTTCTCAAGCAAGTCACCTTTCGATCCTTATTGCGAGAACTCTAAAACATGAATAATAACATCAATCTATGGAGAATCGAAGACAAACAATCACATAAGTAGAATCATCATAATAAAACTATTCTGACGAAAAAAAGAGTTACCTAATCATTAAGAAATCAAAGTGAATTACACCCATGTCCCAAATATGATTAAGCTAGTATGGAAAGAGAAATACAATATGCCATAGTAACAAAGTGTTCACAAATCAAAGAAGAAGAAGAAACAACGTTACAACACGGTTCTAATAGAAAATACAACCGTAATTTGCCTCCAAAACACGCTGTGAACAATGTCGTGCCCCTTCTTTCGTCGATTCCTCCTTCGATTGAACTTCTTTTCCTCCGAAACTTCTGGGGTGTTGTCTTCTCTTCCAGGCGAAGCTTCTGCGTGAAAATCATGGCTTGAGGTGCCCTCTATGCCTCTCGGCATGAGGCCAAACCCTAACTGTCTTTCTGCCTATTGCTCTCTCAATACTGGATAAAAATTGATACTTTCACTTCGTGTGTGTTCTCCTCTTAAAGACGAATTGGCAGCTACTTTCGGATTTCAATTTAAAGCTCGAGATCGCCCACAATCTTCTCTGCAAAAATTGGGCGTCGAAATTGACCTAAGAGTCGCATTTAAAACTTGAAATATGGCAGTGTAATAGTTTACGGCCCTGCCGTAAAATCGCTCAAGTGTTCTGTTCTGAAAGTGCTAGAAAATACGGCACCGTAGAATAATTCACGGCACTACCATAAAATTGGCTGATCTTTCTGGTCGAAAGCGTATGGGAATTATGGCTCGTAATATGATTTATCGTAGTGCCGTAAAATCAGTGAAACTTTCTGATCTGAAAGCCCCCCAAAATACGGCCCGTAAAATGGTTTACGGCAGTGCCGTATTTTCAACAAAATCTTCTGTTTGGAATTTTTCCAAATTACGACAGTGGCTCGATATTGTGGTATCATACCAAAATACAGTACTGTAATATATATTACGACACTACCATATTTCGGGGAGTTACTCTGTTTTGCATGAAATTTGTCATTTATCTTCTTCTTGATGATGGTAACTCTTTCATGTATTTGATTTTGCTTGAAAATGCCTTAAAATAGTGCCTTTTACCTGAAAATCATCAAAAACCAAAATAGAAGTAGATTTTACAATATTTGATAATTTTGGCATAAAAATAAGCAAAAGATCTTCAATTGAGCATGAAAAGATATATAAAATGATACAAAATATACTATATATTTTAGTGTCATCACGGAACATTGTCATTGTAACTCCCATGATTGAAGAAAAGACCAGGTGTTCTGGTCCAAGTCTAGAGGCTGAATATAGCTCATTACTTTGGCTTTAACTTCAGCTATCAATATGGCGTTTTTGTGAAGATTACGGCAGTGCCGTGATGAATTTCATGGTACAGTAAAAGTGGAGCATTTTCTTACAGAAACTTTTGGAATTTTTGGATGAAATACGGCACTACCGTATTTATCTTCACGGTACCGTAATTTGACGTTTTTCTCAGCCGAGAGCTTGTCGCGAGTTTACGGCACTACCGTAATTACATTACGGTACCGTAATCTACCTGACCCCACGCGATTCAGGTGTTCTATTTAGGGTTCGGTGCCGTGTTTTTAGGGTTTCTTCACTCGTTTTTGCGCCGACCTCCCGTGTTCTTCAATTCCTTTCCTTCCTAATCCTCTTGCAACCCTTACTAACCAATTTCTAATGATTTCCTCCTTCGATTTTGAGAGATCTCTAGCTTAAACCGAGCTCAGTTGTAGTTTTTCACTTGTTTTCACCCCTTTCGTTTTCTCTCGTCCGTGCGTCAATCGAGCTACTTCTAGCTCCAGCCGGCTTTGCAAAAGGTAGAGGATCACTCCTCAAGTTGATTGGATGCTTGATTTCTACCCAGAAATTTAGATTTGAAGCTCGAATCTAGCTCAATTTTCAGCACTATTCAGCCTTTGGTAACACTTCTTGTTCCAGTTTTTCCTTCAATAGTTCTTTGCTTCCTTTGCTTCCATTACCATGTCACCGGTCAAGAGGATTGTTTCTAAGAGGAAGGGGAAAGCCTAGGCCGAAACTCTAGTGCTTCCACCAAACCCTTTTGGTATCATATTCATGGACGAAGTTCAGGAACAAAGGTACAATCAACTTCTTGCAAGGCGCATTGTTAAGACCAAATATACTAACACACAAGCATTGGTGCTCCTAGGGTTGAAGGAAGATGTGTTGTGGATGTTTGACCACATGGGTACAAGGCAATTCTTTGACATGACTCCCTAGACATACCTACCTATAGTGCTAGAGCTTCTTAGTAGTTTGGAGGTAGATTGGGATGAGTATGAGGATCATTCAGCTGAAGGAGATATTTGGTTTAGGATGGCTAATGAGGATAAGAAACTCTCATTCAAAGAGATTCGACGCATATTCCACCTTCCAGAGAGAGGACGCACAGAGCCGCCCATTGGATTCATTGAAAATGTTTTTTGGAATCAGATCACAGCAGAAACCTGATTTTCACCTTCATTAGACAGAGCCACAAGCATCTCAAACCCGTGTGTCAGATATGCCCACCGAGTTCTTGCTCACACCATCTTTGGGCGAGGAGATAGCGACGGTATGGTTCGGCACACTGAGCTATTTTTCCTTTGGTGCATGCTTCATGGATATATTGTGGATGTGGCTTACTTCTTGATGAAACACTTGGATAAAGTGACTAGGGCCAAGAGAGGCACGATAGTGATAGGAGGATTTCTCACTCCTATAGCACTACACTTGGGTATTGAGCCCTATGGGATTGAGGTAGCTAGGGGTAATGCAAGGATCGACATTGAATCCTACATTGCCATGAAGATGATTATCCGAGATGGAGATACATATTACTTGATTCTTCAGCCTGGGCTTCTGACTATAGTGGAAAATCAAGAAAATTATAAGTTGTCACCAAGTTGTGTTTCCTATGCCACTCCAGCACTAGAGACTTCAGTACCTCCACCACCTCCTACTTGGGGTGATGACCCATTTGGGATGGGTATGGATTCCACACCCCCTAGAGTCACCGATCCACGATAGCATGGACCCACTGGATCTTCCTCACATCGCACTGCCCTAGACTCGAGTGATTGGCAGAGTTACTGAGACCCAGGGTTTCAAGCTCTCTCTACTCAGATGTACAGGCAAGGGCAGTGCATGGAAAGGATGATGAGATCCATGGAGAGGATGACCAATACTATGTACCACATGCATCAGGATGTTGAAAACCTTAGCAATTACATGGAAAATATGGGTAATTTCCTCTACGAGCGGTTTGGATACGAGGACACTAGGATGGGTGGTATTTATGGTGGACGTGATGGAGAGGGAGGTTCCCACGATCCCATGGATGCCACTCTAGCCGAGGGAGACGACGAGGATGACGAGGAGACAGATTCAGATGAGTAGGACTTTGTGAGTATCTTTCTCTTATTCTCATTGCTTCACTCGTGCTCTACTGATTGATACTGATTTCATGCTTATGTAGGGAAGGATGACTATGTCAAAAAAAACTTCTTGTGTCATACTGCTACGGATCCTCGCTTTGAGATTTGCTTACTATATACTTTCGATTTGGTTGTACTAAGATGATTTGATGATTTGCTATAGTTTTTCTTCGATATGGTTATATATGATATTGTGATGTTTGAGGTTGATGCACCATGATGTTTGATATGTATGATATATGATTTGGTATTGATCATTTTTATTGCGATTTGATATGATGTGATATATGCCTGTGTGGTTTGTTTTATCAAGAAAATACTACCGTTATCATGCCGAAATTTTCTTGGTGATAGATTATTATTCATAACGATACATGAGAATTGGAAATAGACCTAAAATGATGAGTGTATTTCTTTGATATAATCTGTTGAAATCTTCCATTGATTAATGCATAAAGTTTTGGGTGAATATATTGTTTGATGAATGAGATTTGAGAGTAAAGTAATTCTCTTGAATAAAATGAGCATATGTTGTGTGATTTTGGATTGATATCAATTGAATAAACCTAGTAAATCATTAAAGTCCATCTTTAAATTCTATGCTCACGAATTTCCTTTTGTCGACAGGCCATAAGAAGGGTATTATTAAAGTCGCTTGGGTCAATATTACAAAACCCACAAATCTTGGCGGTATTGGGTTGAGGGACCTTGCGAGGCTGAATAAAGCCTTCCTTATGCGGCACATTTGGAGCATTGCAACAAATGAGAACTCGCTCTGGGTGAAGTGGATCCATGAAAGGTATTTGCGCTTTGATACCTTTTGGTCTATAAAGTTGTCTAAAAGAGCGCCTTGGCCCATCAGAGGCATTCTATCTGCTCGGGATATTTGCATGCGGATGGTTGGGTACACAATTGCAAATGGCACATCTATCCGACTATTGCAGGACCCATGGTTCGCTTCTCGTATTCTCCTTGACTTGGTAGATGATATTAGATTCGAGAACCCGCCTGGGAAGGACACGTGCCTCAACTCATTGATTGTGAATAATGAATGGAAGTTATCGCACCCAAGATCTATTGGGTTGATTGACATATATAGGGCCATCCCACAGGTCCCCATAAACCCAAGCCAAAACGAAGACTGCATTTATTGGAAATTGACTGCGCATGGGAAGTTCTCTATAAAATCATCATACGAGGAGCAATTTTAGGACAATGAGGTGCCTTGGAGGGATGTAGTATGGTTTAGGGGACGTATTCCGCGTTACTCTTTTACTATGTGGCTTCTTTGTTTGAGAAGGCTGAGTACCCGGGCTAGGCTTTATAGCTGGGTGATTATACTGTAAGTATACCCTAGTAAAGGGGGTGAAACCCTAAACATGCACATCGAAGCCATGTAAAGCGGAAAGAGGGTTTCAAAAGATCGGATATGAAGACTATATGATC
>CM050440.1:36907962-36937171 GCA_027562315.1 Costus pulverulentus | reverse complement strand
TCATATGAACTACATGCGATCTTGGTGTTGAAACCCCTAGAAATATTACATGCGCCCCCTTTTAGGGTTTCACCCCCTTGCGCTCCCCCTTGAAGGGGACTCTTCAATGGAGGCTCACACTTTATAGAACATAGACTTTCAGCCTTACTTTGAAAATATAGTGTTAATCATAGAGTTGCAACGCCTTATCATCCCCAAACAAGTGGACAAGTTGAGATATCGAACAGAGAGATTAAAGGGATTTTAGAGAAAACTGTGTCGTGAATAAGAACGGACTGGGCTTTTAAACTTGATGATGCACTTTGGGCATACAAGACTGCTTATAAAACACCGATAGGTATGTCTCCTTTTCATTTGATTTATGGTAAATCATGTCATCTACCTATAGAGCTCGAGCACAAGGCATTCTGGGCGATCAAAGCACTGAATTTTGACTTGAATAACGGGAGAGAAAAACGAAGGTTACAATTAAACGAGCTAGATGTAATTAGACTATCCGCTCATGAGAACACAAGGATTTATAAAGAGAGGACAAAAAGGTGGCATGATCGACATATATCCATGAAGGAAATTCAACCAGGTTTCTTTTATTTAATTCAAGATTAAAACTCTTTACTGGTAAACATAAGTCTTGATGGTCCGGCCCTGTTTAGGTTCAGAAAACTTATCTCTATGGAACTGTGGACATATCGAGCAACAAAACAGGGAAATTCAAGGTTAATGGTCAGAGGTTAAAACATTATTATAAGGAGGAACAGAACAAAGAAAGGATGAAATTGCAACTCAAGGGGCCTCGATCAGATTTAAGTGTACAACGGTCAAGCTAGTGACCTTAAACTTAGCGCTTCTGGGGAGGCAACACAAGCACCCTTACTTTAGTTTGTTTTTATTTTATTTATATTTTTTGTGCATACTAATTTTTCTTTTTTCCTTTTTGTAGGAGAATCTAAAAATTCTTATGGCGAAAAATGTGATTTTTAGAAATTACGGCAGGGCCATAATTTTTTTTTTAGGGTCGTAATTGTGAGTTATTTTCCACTAGAATATTTCACGGCATTGCCGTAATTATTTTTCCGCCAGTAATTTTTGGTTGATTTTCTACAGATGATTTTACGGTAGGGGTGTAATTTATTTTACACCCGTAATTTTATTCTGATAAAAAAGAGAGAGAGAGAGAGAGAGAGAGTTTCATGGTAGTACCGTAATTTATTTCACGCCCATAATTTCATACCTTTTTTACAGAACATTTTACGACACTACCGTAATTAATATTACAGGCGTAATTTTGTTTTGTTGTTTTGCTACAAAATTTTCATGGGGGTGCCGTTATTTTTATCACACTTGTAATTTTGAGCATTTTTCCTACAGAATATTTCACTGCACTGCCGTAATGAAAATTACAGCCGTAATTTATTTTTCCCTATATAACCCACTGCCATATATTAGGGTTTTTCACCCCTGTTTTTTTTTATTCAGTGCCGATTCTTCGATTTGAGCTTACTTTTGCTTTCCAAACTGTCCAACGACCTTCTCTGACTTATTTCCGGCCATCTTCGAACCATATTCCGACAAATTGGAGTCTTGATGCGATCTAGGAAGAAGTTCCATAGCTATTTCCGCCGAGCTTCACTTTGAGTTGTACGAGCTTCACTGGAGTGCCATTAGTTTTTTTGAAGCTTCGATTTGGCAAGGAGATCTTCCCTTTGAAGATTTAGAAGGCTGATTTCAACTAGAAAGATCAGATTACAGCATTGCATTTTTCTGCTGTTCAACGTCCAATTTTCAAAATTCGGTAATGCCTTTATTTCTATCTCTGAAGTTTAATTTTCATCCTTGTTATCTGAAATGGCACCAAAGAAACAAGTGGTATCCCTATGGGATTGTGTTTATAGATGCAGAACATTAAGAGAGATATAATCAGCTGCTTACCAAACGAATTATCAATACCAAGTGATGACACCAAAATTTATAGTATAATTTGTGTCATTTTATAAAACTTTTTATGCTAAATTAAAGCTCTTTTGCTTATTTTTGTGCCAAATTTATCAAATATTCCAAAATCTACTTCTATTTTGGTTTTTGATGATTTTCAGGTAAAAAGTCACTATTTTTAGGTGTTTCCGAGCAAAATCAAATACATAGAAGAGTTACCATTATCAAGAGGAGATTACATGACAAATTTCATGCTAATCGGAGCAATAAACCAAATTACGGCAGGGCCGTAATCTATATTATAGTACCGTAATTTCACACGCTACTGTAATATCAGAGCACTGCCGTAATTTGAGAAATTTCTAACCTGAAAGTTTTATGCAAATTATGGCACTGCCGTAAGAATTTTACATGGGCCGTAATTTCTACACAATTCCAACTAGAGAATTCATACGATTTTATGGTACTGCCGTAACTTATATTACGGTGCCGTAATTGCCAGAGATTTTGGATCAGAGAACGTGACTCAAATTATGGTAGTGCCATAACATAAAACACGACCATAATTCTATTTTTGAACACGACTTCCACGGTCAAATTTGAATCCCAATTTTTGCGAAGATGATTGTGGATGATCCAGGCCTTTAAATTCGAAGTCATGAGAAAAAGAAACAGAGCCTCGGAGGAGGAGAACACGCAAGGGGGAAAGCCCTAATTTTCATCCACCATACGGAGAGAAATCGAGTTTCACGCCGCCGCTAAGGGTTTCACCGCAATGAAGCACACAGTGCATCTCCGGCCGTGAAATTTGAGGGGAAGCTACGCCTGGAGGAGGATAACTCGCCCCAGAAGTTTTAGAGCGAAAGAAGATCAATTGGAGGAGAAATCAATGAAAGAGGAGGCACCAACACTATTCACAGCGCCCCCATATGCAAATTATGGCTATAATTTATATTACAACCATAGTGTATTTTCTTAAACTCTCTTTTCTCTTTGCTTTTCGATCTTTTGAAACCATGGATTATTGTATTGATAATTCTACTTACGCAACGATTGCCTATAATTCTCCATAGTATACTTATTGTCATCATGATTTAGAGTTTTCGTAATATGGACTGAAAAGTGATTTGCTTGAGAACTTGGAACCCTAAAATTGATGTTAGGAACTTATCGTAAGAAATTAGGATTGTTCTTAATTATCGGTTTTAGTAGTATTATTGCCATGTTGATAATTAGAATCTAGGATTGAGTTATTGTCTCAAATGTGGAGATCTTGCATGAAATCAAAGATCGGAACATTGAAGAACCATAAGTAGAGCCTGTGTTGAGACTCGGATGCACGAGAGTGATCCTTGAGATTCCACTTCAGATGATCAACTTAGAACTCGGATGCACGAAAGTGATCCTCGAGTTCTCTATTTGATGATTTACTTATTTTCAGCGTTGGGATAGATCTTGCGTGAAAGTGAGGATTGGTCCTTACATGGTTATCTGCATGAAAGTGAGATAATCCTTTTATGAAGTAAATTATGTCTTTATCACAATAAGATTTGATTGACGAACTTTTTATTAAATCTAGTCATTGGAGTTAAAGTGGAAGAAACCCTAGTCCTAGTATCTTTCTCTGATTATCTTTTAGCATATTTTTCTATCGTTTACTTGAATTATATTCGATTGCTTAGATAGTAAGAATACAACTATTTGGTACTTAACACGTAGGTCTCTGTGGGATCGATATTTTTATTACTTCAAATATCCGTGCACTTGTTGGCACAACAAGCTTTTGGCACCGTTGTCAGGGACCTTAGTTTTGTTAATATCAAAATAGTTGTTTGTATTGCTAGACCAAGTTTACATTTAACTTTGTTTTCTGTTTTTGCAGGTTTTGGATTTTTACAAGTTGTGATAGAACTGTGATTTTTGAAATTTGTGAATTTGTTTGTGTTTTATATTCTTTATTTTTTATATTCGGAAAAAAAAATCTTTGATTGATTGGTGTTGGATAATCTTTCTGTTCTTGATAGATTTGAAGATATGTCTTTTAATCATTACTCATGGGCAACTCAAAGAGGTGAGGTATACATGCCACAAGATAAGTATGAAGATGATTCATTGTGTACTCTTGCAAATAAATTGAAATTTCACTCTTATGTGCACCCTGTTAGGACATCTTATTCTTCTGTTAGATGTGATATTTGTGGATGTTTTGATCATTATACCTCTGATTGCCAATTTTTAAATCTTCTAAATCATGTTTCTAAACTATACTTTGAGGATACTAAAGAATCTATAAGCTTGAAAAATTCATGTCAAAGTAAGAATATTGAAGATCTTAAAGGAATAGTTAGTCATCTTGCTTCTCAAGTAGAATCTATATCTGCTAATACTGAAATGTTAGAAGCCTAGTTAGCACAACAAGATTGTTTATTTAAATTTGATTTGGAAACTGAGAAAATTGATTTAGAAAAATCCCCCTCTGATTATGATTGTTTTGAGATTGAGCCTTATGTGAACATTAATGAATCTCACTCTGATTTTGATAATTGTAAAATTGATTCATCTGATAATTTATTTGTGGAAAAGTTTGAGAAAATTAATTTTGAAAAATCTCCTCTTGATTATAGTGATAATTATGAAATTGATTCATTTAATGATATATTATTTGTGGTTAAATCTTATGAAGGATATGAGGGGACTGATTTAGAAAAATCTTACTCTGATTTTGTTAGTAATTTTGAAATTGATGAAGTGCATGAAGAACTTGAAGAGAATTTGAAAATTGATGAATTTCACTCTGATGCTTTGCCCATGTCTACTAATTTATTTGAAAAATTATTCTTTGTTGAAGAATCTAATGTGAGACACAAAGATTATTTTCATGATCCAATACTTGAATCTTTTGATCTAAGTCCTAATTCCATTGCAATTGAAGATATAATTTTGAAGAAAGGACTAATGATTTTGTTTTCTAATAAATCTAGGAAGATCATTGAATATCCTTTAAGTGGAATTGAAAATTTTGATTTTGATTTCTGCATATTTGAGAAAGCCACAATGATTGTGATTTATATGAAATTTTGGATGTTTGGATTTGTGGCTAAACTTTTAGGACAAAGGAAATGCAGAAAACTGTATGCTATTTACTATGGTACTGATCCACTTGCTTCACCATGATATTTGATTTTTGGTCAAGCTATGGACCTAAAATTAGCTCTTCTTGGGAGGCAACCCAAGCACTCTTTATTAGTTTATTTTCTTGTATTTTAGTTTATTTTTAGAATTAATTTTTATACTCCTTTTGTAGGGAAAAATGAAATTTTGCGCCCAATACGGGACTGCCGTAATATTTTTCACAATGCCGTAATTTGGGTTGATTTCTTTCCGGACTGTTAACTAATTTTTACAGCACTACTATAATAAATTTTATGGTGCCGTATTCTCTGACCATTTTCGACTTCACGTGCCATATTTTTGAGTGATTTTTGATCCAAAAATTCTGTGAAAAATACGGCAGTGTCGTAACCTTTTTTACAGTACCGTATTTCCTACATATTTTTGACCCGAGAATTTTGTGCAAATTACGGCACTACCATAAGGATTTTTATGCCCGTAATTTTAAACCTGCATTTTGCTTATCTGATTAGTTATTTTCTTGCTGTGATTTTAAGAAACTGTGTTGGGAAAAATTTTTGATCTTTGGCACGAACATGAACTACTCATCTTTGTCTACTATTCGGATATTTTTGTTGAATTTTAAAGTTCATGGATCATCCTAAAACACATAGCATCTTTTGCTAACTGATTAATTTTTGCAGCAGTTTTGTTTGACTGATCTGATTAGCAATTTTGTTGTAGATTTTTAAGATGCTTTGATGAGTTGAAACTCTGATTTTTCACTTGAAATTGGAAGTACATGCTTTATTCTATCCATTGGATTTATTGTTTTCATGAAAATATTTTCTGATCATTCTAAGAAGCATAACAACTTCTGGTAACTGATTAATTTCTGTGCAATTTTTCATTTAGAAATCTGAGTAGCCCTCTTTCTGTTGATACCCTAAATTCCTAACAGATTTTGATCCTTTAATTTTCATACACCCAGAAAGAACAAGTTTTATTCCCCTTCATGGTTCTGTCTATTGTCTTTATGGATAATTAAATCTTATTCTTGGGTATAGCTTCTTTTTGTAACTGAATTAGTAGACTACTCTGCTATCCTTGGACACTTGCAGCTTCTTCTCCAGATTTGCAGCACCTCTAGCCAGCCCAAGCACCACCACTCCAGCTGCCTCTGACACCACTGTTTCCAGCCGTCGACACTGGATTATACCATCAGCAGCATCTTACTTCTTCGACTGCCTCTGTTACCATTGATTTTATTTATTTTTGCGGTAGGATCTTCATTAGTGACTCTGATATTTTTTATGCAGTGCTGTCTCTCACATCCCCAGCCGACGACTTCTCCACCACAACTGTAGGCTCCAGTAGGCCACTGGAGACTACTCATCATCACTCTACTATTGGCACCATCATCTTCACTGCTAGCAGCTTTTCAGCTAGCATCTGTTCCACCTCTGGTTCTTACCTGCATCAGCACCCTTCCGGACCATCCATGATATCTCTGATTTCCCATTGAGAAAATTATTTTTAAGCAAGAGACTATTTTTGATCTGAGCCTTATGTGCTTTAAAATTGTGCAGGTAAAATTTTCAGAAGTGCATCTTTGCAGACCCAGCCGCATTTAGCCTGACGATACACCCCAAACGATGATTGGAGCTTGTTACATAGTTTTGTGAGTATTGTTTGCACTTTCTTGTGATTTGATATGATTATCTATACTTTTCTTCTCCTAAATTTTTTATCATTGTACATCCTTTGTATTGTTTGAGCCTTATGTGATTATTGAATCTATCACTTTACATCTTTTGAATACATGAGTTTCATGCTTCACATCTTTTGCATTGATATTGATATTTTTGATGTTTAAAAATTTTTATAACTTAAATCCATGTGATGAGAGGTGTGTGAATTTTTCTATGTTTATGCATACCTGTGAATTGAGATGTTCTTATTATGTTAAATTTATTTGTTTAATATATATCTACTTGTTGAAATCTTTCATTGATTGATGTATAATGTTTCGGGTAAGTATGTTGTTTGATGAATGCAATCTAAGAGTGAAACATCTTTCTTGAATAAAATGAGCCTATGAGTGTAATTTTTGAATTGATGTCAATTGATTAACCTAGTTGATGTTTAGTTTATTTTACTATTTGTTGTGAAGAAAGAATCCAAGATCCAAAAAGAGAGAGAGACCCTAAGATGCTCTTTGTTGTGGGGTTTTATGGCGATTCTGGCTGGTTCTCGTTTGGGTTCCCATGTTGGTAAAGCTGCTCTTGTGTTAATCCCTGATGGCCCTCCAGCATCACTTGGCCAGAAGGAAGTTGTTGATGCTCCAAAGTCGTGGAGTTCTCTTTTTGCTAGAGCCAAACCCAACGCATCGCTTTGCTCTTTGTCTCCTTCCGACGTCTCTGTTCAGGAAGGAATTCTTGATATTTCAGTGTCTGAGGAGAAGCTCAAGGAAAATATTATATATTGGGAGAATGCCCTTGTAGGACATTTTATCGGATACCGACCAAATTTTACTGAGGTGAAGAAGAAAGCAACGCAGCTGTGGAACCCAACAGGTGAATTGGACGTATTTTCTCTTCCAGCGGGATTCCTCATTTTTAAATTTGCTAATGTTGAGGATAAGACGAAGGTCCTAGAAGGGGGCACATGGTTCTTCTTCGGCAAGTAAATGCTCCTAAAACCATGGGACCCAGATGATGACTTGGTCAGGGTAGGCCTCTCCTCCGTTCCTATCTGGGTGTGAATTCTGAACCTGCCTCTAAGGTGGTGGTCCCCGGGTGTTATCGGTAAGGTCGCCAGTGCCATTGGCAAACCTCTGTTTATGGATAAAGCAACATCCACCAAATCTAGGCTAGGTTTTGCTAGGGTATGCATTGAAATGGACGCAAGCTCTGGATTCCAAGAGGAGCTTTTTCGTTAGGGTAAATAGCGAGACAGGGGCAACTATAAAATTTGATTTCCAGGCCGTCGCTCACAAGTGCACTGACTGTCATATTTTCGGCCACAACACCAAAAGATGTCCCAATAAAAATGGCAAATTGGTGGAGCGGAAGGAATGGAAGGTGAAGACTAGTGGGGACTGGAAGCTTACAAGGTAGAGACTTTAGAAACAAATGAGCAGACACTGATGGGCAAACTATCCAACATGCAGGGTGAGCATCTCTTCCTGTTAGGGATTATATATGGTCTCTACTCCTCTTTCGAATGCTGGCAAATCTAGAGGACATTAGCCAAATGGTTTCGCCAGGGGCCATTGGTAATCCTAGGGGATTTTAACATGATTTTCTCCATGGACGAGAAATATGGGGGCTCTACCCATAATGAGCAAGAAATTCTTGACAACGTGGAGGAAAGGGGTGCCTTGGACATAAATTATCGTGGAGATTTTTTCACCTGGTCCAACACTCAAAGTGGCACGAACAGGATTTCATGCAAGCTGGATCGTGTTATGGCTACCCCGAAGTGGTTAAATAAATTCCCCCGAGTTGAGGCCCTACTTTTGCATTCTAGTATTTCCGATCACTAGCCTGCGCTCCTTTTGTTCGGGCTGAATGGCACATGCAAGGGACCCAGATTTCGGGTTTTCAACTATTGGCTGAATCACCCAAGTTTAGCCCAGGTGGTCAATTCGGCTTGGAGCGCTGGCCCTGTCCACGGTACGCCCATGTTTACTTTGTATTATAAACTAACCATGGTGAAAAGGTATCTTAAGCAATGGGAGAAGGAGCTGAGAGCTGAGAAAGAGGCTAGGCTCGAGGAAAATCATCGCCGGCTGGACGAAATCCAATTGTCTCTCCAAGAAAATCCTATTGAGGCCGGATTATGCTCCCTGGAAAGGAATATTCAAGATGATATCAAAGCGTATTGGGTAGAGGAAGAGTCTGCTCTTAAGCAGAAATCTAGAGACCGGTATATTTCCTTAGGGGATTCAAATACAGCGTACTTCTATAATTTAATGAAAGCCCGACGCTCGAGGAATTCAATTTCGGTTTTAAAAAACTCTCGGGGGGATTTTATTTCTGGAGATGACCTTTCCAAGGAGGCGGTTGCCTATTTCCAAGGTATTCTGACCCCTAAAATTTCTAGAGGCAACTAGAGGTTCCAGTGGGTTTGACTCTGTCCCCTATAGGTATTATGTTTCTAAATGCTCGCTTCACTAAAGAGACTATTGAGAAGATCATTCTGGCGGCCAATATTACCAAGGCCCCAAGCGTTGATGGTTTTAATGCTTCCTTCTTCAAATTCTGCTGGAATGCCTTCAAAGATGATGTCTTGGGGGCTATTATTGATTTTTTGGAACATGGGCAGTTACTTAAGAGGGTAAATATCACCTCACTTACTCTAATACCAAAGACTCCTAACCCATCTTGTTTTGCAGAGTTTAGGCCTATTTCGGTTTGTCAAATGATCTACCGCTTTATTTCAAAGGCCTTGGCTGACCGTATTAAGACGGCGCTCCTGGAAATTATTGATAGCAACAAACATGCTTTTATTTAGGGGAGGTCTATCCATGAGAATATTATGTTGTGCCAAGAACTAAGGCATGATTATCATAAAAAGACCGGTCCACCTCGAATGGCTATAAAATTGGACCTTCAAAACGTTTTTTATTCAACTAGATGGGACTTCATTGATTATATCCTGAGGGTGTACCAATTCCCTAGTTGGCTGGTTGAGAGAATTATGACTTGTGTCACATCCCCCACTTATACCATTAGCTTGAATGGGCAGGACGTGGGCCTCTTCAAAGGCACTCGTGGCCTCCGACAAGGATGTCCTATGTCTCCGTACCTTTTTATTATTGTCATGCAATACCTCACTGATCTGCTGGCCGTGCAATACCGCAGTGCTCATCTGCGTCCCCATGATAAATGCAAGAATTTGGGAATCACTAGTCTTCAGAAGAATCTGTCGGGGCTATTTTCAAGGTGCTAGAGACCTTTTACCATGCTACCGGGCTTAAAATAAACAAGGATAAATCACATATTTATTATTCAAATTCTTGTAGTTTGCGTATTCGAGGAAATATTTCCTCCATTCTTGAGATCCCTACAGGCTCGTTACCTTTTTGTTACCTGGGGATTCCTATCACAAGTAGGAAAATTAACTCGAGGGACTGTATGCCCCTTATGGAAAAAAATTGCCAAATATCTTTCTGCTTGGAGGGCTAAAAATTTATCATATGCTAGCAGGGTCGAATTGATCAAATCTGTTTGCTATGGTAACATAAATTTTTGGCGCACTTCGCTTAAGCTACCAGCTGGGGTGATTTCTTCATTAAACTCTATGCTTGCAAATTTCCTTTGGTCTACTGGAGATAAAAAAAGCATTGCCAAAGTGGCTTGGATAAACGTTACCAAACCCATGAGCCTTGGCGACCTTGGGTTACGAAACCTGGAGCGGCTAAATAAAGCTTTTATTATGAGACACCTCTGGAACATAGCAACAAACAAGCATTCTTTCTGGGTGAAGTGGATTCATGAAAGATACTTACATTCTAACTCTATTTGGTCTGTTACACTAGCACGGAGCACTCCTTGGCCCATCAGAAATATTCTATCGGCCCAAGATACTTGTTTCAGGAAGATCAGATACAAAATTGCAAATGGCGCATCTATTAGACTATGGCTTGACCCCTGGTTTGATTCTCGAATCCTCCTAAACCTGGTCGATGATCTTAGGTTTGAGAATCCGCCAGGGAGAGACGCGAGGCTCAACTCGTTGATTGTTAGCAATAATTGGGAGCTGCCTTTCCCGAGATCTTTTGGGCTGATAGACATCTATATAGCTATCCCTCATAATAAACCCGAGCCAGAATGAAGATCGCATCTACTGGAAAATGACCAAGCATGGGAACTTCTCTATAAAATCGGCTTATGAAGAGCAATTCCAGGACACTGAGGTGCCTTGGCGTGATATGGTTTAGTTTAAAGGGCGCATCCCGCGTTACTCTTTTATTATGTGGTTGCTCTGTTTGCAAAGGCTGAGCACCCCAGGCTAGGCTATACGATTGGGGGATTTTGCAGGACCCAACATGCGTGCTTTGCAAGGACGAGCTAGAAACTCACAACCACTTGTTCTTCCAATGCAAAGCTCTGACTAACTTTTGGAGGCTGATTAAGAAGGGTTGCAGGATCACTAGTGTTGTGAGCACTTGGGAGAGTGTGGAAGAACAAATCTTGCATCAGTGGAATAGAGGGGATGCCAAAAGAAATTACATTCGGCGGCTCTTCTTGTCGAGGGCTATCTACTACACATGGAAGTACAGGAATGCTAGGACCTTCGGCTTGCATGACACAGGGATTATGGCTTACTACAATCTCCTGGTTTCCGATGTAAAAAACCAAAGTGATGAGTTCTATCCATTCCCTAGACCTGGATACAAATTCCATCTCATACCTGCAGCTATGGGAGAACCTTTCCTAATTTACATATCGCTATACCAGTGTCTTCCTGCATTTTCGTTATCTTGATGCCTGCATTTCGTTATCTTGATGCTTGCTAGTATTTGGCATATTGGACTGGTTGTTTTTACTCGTGTGGATATGATTGTTGAGCAAGTTGGCGGCGCACCTCTTCATTGAGCTACCTTGGATGGCTGCCCGCCAGATTCTTGGGGAGCAAGAGACTTATACCTTGTGGTTTTGTATTTTCAATTCTATATCATGTTGTTTGGGAGTTGATGTTGTATGTTGTTTGTGGTTTTTGTATGTTGTTTTGTTTTGGATTATTGTGGGTGGTGATTGTCTATGGTTTTAGTGTCTGTAGCAGGATCCATGCGACTCTATATTCAAGGGAAATTTTGCCGAAATTTTTAGGATCTTGGGGTTGAAGGGTGGGTGATAGTGAGTTGTATATATCATGTAAATTACTTCTTTTTGGTTTATATAAAATCTCTTTCTTGCCTTTGGCCAAAAAAAAAAAAAATCAGAGCACTGCTGTAATTTGAGAAATTTCTGACCTGAAAGTTTTATGGAAATTACGGCACTGCCCTAAGAATTTACACGGTACCATAATTTGGAGCGCCTTCAGACTAGAGATATTTGTTGATTTTACGGCACTGCCATAAGAATTTACACGGGCCGTAATTTCCAGACAATTCTAACCAGAGAATTCAGACGATTTTACGGCACTACCGTAACTTATATTACGGTGCCGTAATTTCCAGTGATTTTGGATTAGAGAACGCGACTGAAATTACGGTAGTGCCGTAACATAAAACATGGCCGTAATTCTATTTTTGAACACGACTTCCATGGTCAAATTTCATGCCCGATTTTTGCAAAGATGATTGCGGATGATCTAGGCCTTTAAATTCAAAGTCGTGAGAAGAAGAAATAGAGCCTCAGAGGAGGAGAACACGCCAAGGCCGAAAGCCCTAATTTTCATCAACCATATGGAGAGAAATCGAGTTCCACGCCACCGCCAAGAGTTTCACCGCCGTGAAGTACACAATGCATCTCCGGCCGTGAAATTTGAGGGGAACCTACGCCTGAAGGAGGAGAATTAGCCCTAGAAGTTTCAGAGCGAAAGAAGATCAATTGGAAGAGAAATCAATGAAAGAGGAGGCGCCTACACTATTCACTGCGCCCCCTTATGCAAATTACGACTATAATTTATATTACAGCCGTGGTGTGTTTTCTTAAACTCTCTTTTCTCTTTGATTTTTTATCTTTTAAAACCATGGATTATTGTAACTCCTTCACTATGTTAGCTTAAACTTTTATGGGACATGCGGGAGTAATCCCCTTTGATTTTCTTAATGACTAGATTACTTTTACCTTCGTCATGATAATTTTATATTGATAATTCTGCTTATGCGTTGATTACCTATAATTCTCCATAGTTTACTTATAGTCATCATGATTTAGAGTTTTCGCAATATGGACTGAAAAGTGATTTGCTTGTGAACTTTGAACCCTAAAATTGATGTTAGGAACTTATCGTAAGAAATTAGGATTGTTCTTAATTATCGGTTTTAGTAGTATTATTGCCATGTTGATAATTATAATCTAGGATTGAGTTATTGTGTGAAACGTGGAGATCTTGCGTGAAAGCGAAGATCGGAATGTTGGAGAACCATAAGTAGAGCTTGTGTTGAGACTCGGATGCATGAGTGATCCTTGAGATTCCACTTGAGATGATCAACTTAGAACTTGGATGCACGAAAGTGATCCTCGAGTTCTCTGTTTGATGATTTACTTATTTTTAGCATTGGGATAGATCTTGCACGAAAGTGAGGTGGTCCCTGCATGGTTATCTGCATGAAAGTGAGATAATCCCTTTATAAAGTAAATTATGTCATTATCACAATAAGATTTGATTGACGACCTTTTTAAATCTAGTCATTGGAGTTAAAGTGGATGAAACCCTAGTCCCAGTATCTCTCTTTGATTATCTTTTAGCATATTTTCATATCGTTTACTTGCATTATATTCGATTGCTTAGATAGTAAGAATACAATTATTTAGTACTTAACACGTAGGGCTCTGTGGGATAGATATTTTTATTACTTCGAGTATCTGTGCACTTGCAGACACAACACCAAGTATGCTGACAAACGCACCCTAGAGATCCTTGGGCTTTATGAAGATGTGTTCTGGATGTTCGATCAAATTCTGGCTAAGAAGTTTTTCCATATTTCACCACAGACATATCTTCCCCAAGCTTTGGAATTCTTTAGTAGCTTGGATGTTGAGCTTCATGAGTATCATGAACATGAAGCAGAAAGGCAGCTCACCTTCTGCCTTGCAAATGTTGAGAGGAGCCTCACGCTCCGAGACATTAGGGCTATATTCCATGTACCAGGTGGAGGGCGTACCCATCCACCACTAGGATTCATTGAGGATGCATTTTGGTCTCAGATCACGTCGGGATCGAGCCTTTCACCGTTGAATGCAAGAGCAACTAGTATTTCCAACCCCTGCATTCAATATGTACATAGAGTCCTCGCACACACTATCTTTGGGCGAGGGGATAGCGATGGTATGGTACGCCTTACTGAACTCTACTTTATTTGGTGCATGTTACATGGTTATCGTGTAGATTTGGCCTATTTTTTAGTAAAGCAGTTTGACAAATGGTATGGTACGCCATACTGAACTCTACTTTATTTGGTGCATGTTACATGGTTATCATGTAGATTTGGCCTATTTTTTAGTAAAGCAGTTTGACAAAGTAGCACGTGTAAAAAGAGGTGCTATTGTTATAGGAGGTTTCCTTACTCCTATTGCACTCTCTTTGGGTGTGGAGCCTTATGGGATTGAGATTGCTAGAGGAAATGTTAGAATAGATATAGAGTCATGCATGGCTATGAAAATGATTGTCAGATAAGGTGATAATTATTGTTTGATTTTTGGACCGAACACTCCTACTTTACCATTGCCCAACAAGGAAAGAACGACAATGCAAAATCAGGTAAATTGGAAGCTTTCTCCAATTAGAGCCGCCGACGCCATCCCTATACCATTAGACTTAGTACCACCACCACCCACCTAGGGTGGCAGTGATGACCCTTTTGGCATGAACATGGACTCTCCACCACGCAGAGCAGCCGGATCTTCATCATGCAGTGCTACCCCCGATCAGACAGGATGGTCGAGTGCCCAAGATCCTAGTTTTCAAGCCCTATCTGCTGAGGTAAACCGTCAAGGTCGCCTCATGGAGAAGGTGCTTAAGGCAATTGGGCACTTGCATGAAGACATTGAGGAGATGGGGGAATTTCTATGGGACCGATTTGGCAGTGAAAGTGAGGAAGGGGATTAGGAAGTTGATTAGGATGAACCTATGGGAGAGGTAGCTCTAGCTGAGGAAGATAATCAGGAGACAGATACCGACACCGATGATTAGAGCTTTGTGAGTATCCTTAGACCTTCTCAATTATTCTTTGCTTTATTACAATGAGAATGATGCATTTTCTTTCATAGGGAAAGATAGACCTTCAAGTTCACGTCTATTGTCTTTTTACTCCCCTCATATTTTTATATTGACTTTGATTGGATTGTATAATTTTAATACATTTGCACGTATGATGTGATGTGATTTGGCATTCTGATTTCTGGATTGTATAACTCGTAACTGGATGATTTGTTTCTTTTTGAATGTATGCATCGACTTCTTATGATGATATGTGGTTTTACTTCTTGTGAAATTTTGATAGATATATTGCTGTGCTGATATACTTATTTTTGAGATGATGAATGTCTATGCTTGTCAATGTCTGAGAATGGAGATATGCCTCGTATGCTGAATTTATTTCTTCAATATATATCTTCTTGTTGGAATCCTTCATTGATTGATGCATAAGGTTTTGGGTAGATATATTGTTCAAATAATGCAATCTAAGAGTGAAGCATCTTTCTTAAATAAAATGAGCATATGAGTGTAATTTTTGAATTTAAGTTAATTGATTAACCCAATTGATGTTTAATCTATTTTACTATTTATTGGGAAGAAAGAATCCAAGATCTAAAAAGAGAAAATGACTCCTCTATTTGACACTGCGTAAAATTGGCAGTAGTACCGAAGATATGAGTTGAAGTCAAGATAAAAAAAAATGAGAGAAAGAGAATGACTCCTCTACTTAGCACTGCGTAAAATTGGCAGTGGTATCGAAGTTATGAGTTGAAGTCCAAATAAAAAGTGTGTATCCATATGAGTACATGCCTCGGAAAAATCGTTTTACATCAACTCCGCTGTCTTAGGTAAGATTCTTCATACCAAAGAGATATGAGTTCTATTACGTCGGCTATGTGCTCGATGTACTCTAAATTCGTCACCAGAAAAAAGGTGTCAATCGATTTAGAGAATGTCAAAGATGGAAAAGAGAGAATTTTGAGTGGAAAAAGATTTTGGAGATCCTATTCCTATAAACAAAGGTATAAGAATAATCTTTTTGTGTTGAAGTTCGCACCCCAGTTCAGAAAAATACTATTTTAGCAATTCAAGATCTAATCAGAAGAAATTAACTAAAAGGAGTGTCTTAAGCATTCACTAGTTTGGTCCCACAGTTTTTAGATGTCAACCAATTCAGAAAGTAGTAAACATGAGATTCAATCAAGCATCCACAATACTCATTCCATTCTTATCCTTCTAATTCATAATGTTGGGGTTAACTCAAATGTTTTATTCAGGATACAAAACACTGATCATCGCATTAGACTTCAACTCATATCCTTAGGTACCATTGCCAATTTTTCGCAATGGCAAATAGAGGAGTCTTTTTATTGGAATTCAATTCACATTTCTTAGATTTCAACGCATATCCATTTGTACCACTGCCAATTTTTCGCAGTGCCAAGTAGAGGAATCTAAGTGTGATTTTTTTTGAAATAACAGAAATCAACATATCCTGGCTTTTAACAAATGCAATGTTTCCCCAATACTAGAAAAGAATTCAAAGTTTGAAAAGAGATTATGTATCGAATGTAAATTACAAACCAAAATCAATTGAAGAATCATGAAAACGCTTGACCCACTAAATGAACAACCTAAAATCAATCCAATTAGAAAATTTCTAATTCATAGAATATATGGACATGACCATTGAGTAAATTTCCAACAAGTACTACATTCAACATGTCTTGATAAATTCCAACCAATCATGCATTTAACTTTAAGAGTTTTGCAAAGCTATCATTAGACAAGACTACCGATATATACCTTAAAACGCTACATGAAAACACATAGATCCACACATCATGTAACATGTAAAGAGGGTTATAGCATAATACCAAAGCTGAAAAACAAGCGGTTCAAATATGTGTTATACACTATAGAGGGTGGGGCCTGTAGATGTGGACCAGCCCACGAATAGTGGCATATAAGATACAATGCCAATATCATAATAACATCCATCATAAAGAATCATAACAAAACCATGAAGAGAAAAGCAAAAAAAATCAGGGCAACCACAACCCTAGCGCCTCTTGTGCGAATGGGAGCCAGAAGCTCGGGAGCTCGTGCTCTTACTGCCCGAAGTGTGACCTAGCGCTTCCTCCTCATCTGAAGAGACCGGTATATTCCTTATGTTTTCTTCATTAAGCAAGGTGAACCGATCATCCATAACACATAGTTTCTCCCAAATCGAACCCAGCATCTTGTGTTGTCGCTGCATCCCAGCCTCATTAGCTTCCCAATGGGAAGCTTGCTCTTGGCGTATAAAGGAGATGGAGGAATCCATTTGATCAATAAGCTCGCGCTGCTGAAGCTGCTCCTCTCTCATCTCCTGAAGAATGCTCAACATAGAATCGGAGGAGGAGCCACCAAAGAAGAACGCGCCTGGGGCTGGTGGTGCAGTGTCCACAGGGTTTGGTTGAGGGTCAGCAACTGGCTTGATGCGCCAGTTCTCTTGAACACGCACAATGGTGCACTCTGGATTAGGCAACGGCATGTAGAACTGGCTATCTTTAAACGTCATATAGTAAGCATCACCCCGGCGGACGATGAGTTTCATGGAAATGCACGACTCGATATCGAGCCCGTTGTTTCCACTAGCCTCAGCCATACCGTAGGGAATGACCCCAAGGGAGACTGCGAGTGGGGTGATGAGGCCACCGATGACTATCGCGCCCTTGTGGCATTGCGTGATGCAGCTGAATTGCTTTGCCAAGTAGAATCCAGAATCGACCCTGAAAGAGTGAAGCATGCACCATAAGTAAAATAACTCTGACTGACGTACCATGCCATCGCTCTCCCCACGCCCAAAAATGGTATGGGCGAGTACGCGGTGGACATATCTGATAGTTGGGTTGCAGATGCTGGAGGCCCTAGCGACTCTAGCTAAATAGAAGTGCTCATTCGTAATTGACGCCCAAAAACCTGCTCGTTGAACTCCACCAGGACTTTGCCCGTGCATGGTTCCGGGAAACCATAAATTTGGCGAAGCTGAGAAAGAGATAAACAGTGCTCAGTATTCCCCATACGGAAGGATATGCGCCCCGGATCTTCATCGACTGTCGCAGCAACTTTCACATCCAAAGAGCTGAGGAATTTCAATGTAACTCCGACGTACGTGGGGGAGGCGAGCCTTAGGAACTACTCACATCCAATATTTGAGTACATCCATTCAACATCATCCAAAAGCCCTAGCATAGTAAGAGTGTGCCGATCCAAGTATCTGGTGTTGGTCATTTGATGATGGAGAAGCTGCTCGTAGTTCTGTTCATGCTCTGCATTTCTAAAGACGATGCCAAACTCGTTTGGTGGAGATGCATAAGCTTGGGGCTACCGAGCAGATGAGCGTGCTGGGTTCCTGGAAGAGGAGGGTCGCGCCGGCTGACTAGCAGGAGTGGCTTGTGGCCGCGGAGGTTGTCCGTGCGGGGCGAAGTCATCGCCGTCAGTAGAAGATTCAGATACAGGTTGCGGATCACGACGACAGAAGGCAAGCACCTTGCGCCTTCGTGCCATTTGATTAGATCACCAGAGAAAATCAGAAAATAACCAGAGAAGATTTCGCCCAAGCACAGAAACAGCGTCCGATTGTAGTGGCGAAAACAGAAAGTTCAGCGAGAAAGAGAAATCGGAATGCTAACAACGGGGGGGTGGATCGAAGCTGTGTGAACCTCACTAGAGATGCTAATCGTGAAGAAGGAAGGTCCTTTGAAGATCCGGGGGCGAGAGCTCGTCGGCTTGACCAGAGATCCGGAGTAGAGGGAGCGGCGGCGGCGTGGAATCGAGAAAACCCTACCCGTGGTTTAGGGCGAACACGGGCAATGCTCCAAAAGAAACACGGGTGAACCCAACCGGGTTCACCTAACCATGAAGCACACTTTAGGGATGCGCTCAGTCAGATTCAGTTGTCTTCACAGGTGAACCCCGTCGGGTTTACCTAGCCGTGAAGTGCACGGTTAGTTGCTAAAAATCCAGAAATAATATCTACAACTCGATATTGCCGGCTCCATAATTATTTAACAAAGATATCCTTCGAAACATTGTTCCTCAGATTGTACAGTGCACTTCACGGGTGAACCCCGCTGGGTTCACCTGGCCGTGAAGTGTATTGAGCTTCAGTAAAAATTCATCAAAATTTTTTTGCTCCCATGGCACATCTGTATTGCAAAAATAACCCTCTAATCAGTGTATTTCAAGATCAAGAAAATGATAAACTAAAAACTGAATGACAACTACTATAACTAAAAGAAAATGAAAACAATGAGAAAACTTGGGTTGCCTCCCAATAGCGCTAGTTTTAGGTCAATAGCTCGACCGTAGAGTCATCAGGTCATCAAATCAGGGGGGGTCAAAAGGGGCGAGAACTTCCCCTTGCTTGACTAGTCCATCTTCAAAGCTGTGTTCGAGGCGGTGTCCATCGTCTTTCAAACTTCTAGAGCCCTTAAGTACACCCACGGTGTAACACATACCAGCAAGAGAAGGTTTTTTAAGAGAATTAGACAAGTCAAATTGAATAATATTGCCACATAATTACGTTAATTCCCTACTCTAGTGACAATTAACGCAATTAGATCCTTTAAGTTATGTGAAAAATCATGTAAATCCTTCAAACAAATCTGAACTACTCTCGTGATTGGATTCATAGGTATGAAAAGAATAGATTCGATGTAACGATTCACCTCCCGGTCCTTTTTGCGACGTCTCAAACGCGATAAAACTTGTCTAGAGTATTAAAGTAGAATACATACAATTCTGATCAAATCAACTCAATAAGATTCTTAACAAAGATTCATGCAAAAGATTTAATTCATAAATCAATCAACTGGCTACTTCCCGAATCTCGAAAATAAGTTTACAAGTTCATGTTTATAGAAAACAGCATGTATATTGATGAATTCAACATAATCTCTCAACAATAATGCAAAAAAAAAAGACACTAGGATAGTAATTACAACTCTTCCCCTTGATTGGGAGATGAAGATGAAGCATTCAATTCCCTCCTTTGTGTGATCTTTTGCCGAAATTCTGTCTAGAAATTGATTTTCACCATAGTCGCCGCCTCTGTTCGTGTTCGTTCGTAGAAGCCTCCTAAATCCTTGCAAAATCCTTCCTTTTATAATTTAATTAGTGTAGAACCCATCTATGAAGGGTTCTGCAAAGTTTGGTTAAACTGAAGGCGGTGAAAAAACTCACGGGCGGTGAACTGTTTATAGCCACGGGTGTGAATGTTGCGTTTTAGCACAGTAGTGTATTACAGTTCGTGAATATATTCACCTCCAGAGCCATGAAAGTTGCGTTTGACCTCCGTTTTGCTCCAAATTTGTCGTACGGCCTCGTCTTTTCATCACGAATCATCTCATGGCATCAAAACTCGTAAAATCCATTATTTTTATGCCATTTTACCTGTATTTTCATAAAAACCAAGAAAACTGAAGATTTCATACAAATGAAGTAAAAACACTAAAAATTGGTATAAAATCATAAAATAAGTCTAAAATATCATATAAAATACAGGAAAAAAATATGATGTAAATGGAACTCATCATTGCGCCACCTTGAGGATATGCGTAAAGGAGATAAAAAGAAAGAAATTCGCTGCTTGATGTCTTCAATTTGATTACAAATTACACAACATAATTAAAATACATAATTGAAGGTCGGCACGTAAGCCTCAAAATTATAGATCACAGGCATGACAATTTCAGGGCTTGTCTTTGATCACATCACCATGCACAAGCAACCTACTCATGCTTTTTTTCTACATGCTATGAAAAATCAACAAGTAATCACTTTTAATTTTTCATAAAACCCTTCCTTTAATTTTTAGTGACTCTACATCATCTTTCTTAATGTTTCATCCCTCTCAGGAGTCTACAAGGGGCAGCTGCCCCTTGCAATTCGTACCCCATATAGATTAGCGCAATCACTTAGTCCATGACCCACATATTCTCTTATGGGTCATGTGCCATGGGTCTATCCCATGAGCACAAGGAGGGATAAATTCTTCCACATAGGGTCTATCCCACATGTGAAGAATACAAAACTAGAAAGATATGAAGAGATAAAAATCATGGAAATTATTTTCCCATAGAAAAATCATGGCATAAATTTTCAAAAACTGATTTTTATGACATGGGGCTGCGCATGTAGAAAAATACACCAACATGCCTCATAAGATCCCTCTGATGCCACTGTTGGGAATCCCTAGGCCAATTTAAAAGTTCAAGTACAGCGAAAGTGATTGGCCTAAAATAGAATTCCCATGACACCAAGATCCCTTACGAGTGAGAACCGAAGGATGTGAAGAGTAGTTCTTTGACAAGCAAATCTAGAAGCAAAGTGGATGATGCAGACGCACATAGGAACGTTCTTTGCAGGTGCACACACATGGGGTCCTCGAGTCCCCTCAGACCTCCGCGCTTGGTGCTTGCCTCAGGAGGTGAGATCCATGCCTAAGGAAGAGTCTTGCTTGCTTGCACCAAACACCAAGTAGGCACCTCCAACAAGATGTCCTCTAAGGTCGCAAGGAGCGGGTAGCACTCTCACTTGCGCCAAGAGGTGATGAGGAAGAAGTGGTCAACCGCCAAGGACAGGGGAAGCCTCTACAACTTGCGCAAGGCCTTCTTCAACCTTGATTCCCTCTATCACAAGGAGGCATGACAGAGTCATTGACCCATCTTGGGGTACACCCACAGCTCCTGAACACACCTGGAAAGCCCCCCAGGACTAGAGGAAGACACCCTGCAAATTCCAAATGAAACGGAGCACTACCACAGCCATCATGGCCAGGCCGTGATGCCAAACACGGCCATGTCACCGTCGCAGGCAGACGCGAGGAAGAGCACAGTGCCTCACACAACGGTGACAACAGCTGTGACCGCCTCGGTGCAACTCCAGCCTAGCCGACACAGCTAGGCCATGATCCCCCTGCACGAGTGTGACATGAGCACCCCCAGATGCAAACAAAGCACAGCACCACTCACGGCCGTCATGGTGCAAATCAGAGATCCTCATGACAACTGTGGCCAAAGGCACAGCCAGGCCGTGATCAGCTCACCGCCTGTCACCACCCCAGCACGACCGTGACCACTGCCGTGACGAGCTTGGCCAAAAAATGCCCACCCCGTCACACCCGTGACCAGGAGCATGGTCAGCCCGTGACTACCTCACCGCACTTCCCAGAGCCTGTTCACGCCCGTGAACGCATGCACAGCCAGGCCGTAAACACCTCAAAAGTGAAGATGGGTCTTGTTTTGCACGAGGTTCGATGTTCGCCACGGTCCTCACAGCCTCTTGACCATTATGTGGGCATCATGAACCCCTCTTCAGCCTCAGTGGAATCCATTCAACCGGTCCCCATGACGACCCTTCCCCGAGGACCACCTCAAGAGCCGCCGACGGACCGCTACCATAATCGAGTCCTCAACTCAGCCTAGGAGATATCCAATAATGTGCATAATCAGCCCATAATCAACAAGTTCTATTGTTCCATGGCGGTCTGCTCGGAGATGGTTTAGCGCGCCAACCCCCTAAAGATTCCCTACGAAGTTTGTTAGCATGTTCTTTTAGTTTCTTAGAAGGCTTCTTGACCCTCTTTTAAGAAGTTAGGCGTTGTTGACTTCTCCAACAACCCTCATGTGATTGTCATGTGCTTCCCCCTCCCTCTTGTTCTATAAAAGAGGGCTGAGGGCTTATGTGTTCTTCAATTTTCGCTGTAGTAGATGCTCTTCCCCACGCGAGAGCATTAGGTCTAATATAACTCCATCGCTTCCCGCTGCCTCTTTAGTGCGATTCAATAAAAACACCCGGAGAACCCCCACCGGGCTTCGGGTCCTTTCCAATCCTCCCGCGTCTATTGCGTTTGTGCCTTGGACGAGCAGCAGTTCCTCCCTCATAGCATAGTGAAGGATTCGCGTACCCGTGCTTGCATTGAAAGTTGGCTCTACGAGTCAAGTAAGTAGTTTCATTTGTAGATCGATCCGTGGATCTCGGCTCGCTAGGTTTTGCTCAAGTAAATTTCTAGTTCGGTCTCTCATCAGCTTTCACCTGGTTTCTCATCCGCACATGTTTTCTTTTACCTCATCTCAAGACCCTCTCCCAATTTCAGCATTATCGTATCCAACCCCTTAGAATTCTGAACTAAAGACATCCCCTCCCATAAGTTCCGCTATGTCAATTTTGGTACTAGAGGTAGGTTGAAGCTAACTCTTGTCTAGCTTCACCGGTCTCTCCACTACATTTCATACCGGTTCTTTCGGATTTGTTTTCAGCATACATTTTGCATTTTCTGCATCATGACTACTAGATGATGACACCGAAATTCATCATGATTTCTATGCCATTTTATTCATATTTACGTGTCATATTCATAGACTTTGCTTGTTTTTAAGCCATATTTTATCCATATCTGCGGAATCTACACGCTTTTCTATTTTTGATTATTTTCAGGCAAAAAGGGATATTTTTCAGTCGCTTTCAAGCAATCCAAGTGCATAATCGAACTCACAACATCAAAAGAAGATCCCATGTCAAATTTCAGTAGATTTGGAGCTTTAGAGAAAATTACGGCACCCCCAACAAATGCTTTACGGTACCATAATTTGGAGCTTTAATCGGGCAGAGAATCGATGAACGTTACGGCACAGCCGTAAATATCTTTACGGTGCCGTAACTAATAGGCATTTTTGGACAGAGACTTTGAGACGCTTACGGCACTACCGTAATCCTCTCTACGGCACCGTAATTCTAGTCGATTTTCCACCTGAGAGATTGTTCACATTACGGCACTACCGTAAAGAACAATACGGTACCGTAATCCCAGAAGAATTTCACGCGAGAGCTCGCTGCCAAGATTACGACCCTGCCGTAAGGATCATTACGGCCGTAATTTCATCGCTGCTTGCGACTTTCTCGGTCAACTCAGAAGTCCGATTTTTACTTAGATGATTTCAAATGATCCAGGCGTTGAAAAGGGAAGCTGTAAGAAGGAGAAAGGGAGCCATCGACGAGACGAAGCCAAGCACACCAAAACCCCCAATTTTGATCCACTGGCCAGAGAGAAATTAGAGTTCACGCCACCGCCTAGGGTTCCGCTGCCGCGACCAATTCCGGGCATCTCCGGCCGTGAAATTTGAGTGGAAGCTACACATAGAGGAGAAGAAGACACCCCTATAGTTTCAACATGGTCAGAGATCAGACGGAGGAGAAATCACCAGAAAACCGAGCGCCGCCGCTGTTCGCCCAGATTACGGCCGTAATACCGTAATTTTTACTCCTCCTCTGTTTTGATTTTCTTCATCATGAATCATTGTACCTCTATGATAGCTTAAACCTCTTTTGGGACATGGGGGAGTAATTCACTTGAGTTTTAATGGCTAGATAACTATCTTTCTATTATTTCATCTTGTTTAATCTTAGCATGATGATTTTACTCATGTGATGTTTTGTCCTTAGACTCTCCTCAGATCTATATTACTATTTGTGTTTTAGAATTTTCGCTATTGACTGAAAAGTAATTGCTTGAGAATTTGGAACCCTAGAATTGCATGATAGGAACCCCTTTTAGGTTAGTTCTTGTTTGTTTGATTCTAGTAAGCTAACTGCCATGATAATAATATAAATCTAGGATTGAGTCTAAGCTTTCAAACGTGGAGATCTTGTGCGAAAGCAAAGATCGGAACATTAGAGAACCTTGAGTAAAACTAGTGTCGAGATTCTGATGCACGAAAGTGATCCTTGAGATTCCACTAGAGATTAACGACTTAGAACTCGGATGCACAAAAGTGATCCTTGAGTTCTCAGTTGATGATTTACTTATCATTAGCATTGGGACAACTCTTGTGAGATAGCGAAGATTTATCCCTGCCCGGTTGTCTACACGAAAGTGAGATAACCCTTTTATTCAAGTAAATTGCATCTTTGTCATGTTGAAATTAAATTGATGAAATCTCTATTCATGTCTAGTGATAAAAATTAAAGTGAACGAAACCCTAGTCCCAGCTTCTCTCTCTGATAATTCCGTTTTAGCGCTTTGGTCTTTGTTTGCTAGTTTACACTCTTTTGATTGCCTAGATAGTGAAAAATCAATTATTCGGTACTCAGCAGCATAGGTCCCTGTGGATTTGATACTTTCTTTATTACTTTGAGTATCCGTACACTTGCGGACACAACAAGTTTTTGGCGCTGTTGCCGGGGACCTTAGTTTTTGTTGATATCGAAGACATTGAGATTATTGCTAGACTAGGTTTCATTTATGTTTTATCTTTTTATTCTTTTTTGTTTACTTACATCATTTGATCAGTTTGCTCTAGTGTGCATAGGAAATTCATTTCTAATGGCTGATCAAAGATCACTGAGGGACTATGCAGCCCCTAATCCTCAAAGGATACAATTTAGCATTGCTAGACCTGCAATTGAGGCCTCCAACTTTGAAATTAACCCTGCCTTCTTGTCAATGATCCAGCAGAACAAGTTTGGAGGATCATCAATCGAAGATCCTTATTCACATTTATATATCTTTCTTGAATATTGTGATACCATAACAATTCATGGAGTTTCTGATGATGCACTAAAACTGAGATTGTTCCCTTTTTCTCTGAGGGATCAGCACGATCTGGGTTGCATTCTTGTCAACCCAATACCTTCACAACATGGGAACAATTATCAAAAGCTTTTCTGATGAAATATTTTCCATCGTGCAAGACTATCCAATTGAGGAATCAAATCACGAACTTTCAATAGAAGAGTGGAGAATCACTCAGCGAAGCATGGGAGAGATTCAATGCTTTACAACGAAAGTGTCCTAACCATGGCTTTGAAAATGAGTTCCTAATTCAGACATTTTATTATGGCTTAATTTATAATACCTGTCTAATTATTGATGCTGCCGCAGGGGGAGCCTTGATGAGTAGAATATTTGACGATGCTTTCAAGTTGCTTGAGGAGATGTCCTTGAATCATAGCCAATGGGCTCTAGATGAATGAATGTTATATTGTCATCAACATGGTAAGAATGAGAATGAGGATCAGCAACCCTTGACTGAAGAGGTTAGTGAACCCATGCTAGAGAAACTTTCAGCTAGCCAAATTCAATCATTGCAAATTCAAAACACAAAAAAATTTGAGGATCTTGAGAAACTGTTAGTCACCTTGCTTCTCAATTAGAATCCTTAGTGGCGTACAATAAAATTCTAGAAGAACAAATATCTAGATTAAGCTCTGGGGAACATTGCAATGCCATTATCACTAGAAGTGGGAGACAATTAGGAGAACTTAAGGAGAAAGAGTCTATTAATGATCATTATGAGGAATTAAAATTAGAAAAATCTTCTGAACATGAACAAACCCTACCTAGTTTAACACCTCAAAAGGGAAGTAAACCGAAAGGGGATGTGCCATGTGAAGAAGATGATTCTAAGACTAATCTACCTCAACACTATAGACCACCAGTACCTTTTCCCCAAAGGATAGTGCAAGAAAAGTTAGATAAGCAATTTGGGAAATTTCTTGATGTTTTGAAAAAGCTTTACATTAACATACCATTTACTGAAGCTTTATCTCAAATGCCCATATATGCTAAATTTTTGAAAGAAATCTTGTCTAACAAAAGAAAGATAGAGAACTATGGTATTGTGGCTTTAACTGAGGAATGTAGTGCTGTTATTCAAAACAGGTTACCACCAAAATTGAATGATCCAGGTAGTTTTTCTATCCCATGTTTTATTGGTAGTATGGCTTTCGACCGAGCCTTATGTGATCTAGGGGCTAGTGTAAGTCTTAGGCCTTTGTCTGTGTGTAGGAAATTGGACATGGGAGCTCCTAAGCCGACTACAATTTCTTTGCAGCTCGCTGATCAATCGGTAAAATATCTAGTGGGTATTCTAGAGGATGTTCCTATACAAGTTGGTAAATACTTCATACCTGCTGATTTTGTAGTACTTGAAATGGAAGAGGATGCCAAGATTCCTATTATTTTGGGTAGGCCGTTCTTAGCCTCTGCTGGAGCCCTTATTGATGTACGGAATGGTAAACTTGCTTTAAGAATTGGCAATGATAAGATTGAGTTTGATTTGAATAATTCATTGAAAAAACCTGCAAATGCTAGTTCTTATTGCACTATTCATGCCATTGATGACACAGTTTATGATGTTAGTTGTTTGTTTGATGATTCTTCTGTTGATGTTTCTTTATCTAATTCTTTTTCTGATACCTTAAAAAATTCTTGTGAAAAAATTGATAATTCTGGTATTGAGAATGATTTTGATGAATTCGATGATGAAAAACATGATATTTTAGATTGTGCTACTTTTAATAATGAAAGTGAAAAGATCCCTAAAGTTGAGTTGAAAGTTTTACCTGATAATCTTAGATATGAATTTCTTGGTCCTAACTCCACTTACCTTGTAATTGTGGATGCTAAATTAGATGCCAGGGAAACTGATCTACTCTTGAAGGAGCTAAGAATTCATAAAAAGGTAATTGGGTATTCCATTGATGACTTAAAAGGGATTAATCCTTCTTTTTGTATGCACAGGATTCACATGGAGGATGAGCACAAACCGCATGTAGATTTTCAGAGAAGGCTCAACCCGTCTATGAAGGAAATGGTGAAGAAGGAAGTACTAAAATTGCTAGATGTAGGTATTATCTACCCTATCTCAGATAGTAAGTGGGTCAGTCCTGTACACTGTGTTCCAAAGAAGGGAGGTGTCACTGTAATGAAAAATAAGGATAATGAATTGATACCTGTTAGAAATGTCACTAGGTGGCGTATGTGCAATGATTATAGAAAATTAAATGTTGCCACTAGGAAAGATCATTTTCCCTTACCTTTCATTGATCAAATGGTGGAGAGACTTGACAAACACTCTCACTTTTGTTTTCTTGATGGGTATTCCGGATTTTTTCAGATTTCTATTCATCTTGATGATGAGGATAAAACCACTTTTACATGTCCTTATGGTACTTTTGCTTATAGAAGAATGCCTTTTGGTTTATGCAATGTGATGACACCAAAATATGTAGTATATTTTGAATCATTTTAAATACCTTTTCATGCTAAATTGAGGATCTTTTTACTTGTTTTTATGTTGAATCCATTAAATATTGCAAAGTCTACTTCTATTTTGGTTTTTCACGATTTTCAGGCAAAAAGGCACTATTTTAGGCGTTTTCAAGCAAAAATCAAATACATGGAAGAGTTCTCATCATCAAGAAGAAGTCACCCAAGAATTTTCATGCAAATCGAGGCAAAGAACCCAAAATACGGTAGTGCCGTAAAGGATTTTATGGTACCGCATTTTACACGGCTACCGTATTATCGAGATCACGACCGTATTTTGGTGATTTACCGAACAGAACGCTTTCGCGAAATTACGGCACCACCGTAAGAATTTACACGGCCGTATTTTGGGGCGCTTTCGGAATAGAGACCTTTTCTGAAATTACGGCACGGCCGTAAACCAGTTTACGGGCCGTATTTTCCAGATGTCTTCAGAACAGAAAGTTGCCCTGAAATTATAGCACTGCCGTAAACCAGTTTACGGGCCATATTTTCCAAATGAATTCGACCAGAGAGTTCAGCCGATTTTACGGCACTGCTGTAAACCAAATTACGCTGCCGTATTGTTCGAGCAATTTCAGAACAGAATAATCGATGGATTTTACGGCAGTGTCGTAAGATATTACACTGTTGTATTCCGGTGTTTGAACGCGATTCTCAGGTCAATGTCCACGCCCGATCCTTGCGGAGATGATTGCGGACGATCCAGAAGTTTATATTCGATGCCGTAAGAAGCAAAAGGGAGCTTTGGACGGGAGGATTGGGGAGAGACCAAAAGCCCTAAATTTCATACACCGTCGAGGGAGAAATCTTGATCCACGCCGTCGCTGAGAGTTTCGCCGCCGCGCTCGATTCAGACAACCTCCAGCCGTGATTTTTCTACCGAAGCATCACCTGGTGAAGGAGACAACATGCCAGAAGTTTCAGATCGAAAGGAGACAAACAGGAGGAGAAATCAGAGGAAGAAAGATCACCACCACTGTTCATGCCTTCCTATGTAAAATACGACTGTGAAATACTTCACAGTCATGCCGTATTTTCTAAAAACTCTTCTTTTTGTTGATTTTTGATTTTCTGAAATTATGAAATATTGTATTTCCTTCACCATGCTAGCTTAAACTACTCTTGGGACATGGGGGAGTAGTTCACTTGACTTTTAATGATTAGATAACTTCTTTTTCAATATTTCGTTGA
>CM050440.1:36876733-36901094 GCA_027562315.1 Costus pulverulentus | reverse complement strand
AGAATGATTAGATCAGATGAACATAGTCATCTGGGTATGACCATACACTTTCTCAATCATCTCATCCAGGGGGCCCCTTTAGAACATCACACTCCAAACAAGGAGAAGACAATCCTATATCTATCACTAGCGCCCTAACATGACTTATGCTCATTATCCAAGATAATCTATAACCATTATATTTCAAATGATATTGAACTACCTCAAGACAATGCCAATCATCATTTAGAAACACAAGTGATCTCAAGTCAGAGGAAATATGCCACTTGCTTGCATATTAGGATTATTCACATTGTGACAAGCAATTGAATATCTTAAGTAGGGTCTGTCCAGTACATCCAATGTACCCATGAGTCTACATCTTATTCCATGCTCGAAGCATCCTATAAGATTAGAACACATATTAGTCTCAATCATATCAAGGCTGTCTCATGTTCACCAAGATATCTCGACTAAGGACAATACTGCATGTCAGCCAAACTGAACAGCATTGAGACATTATTCAGAAGTATACATATGGTAGCAGATAATGCAACAACCTGAATAACAATCATTGCCTTTATAAACATAGAGTTTATACATGATACTGATATAATCCCAAGGCCTCAAACATTAGCCTTAAGGGCATACCCCAACAGCTTGAAACTTTGTCTTATCTTGTGATAGATGTCAAAGAATGGGGAACATTAGTAGAAAACATGAGATGCCACTGTCCAACATTCTTGAAGTTGAAATATTTGATGTTTGGGGGATAGACTTTATGGGACCTTTCCCATCTTCAGGAGGTAACATGTACATTATGGTAGCAGTTGACTATGTTTCAAAATGGATTGAAGCTCTTGCTTCACTGACCAATGATTTAAGAGTTGTTGCTAAATTTTTCAAAAAGATCATATTTCCACGGTATGGGACCCCGCGGGTAGTAATAAGTGATGGAGGCTCATATTTCATAGAACACAAATTTTTAGCCTTACTTAGAAAATATAGAGTGAATCATAGAGTGGCAACACCTTATCATCCTCAAACAAGTGGACAAGTGGAGATATTGAACAGAGAAATCAAGAGAATTTTAGAAAAGACCGTGTCAAGCACTAGGAAAGATTGGGTATTCAAACTTGATGATGCCTTGTGGGCATATCGGACTGCTTTCAAAACACCAATAGGTGTGTCTCTGTTTCAATTGATTTATGGAAAATCATGTCACCTGCCTATGGAACTTGAACACAAAGCATACTGGGCAATCAAGATGCTGAATTTCGATTTAAAGAGTGCGAGGGAAAAACAAAAATTACAATTGAATAAGCTAGATGAGATTAGACTCTCTGCATATTAGAATGCAAAAATTTACAAGGAGAGGACAAAAAGATGGCACGATCGACATATTTTCAGGAGAGATTTCCAACCAGGTGACTTTGTTCTTTTATTCAATTCTAGATTGAGACTTTTCCCTGGAAAACTTAAGTCTCGATGGTCTGGTCCTTTTCAGGTAGAGAAAGCTTATCCTTACGGAGCTGTGGATGTATGGAGTGAAGAAACAGGAGAATTCAAGGTTAATGGTCAGAGACTTAAGCACTATTATCAAGAAGAGCTAATTGCAGAAAAAGAGAGTTTATTTAGATGAACCATGATCAAGTCTGAGTGTTAAAGGGTCAAGCTAAAGACTTTTAAATTAGCGCTTCTTGGGAGGCAACCCAAGCTTTCTAACTTTAGTTCACTTCCTTTTATTTACTTTTATCTTAGTTTTATCTTAGAATTAATTTTTATTTCTGGAAAAGAAGCACGGAGAAGGGAAGAAAAAGAAAACTCGGCACAAAAGGTTGATAAAATTTTGTAAGTATCCTCTCCCGTTCAACTTTTGGGTTTCATCATTGACTCATGTTTTTGTGTCTACCACCACTACTTCATCTACATGATAATCTTTTGATTTAGATGATTGATTTGTGGCCTTGATCTACCTTGGGATTATTGTATATGGCTTGATTGATGTTTGATGTTGATGAGTGAATCCAAAATTGAGACTAGAATAAGGCCTATCATGTCAAATTTATTCCTCTTATACATATCTACTTTTGAAATTATTCATTGGTTGAAGAGTAAGATTTTAGGGAGATATGTTGTTTGAAATTTTGATTTAAAAGTGAAACTACTTCTTGAATAAAATCAGCATATGAGTATGAATACTTGAATTGATATTGATTGACTAGTCTAATTAAGGTTTTATTTATTTTACTATTTGTTGGGAAAAAGAATCCAAAATCCACAAAAATAGTGAGAGACTCCCCTACTTGGCACTATGTAAAATTGACGGTGGTACTGAACGACATGGGTTGAAGTCTAAAAAGAAATGAGAGGAATCTATTCACATTAACTCCGCTGTCTTTGGTAAAGATTCCCAATACTAAAAAGACATGAGTTCTATTACACTGACTATGTGGTCAGTGTACTCCGATTTCGTCACTAGAAAAAAGGTGGTAATCGAATTAGATAATGTGATTGATTGCAAAAATAAACAAAAAGTATGTATCTATGTAGGTACATACCATCCAAAAACAAAAAGAAAAAGAAAAATATGAGTGGAAAAAGATTTTGGATATCCTATTCCTGTAAGCAAAAGTATGATAAACCTAAACTGAAAATTGGATAAAGTCTTGAGATTGAAATTCTTTCTTTTATACAAGTTGCGAAGTTTTATTTGACTAAGTTGTGAATCTTGAGAATTAGATTTAGAAGATGATATATCTGTTTTAAAATTTTATGATGCAATTAATGAAGAATTTTCATTGGTGATTGTATGTTAGAAATTTATTTTCTATGAGAAAGTCTATGCCTATGATCAATTTTTGAATTTTCTTGATTTTTGCTTGAGGACAAGCAAAGTTTGAGCCTTATGTGTTTGATGACACCGAAATTCATCGTGATTTCTATGCCATTTTATTGATATTTATCTGTCACATTCATAGACTTTGCTTGTTTTTACGCCATATTTTATCAATATCTGCGAAATCTACACTCTTTTCTATTTTTGATGATTTTCAGACAAAAAGGCATATTTTTCAGTCGCTTTCGAGCAATCCAAGTGCATAATCGAACTCACAACATCAAAAGAAGATCACACGTCAAATTTCAGAAGATTTGGAGCTTCAGAGGAAATTACAGCACCCCCAACAAATGCTTTACGATACCGTAATTTGGAGCTTTAATCGGGCAGAGAATCGATGAACGTTATGGCACAGCCGTAAATATCATTATGGTGCTGTAATTAATAGGCATTTTTGGACAGAGACTTTGAGACGCTTACGGCACTACCGTAATCCTCTCTACGGCACTGTAATTCTAGTCGATTTTCCACCCGAGAGATTATTCACATTACGGCACTACTGTAAAGAACAGTATGGTACCGTAATCCTAGAAGAATTTCACGTGAGAGCTCGCTGCCAAGATTACGGCCCTGCCGTAAGGATCATTACGGTCGTAATTTCATCACTACTTGCGACTTTCCCGGTCAACTCAAAAGTCTGATTTTTACGTAGATGATTTCAAACAATCCAGGTGTTGAAAAGGGAAGCTGTAAGAAAGAGAAAGGGAGCCATCGACGATACGAAGCCAAGCACACCAAAAGCCCCAATTTTGATCCACTGGTCAGAGAGAAATCAGAGTTCACGCCGCCGCCGCGACCAATTCCAGGCATTTCCAGCCATGAAATTTGAGTGGAAGCTATGCATAGAGGAGAAGAAGACACCCCTGAAGTTTCAATGTGATCAGAGATCAGACGGAGGAGAAATCACCAGAAAACTGAGCGCCGCCGCTGTGCGCCCAGATTACGTCTGTAAACATCTTTACGGCTGTACCGTAATTTTTACTCCGCCTCTGTTTCAATTTTCTTCATCATGAATCATTGTAATCTTCCCTCTATGATAGCTTAAACCTCTTTTGGGACATGGCGGAGTAATTCACTTGAGTTTTAATGACTAGATAACTATCTTTCTATTATTTCATCTTGTTTAATCTTAGCATGATGATTTTACTCATGTGATGTTTTGTCCTTAGACTCTCCTCAGATCTATATTACTATTTGTGTTTTAGAATTTTCGCTATTGACTGAAAAGTAATTGCTTGAGAATTTGGAACCCTATATTTGCATGATAGGAACCCCTTTTAGGTTAGTTCTTGTTTGTTTGATTCCAGTAAGCTAACTTCCATGATAGTAATATAAATCTAGGATTGAGTCTAACCTTTCAAATGTGGAGATCTTGTGTGAAAGCAAAGATCGAAATGTTAGAGAACCTTGAGTAAAGCTAGTGTCGAGATTCGGATGCACGAAAGTGATCCTTGAGATTCCACTAGAGATTAATGACTTAGAACTCAAATGCACGAAAGTGATCCTTGAGTTCTCAGTTGATGATTTACTTATCATTAGCATTGGGACAACTCTTGCGCGAGAGCAAAGATTTATCCCTGCCCGGTTGTCTGCACGAAAGTGAGATAACCCTTTTATTCAAGTAAATTGCATCTTTGTCATGTTGAAATTAAATTGATGAAATCTCTATTCATGTCTAGTCATAAAAATTAAAATGAACGAAACCCTAGTCCCAGCTTCTCTCTCTGATAATTCTGTTTTAGCGCTTGGTCTTCGTTTGCTAGTTTACACTCTTTCGATTGCCTAGATGGTGAAAAATCAATTATTCGGTACTCAGCAGCATAGGTCCCTGTGGATTCGATACTTTCTTTATTACTTCGAGTATCCATACACTTGAGGACACAACACTAGATCAAGAGCGCCCTATCAAAACCCTACTTGTCAAGTGCTCATTACGAACGACAAAGGTACTCCGTCTAGAGTAGAGTCGGTCAAATCGCTGTCCACGTGCTTTGAAGCGATGGAAGTCATGATTCAGCACCTTATGACCACCATCCAAGAACATTTAGACCACGTTGTGGAACTCTACTCTATGCCTACGGAGGGCCGACCCTCACTTAGTGTTGCTCCCTCGTTGGCCCCGCTGCGTATGCACATCAACGAGTCCCCCCGCTTCGATCCCTTTAGTGATGAGTCCGCGTGGGCTGAGGATGTTCCTCCTGTTGGTGTATATTCCCTGAGACCTAGTATTGGTCCATCTTTGTACTACTTGACTCTAATATTTATATATTATTCTGGCATTGTCATTATCATTATTTGTCTACATTTGCGAATATGTACTTACATGATAATGTCCCTGGAGATAGATTAGATCTGTGCTCAAACTATTGTCCCCAGTCAATGTGCCTTAGTATATATGGGACAGCTTTGGTCCGTGAGAGACTGGTATATGGGTTGGTTAGGCACGAGGTGCTAATGCAGACATATGGGTATATCAGTGGTGGATATATTGGACCGACCCGCTGTGAAGCAATGACTTGGTGTCATGAGTTATCCTCACAAGTGACAGGAGATGCATTGATCCCTTGACTTGAGGTCAATGACCATTCTATATGGTTAGGGACATGCTTTGATGCAACCTAACACCTCACCGTAATTGGGAGGCAATAACTGTTGTCATTGAGTAGTCACGACCCATATGAGAAGGTCAATAGACAAATAGAGGATTTGCCCATTCGTGAGGGAAGCTTGATATCCATAGAGCTCCTCTATGGTTCTATGACTGAAAGTGTATAGCCATACCCAGGTGAGAACCTGATTTAGTCATAACCATGTGATTGGGTGGAAACAAATGATGACACACTTGTCCAATCGTATATCAGTTTGGTAAAGGAACTATAATGCATCTGTACCTAGTAGCGGTGATGGGGATGTCGATGTCGAAATCCATTCCGATGACTTGGGTAGCAGCGATGCACTGCTAGGTGCCTCTCACTGCTTGTGGTGAACTTTGGTCAGCACTGCTAACGTCAGAGGAACCTACAGGGTCGCACACCTTGATACTCGAGTTTTAGTATTGATCGGAAGTCTTATGATCGAGTTATTGGATAGCTTGGATCTATTTGGAAGATTTCATCAGCGCCAATGAGCCTAATGAGATGGAAGAGAGTTATTGGAGCCAAACTTCATTTTTGGCAGGTTGACCCAAAATTGACCATGATTGGTCACATTTGGATTAAGGTTGCATTGGCTTGATTGGATCCAATGGCTTAATCAACCCAAGAAATAAATTTTGGGCTAGCTCATTGCCCAATGAGGCCCAATAACAAGTTGTCATGAAGAGATAATGGGCTACAAGGGTATAAAGGGGAGAAACCCAACCCTATTGGCACCTAAGGGCGTAATGCAGTATGGGTGGCACAATTTGCTTCATTAGGAAGCAGTATGCGCCTCCCCCTTGATCCTTTGATGGTATGCTTGCCTCTATGGCAAGTCTTGGGGCTGATATGGGTTAAGGACTTCTTAGGAAAGTCTTCGGCGCATATGGCTAAGTGGAAAGGGATAATGGAAAGCTCTTGGAGAATTTCCTTATCCCTAACCCTAATTAGTCAACCCTTCTTACCCAAACCGAATTATACCTTCATGAGTTGCGCCTACCCCCTTTGCCTTGCCACCTCATGCCTCTATATATATCAAATATATGCGAGAGGCAAAACACAATCAAATTGGCATGAGCAACATCTAAAGGGGCGAGAGCAAGTCTAGTGGCCCAAGGCTTTCTTCCAACCGCAAGTCATCTTCCTCCTCTCCATCTTTCCTTGACGCAAGGAGTCCTCAAACTTGGCGGTCTCTCTTTCCTTTCATCCTCTTCCATTGGCACATCTTGATGATGGCGCAATGATAGAAGAAGGTGAACAAAGGCTTGGATCTTCTTCCCGATGCTAGCACCAGGCGTGGAAGAAGAGGACTCGAGGCATCCGTGTGTGTGAGACAGCAGAGGGTGAACACTTGGGCACCTACCTCGACATCGACCTTCACTTTTGCTCTAGGTACTTACTATCACGTCGTGTCGACCCTCTCGCAAGACGATCTTCACTAGGTTTTTGGGACCGGCCTATTTCGGGGATATTCTTCCGCTGCGTTTTGTAATCTATAATGCTAAAAAGTTGTAAAATATCCCTGGGGTTTCCCAATAGTGGTATCAGAGTGACTTGCGAGCCTCGAACGATGTTCTTTCATGCTTGTCATGCTCACATGCCATGTTTCAATTTTCACAAATTATATATTTACATGGCACATGATTTTTTCTATGTAGGAAAAATTATGGTTTCTTGTACCTATCCTCTTTTCAATTTCTTTTAGATTTTTGGATTATTTTTCTGATTGATTTAAGACCGAAGGCGCACGTAATTTTATCAAGTAGGACGGGTATTGTGTCTTCAGACTGGCCAGGTTTCTTGATGTGACAAAATTGCCAGCTGATAGGGTCTATGAAATCGTCATGAAACTTAATCGCAAATAACCAAAAGATTTGTCATCAAAAGATGAGGAAAAGAAGCTGGTTTTATGAAAAAGTAAAATTTTAGATTTTATGTTTTTCATGAGCATGTAGAATTGCTTGTTTAAGTTCTTGATTGTGCATGATGTTGTGATCATTAGTCAAGCCCCTTTAGCATGCATGTGATGTATCCTTGTGCGGCCTGCGTGCCATCTTTTTCTTTTCTTTTGTAATTGCTGAAGATGAAGATTAGGGGATGCTTCCTTGGTGTACTTGGTGCATGCATGCTTGAAGCTTGCGCACCTTGCATGGTGGCGCATCAAGCTTCAACAAAGGTGGCGCATCCTTGCATGGGGCGCAAGTTGGGGTTTGGCCGAGTCTTATGCTTGTGTGCTATCCCCTCTTGTGGATTGCATAATGGTGCACCTTCCTTGGAGGAAGACCATGACATTGGCCGAACCATGGCGTATGCTTCAAGGGTTTCCCTAGAACTATCTCTAGGGTTTGAGAGCTAAACCATGGTGTGGTGGACCTTGGAGCCAACCTTGAAGATCAAGCTAGAGGTCGGCTAGGCTAGGTCTATTTTTAGGGCTTGTGTCCTAGGTCAAGAGTTGAACCTCCTTTTGGCATGTGTTAGTTCAATGTCTTGAAAGGGCTATGATCACATCATCCCTTTACTGCTTTTCTAACCTACTAAAGCATGCCTGTGATGTTTTATCATTATGTTATCAGTATAGGATTGAATGCCTGTAATGTTAGACATAAGATAAAACTGAAATGATGAGACCTCAAAAACCCTCACCCAAAATATCAAGTCTAGTAGCCTTCTAATGCGTAGCTCTCATCAAACTATCGATCAATTGTGTTGTGAACTATTTCCCACCCTCGTGGGACACACCCACTTATCTTTAGAAAGTGTGTAGTGACAATGGTTTTCCTAGTCCAGTTTTAACCTGGGCGTGCCTTCGCAAGGAAACTCGTTGGCCTTGGGCATAACGGTTAGGAATGGACTTGACTGGATTTTCATATGTGCTGGCCCATGTTAATAATCTGAATCTAGGATTGATTTATTGTAATAAACATGACGATACTGTGAGAAATCAAGTATTAGATTGTTGCAGAACCTTAAGTGAACTAGTGAAAATTATAGTATGAAAGTATGTAATTTTCACTTGAGATGATTGATTTAGGATTCGGATGCATGAAAGTGATCCTTGAGTTCTTTATCAATGATTTACTTATCTCCAGCATTGAATAGATCCTACATGAAAGTGAGGATAGGTTCCTTGTAAATTGTCTACGCAAAAGTGAGATGATTTCTTTATGAAGTAAATTATATCTTTATCAAAATAAAATTTGATTGACGAACATCTATGCATATCTAGTCATGGAAATTAAGGTGGATGAAACCCTAGTCCCAGTTTCTCTCTTTGATATTTTCGTGTAACTTTCAATAGTTTGCTTGATATTTTCGACTACCTAGCTAGTGAGAAATTGATTATTTGGTACTTGACAAATGAGGTCTCTGTGGTTTGATATCTTAATTATTACTTCGAGTATCCGTGCACTTGCAGACACAATAAGTTTTTGGTGCCGTTGCTGGGGACCTTCGTTTTTGTTAATATTGAAGATATTGAAAGTATTGCTAGACTAGGTTTTGTTTATTATTTATTTTCTATTTTCTATTTTTCTGTTCTATTGAAATCATTTGATCTATCTACTTTGCATGCGCAGGAATCTCATATCAGAACCTCTAGTTCCTTTTGATCCTGAAATAAATAAAACTCTTAGACTGCACAGGAAACTTAGATTTGAAGAGAGTTAACAAGTAGAAGAAGTGAACATGGCAGACAGAAGATCACTTAGGGACTATGCAGCCCCTAACCCACAGGAGATTCACTCTAGTATTGCTAGACCGGTCATAGAGGCTAACAACTTTGAAATCAAGCTTACTTTCTTGTCTATGATTCAACATAACCAGTTTGGAGGATCTCCACTTGAAGATCCTAACCAACACCTTGCTTTGTTTCTTGAATTATGTGATACGATCAAGATAAATGGCATTTCTAACGATGCATTAAAGCTGAGATTATTTCCTTTTTCTCTTAGGGACTGAGCACGCTCTTGGTTTCAAGCTCAACCTACCGGTACCTTCACCACATGGGAACAATTGTCCAATGCCTTCTTGATGAAATACTTTCCACCAAGCAAGACCATTCAATTGAGAAACCAGATCACAAGTTTTGCATAGAGAGATGGTGAATCTTTTAGCGAGGCATGGGAGCGTTTCAATGATTTACAATGGAAGTGTCCTATCTATGACCTTGAAAATTGGATTTTAATTCATACTTTTTACAATGGTTTGCTATATAATACCAAACTAACTGTTGATACTATTGTAGGAGGAGCTCTCATGAGCAGGACTATTGAAGATGCCTTCAAGTTGCTAGAGGAAATGGCTTTAAATCACAATCAGTGGACTTCTGAGAGAGGGGTGCTGTATCCACCTTCTCAAGGTAAGAATAAAAGTGATGGTTGGCGCACCTTAGAAGAAAAGGTAGATTCTTTGTGCAACAGATTTGATTATTTTAAAATGCAAACTTCTGTAGTTTCTTCATCTATTGTCTATGATATCTATGGTAATAATGGTCATATTTCTGAAGAGTGTAAGGTCATTACTAATCAAGGTAGTGAACAAGTTAATGCATTAGGGAATTTTTATCAAAGTAGAAACAATGATCCCTATTTTGGTACTTACAACCCTGCATGGAGGAATCACCACAACTTATCTTAGAAAAATAATAACAATGTAGGTGGACAAACTGAAAATAGAGGATATCAACAAAGGCCAAACCAAAATCAAAATCAACCCCAAAATTCAAATGTTGAATCCATGTTAGAAAAGTTTATGGCTAATCAAAATCAATTCATGCAAAATCAAAACAAAGAAATTGAAGATCTTAACAGTCTGTTTCAGAGGAGAGAAACAAGGAGAGAAAGGAAAGAAATAGAGCTATTTCTTTCCATTCCCCTAGTTTCAATGAAGAGAAATAAAGAGAGGAAAGGAAAACTTTCCTTTCCTTTCCCTTCAAAACCGTCCCCTCCAAAAGAGACGGAAATGAGATTTTCGTCCCTCCCCTCGCTCCAAACACACATCTCTAGCCCTGGAAACACGCCTCTCGCCCCGATTTCCTGACCTCGCCGCCCCTTTTCTTCTCGCCGGCCCTCACCTGTCGCCCCGATCTCCTGACCTCGCCGCCTTGATCTCCCTCAACTCATGTCCTTCTCGTTCGAGGTCGCCTCCCCTCTCGCCCCTCCAGTTGTCCACGGAAGCTCGTCCATTTATCTCATCTCGGGAGGCTGAGGAGAGACGGAGGAGAGGTTGCAGGAAGGAGAAAGGAGAAGGCGGTGGGAGAAAGGAGGAGGCGGCATCTCACCTGTTCGGCCCTCACCTGTCAGCCTTCTCCACCATCAAGATCCTCTTGCCGCCTTTTGTCTTCGTCAGTGCGATACAGGGGACGCATACCCGACTCCAGCGGAGAAAGGAGAATGCGGCATCTTCTTCGCGGCGTAGTGGAGGTAGGACAGTTTCGGGTGGAAACTCGTCGAGGCGGCCAGGTGTAGCTGAAAACATCGACAGCTTTCATCCCTCTGCGGCGAGGGGCAGGGCAGAGGAGGGGACACTCGAGGGTGTGGGAGGTGGCAGAAAAGGTGGAGAGAAGGGATGGATGGCGCTCGATGTGGTCGGCGGAAGGGTGCCCCAAAGGGAGCAGATGATTTTGACCCAGTCAATAACTTAAAGACTGGTCAACATATTACTTTCCTTCCCATTGAAATAGGAGGCATGAAAAGGAAAGAAATTATTTCTTTCCTTATCTATTTCCTTTCTATAGCCATTTCTTTTCCTTTGTTATTTCTATCCTTGCTTTGTAACAAGCCGTAAGGGAATGGTTAGTCAACTTGCATCTCAAGTAGGATCTCTAGCAGCCCACAACAAAATATTAGAAAACCAGATAGCACAACAAGTTAGCATATCTTACAGACCCCCAAGAAAATTACCTGTTAAACCTGAGCCAAACCCTAGGGAGCACTATAATGCTATTATCACTAGAAGTGGGAGGCAATTAGATGAACCTAAAAAGAAATCTGAGAATAATGAAAAAGAGCCTAGTAATGAACACGATCAAGGGTTAGATTTGGAAAAATCTTCTGAGCATGAGCAGTCCCAAACTAGTTTGCCACCTCACCAAGGTGATGTGCCATGTTAGACAGATATTTCTATACCTAATTCTCCTACACCTTATAGGCCACCTATACCCTTTCCTCAAAGGTTAGTGCAAGCAAAATTAGATAAACAGTTTGGGAAATTTCTTGATGTTTTAAAGAAGCTTTACATTAACATTCCATTCACTGAAGCTTTATCTCAAATGCCTTTATATGCAAAAGTTTTGAAAGAGATCTTGTCTAATAAGAGGAAAATAGAGAACTATGGTACTATAGCTTTAACTGAAGATTGTAGTGCTATTTTTCAGAATAAACTACCACCAAAATTAAAAGATCCAGGTAGTTTCTCTATACCTTGTTCTATTGGAAGCATGGCTTTTGACCGAGCCTTATATGATTTGGGAGCTAGTGTAATCCTAATGCCACTATCAATTTGCAGGAAACTGGACATTGGAGAGCTTAAACCAACCTCAATATCTTTACAGCTCGCTGATAGCTCGATAAAGTATCCTGTTGGTATTTTAGAGAATATTCCAATCAAAGTAGGCAAGTTATTTTATTCCTGCAGATTTTGTAGTGCTAGAGATGGAAGAAAATTCTAAAAATCCCGTCATCCTTGGTAGACCCTTTCTAGCCACAGCAGGAGAACTTATAGATGTTAAGAAAGGAAAACTCACACTAAATATAGGAGAAAACATAATTGAGTTTGAATTGACAGATTCACTGAACAAACTTTCATATTCAGGATCATGTTGTACTATTGATATAGTAGATGATATTGTTAGTGATGTGCACAATTTATTTGATGAACCCTTTAATATTGAAACTAACACTTTTTCTGAGCATAAGGTTAAGGGATTTTAGGAGAAAACACATCCAATTTCTGGAAAAAGGAAGAAGAAGAGGCCAAGGAGAAAAAGAGCTTCAAAATTACTTGATCAAGGAAGAAAATTTCTAAGTAAAATTGGACACTATTTCATGAATGAGCCATATGTTGTCAAAAGTGGCGCACAAACCAAAGAAAAATCAGAGTGGCAACTGAAGAAATCAAGATCAAATCCGAGTGCAGAACAGTCAAGCTAATGACCTTTAAATTAGCGCTTATTGGGAGGCAACCCAAGCACTCTTTTTTTACTTCATTCTCTTTTAATTTACTTTTTTTTATTTTTGCTTTTAGAACTAATTTTTCTTTTATTTTTGTAGGTAAAATCAAGTTTTGGCGCAAATTACGGCACTACCGTAATGCAAATTACGGCGCCATATTTCCAGTCCGTTTTTGACTAGAAAGTTGAGACAAGATCACGACACTACAGTAAGTCTTTTCACGTGCCGTGTTTTGTCTCCAAAATCTTCGTGAGAGTTTTATTGATTTTATGGTAGTATTGTAAATTATTTTACTAGCCGTATTTTGTGAAATTAATTTTTACTTAAAAAAAATTTTCTGTGATTGTTTTTACGGTACTACCGTAACCAATTTCACACACCGTATTTTGATCGTTTTCTCTGCCGAGAGATTTGAGCGTTTTACGGCGGTGCCGTAACCATTTTTATGATATCGTATTTGCTACAAGTTTTTGACCCGAGAGTTTTTTTTTTCCAAATTATGGTACTACCGTATTCAGTTACACGGCACCGTAATCACGGACGTTTTTAAACCCGAGAGTTTGGGATATTTTACGGTACTTCCGTATAGATATTACGGCCCATGTTTTTTGAATTCATCATATTACGGCACTAATGTAACCAAAATCACGGCTGTAATTCCATCAGCCCAGGCGATTTACTCTACTATTTTTTTAGGGTTTCTGTGTCGTTTTCAGGGTTTTCCCCCATTCTCTTGCGCAGACTTCAAACTTCCGACCTTCAGAGCACGCCGGCGACCCTTACCATCCAAATTTCACCACTGATCTAGTAACATCTCACCCGATTCTTCAGTTTTGGCAAGTTTTGCGTGAGTTTCACCCCTTTCTTCGTTTCTCTTCCGTTTCTAGGTCGATTTCTGAAATATTTGTTTCCATTTACTCCTTAGCTGACTTGCGAACCTTCCTTGTATGTCTCTGGAGATTTTTGACATATTTTGAGGGTGATTTGAGCTTCAAACGAGCTAGATATGCTGAGTTCTTCATTTTCACTGTTACGCCCTAATTTTCTCTAGCTGAAATTCTGAATTTAAGCTTAGATTCAACTGATTTTTGCTTCTATAATGATTGTTGAGTAATGATGTTCATTTCTAAGGTGATTGGGAGTGTGATTTTCTATTAGAGTGCTTTGTTCTTGCTATATTGTGCTATCATTTAAGTTGCAGCCCTAGTTCAACTCTTGCATTCAAGATGGCACCTAAGACTAAGGTAGTAGTTTCAAAAAGAAGAGGCAAAGGTCCAGCTGAATCTTCAACCCCACCGAATCCCTATGGCATCATCTTTAGGGATGAAATTCAGGAAGCAAGATACAACAAATTGGTTGAGAGGAGAGTCGTAAACACCAAGTATGCTGATAAACATACCTTAGAGGCACTTGGGCTGTATAAAGATGTGTGTTGGATGTTCGATCAGATCAGAGCCAAGAAGTTTTTTCAGATGACTCCACATACTTATTTGCCCTTAGTGTTGTAGTTTTTGTGCAGTTTTGATATGGATTTACAGGAGTTTACTGACAGGCATGCTGAAGGTGAGATCACCTTCCGCAACATTGAGAGGAAACTTACCATGAGGGACATCAGATCTATCTTTCAGCTGGCATCAGGAGGTCATACTTGTGTGTCACTTGGTTTTGTGGAGAGTGTATTTTGGAATCAGATCTCTTCAAAGGTTCATTTTTCTCCAGTCTCAGCCAGAGCATCAAAGATTACCAACCCCTATATTAAGTACGCACACAGAGTACTTGCCCACAGAGTCTTTGGGAGAGGAGACAGTGATGGTATGGTGAGGCAAACTGAACTTTTCTTTTTGTGGAACATGCTATATGGGTATCTCCTGGATGTAGCATTCTTCTTTGTCAAACATATGGATAAAGTGGCAAGGGCGAATAAAGGAGCCATTGTTATAGGTGGTTTCATTACACCTATAGCCTTATTTCTCAATGTTAAACCTTATGGGATTGAAGTGGCCAGAGGGAATTCTAGGTTAGACATGGAGTCATGTATGACCATGAAGATGATTGTTAGAGAAGGTGACACCTTCTCTTTGGTTCTTGGGTCAGGAGGTCACGCATTGCCCTTGCCCAACACTGAGAAGAACTCTGTGAAGAATCAAGCCAATTGGAAATTGACTCCGAGCGATGCAGATTATGCTATGCCACCACCTCTTGATACTGTACCACCACCACCCACCTAGGGTGGTAATGATGACCCATTTGGTATGGGTATGTATCCACCAGGGAGCTTCAAGATCCTCGCATCGTGCTTCAGATAGAGGATGGTCCAGTGCTTTCGACCCAGGCTTCCAGACTCTCTCTACTCAGATGTATCGTCAGGAACATCGATTGGAGAAGATACTTGACTCCATGGGAAGGATGACTGATACCATGCACCATATGCACCTAGATGTTGAAAATCTTTGTAATTACATGGAGGAGATGGGCAACTTTCTTTATGATCACTTTGGATTTGAGGATTCCACGAGAGCTGGAGTGTATGGAGGATACCAGGGAGAGCAGCAGGACGATCCCATGGATGTAGCTGCAGAGGACACAGAGGAGATCCAATCTGGCGATGACAAGTAGAGTTTTGTGAGTATCTCTTTCCCTTACTTCTTTGCTATTTTGTTTTTCCTTATCTTATTGATGTTTGTTGTTTTATAGGGAAGGATGATTCTTCCAAACTCATTGTGTCCGCCATTACTACCTTACTCTGTTTTACATGACTGTTTCAATATTCGATGTGGTTGTATGATATTGATATTGATTTTTGTCATTCAATATGGTTGTATCATATTTTGATATTGATGATGATTTTGATTGGGTTGTATAACACTTGATGATATTTTTGATTTTGAGCACCTTGTGGAGGTGCATACTTGATGACATGATGTCTTTTATGATTTTGATAATTAATGAGTAAATTTTTGTTGATGTGATTATTTTGTGGCCTAGTCTATTTCTAAAGAAATTCTTGTTGATAGTATGATTCTATTGATGATGAATGACTTCATGCTTATGATTAGGACTAGACCTATTATGTTGAATTTATTTCTCTAATATATATCTGCTTAATAGAGTTTTTTGTTTTTTTTTTTTTGCCAAAGTCAAGATGAGATTTTATAAAGATCTAAAAAATATGTTATAGAATATGTACAAACTCCACTAACTCTCTCATCCTAGGATAAAATTTTGACAAAATTTCTTCTGTATATATGGACGACGCGTGGATCCTGCTACAACACAACTCTCAACCATACATATTAAGAACTATCTCACATAATAAAAAGGGCAAAGAAGCACAAGAGTACAACACCATAGCATCAAAATATATCACATCTCCTCATTATTTTTTGCACGGCGTGTTTGCTGACTTGTAGCATTCTAGCGCAATGAGCCAGAAAAGCTTGCCAAGGAAATAAAGTTCATACAAAAGCCTCCAGGGAGGTGCCTTAGGAACCCTCCCAATCCCTCCAAGAGCTAAGAAAGCAAAAACATGAGTGTCATGGTTAGCTGCAAGCAAAAATTTCCTGCCAAAAGTTGCAAAATAAACAAACATTTGATGAGTAAAGCCGCCATAGAGAAGAAATCCGAAGAACCCCAAGCAAAAATCCATGATAAAAGAAAATCCGAGAGCTCCAAGGAAAAAAAGAAGAAAACTAGCGCTTTTCCAAACCCATACAGTGACAAAGCCTGCTAGAGAGGAAGAAGCATCAGAACACCAAGGAGAAAAAGTTATTATAATTCCCATGATTGCAAAAAAGATCACGTGGTCTGGTCCAAGTCAGGAGGCCGAATGTAGCTCAATACTTTTGCTTTGACATCAGCCAACAAGATGTTATAATAAGCAAGAGGACCACCCCTGTTTGGGGCACCAAAAAGCACCGCATTTATGTACTGCCATATATAATAGATAGCTCCAGGCATGAACAGGCGCCGGATATAAATTTTATTGTTGTCCCCAGCTGTCCAAGAGTGGATAAGGTGACTCTCCATGTCATCCCATGAGTCCGTAGAAATCCTGATACCACATCTCCTTTTGATTTGTATCCAAAAATCAGCACTGGCTATACATTGGAAGAAAATATGATTGTGCGTTTCGGGGGCAGAGTTGCAAAGCTTACACGTCGGGTTTTGAATAACCCCCTAGTTGTGGAGCCTGGTACGGGTGCTTAGCCGCCGCAAACAAAGAAGCCATGTGATGAAGGAGTACCGCGGAATATGCCCCTTAAACCATACAATATTTTTCCACTAAACTTCACTGGCAAGCAATTGCTTTTCGTAGGCCGATTTTAGAGAAAAACGCCCATGAGAAGTCACCTTCCAGAAAATACAGTCCTCCTGCAGGTTAGAATTAATAGGGATATGAGGAATGGTGTTATAGACCTCAAGCAGCCTGATGGATCTCGGGTGAGGAAGTTGCCACCTGGCGTTGACGATCATGGAGTTGAGGCGAGCATATTTTCCCGGCGGGTTCTCAAATCTGATGTCCTCTACCAAGTTTAAAAGAAGACGAGATTCAAACCAAGGGTCAAGCCAGAGCCGAATGGAAGCTCCATTAGTGATCGTATAACCCACCATCCTGATGCAAGTGTCACGAGTAGATAAGATGTTACGGAAAGGCCAAGGGGTCCGATTGGTCAACTGAACTGACCAAATTGAGTCCGATCCCAGGTATCACTCATGAATCCACTTCACCCAAAGGGTGGCTTTATCAATAACAACGCTCCTAATATGGCACATAGTGAAAGCTGTATTGAGCTTCCCTATGTCCCGTAGCCCAATGCCCCCTATATGCGTTGGTTTGGTGACATTAATCCAAGCCACCTTTGCAATGCTATTTTTGTGCCCCGCCAACCATAAAAAGTTAGCAAGCATAGAATTTAGTGAGGAAATTACCCCGGTGGGTAGGTTCAACGCACTGCACCAGAAATTGATGTTGTCATAGCAGATAGATTTGATTAATTCCACTCGCCCAGCATAGGATAATGTCTTTGCCCGCCAGGTTGAGAGATAATTTGCTATTTTTTTCAAAAGGGGCATAGTCTCTTCTTGATTTGGCGACTGGTAATAGAAATACCTAAGTAGCAGAACGGCATAGAACCAGTTGGAATACCCAGTATAGAAGAGACCTTACCTTGGATATGCGATCCGCAAGAGATCGAGTAAAAGATTTGCGATTTGCCCTTGTTTATTTGGAGACCGGTATCGTGGTAGAAGGTCTCCAGAACCCGACTGATGGCCCTAGCTGAGGCTTCAGAAGCTTCACAGAAAATGATAACATCATCCGCGAACTGCAAGTTAGTAATTTCCAAGGCCTTGCAATGATCATGATGGCGGATGCTACCGTTCCTAAAAGCCTCAGAGAGCAAATCCATGAGGTACTGCATTACAATGATAAAAATGTATGGAGACATCAGACATCCCTGCCGAAGACCCCGAGTACCCTTGAAGAAACCAACATCTTGCCCATTGAGGGTGATAGTGAATGTGGGGGATGTAATGCAAGTCATGACTCTTTCAACAAAACGAGAGGGGAACTGATAAGCCCTTAGAATGTGATTTATGAAATCCCATCTGGTTGAATCAAAAGCGTTCTGGAGATCAACCTTTATAGCCATGTGCCGGGAACCGGTTTTCTTGTGGTAGCCATGCATAATCTCTTGACATAGCATGATATTTTCATGAATGGAGCGGCCATGAATGAAAGCATGCTGATTGCCCTCAATGATCTCAGGAAGGACCCTCTTGATGCGATCGGCCAGAATTTTTGAGATGGAGCGATAAATCAATTGACAAACTGATATGGGCCTGAAATTTGCAAAAGAAGAAGGGTTAGGGACCTTAGGAATAAGGGTGAGGGATGTTACATTAACCCTTTTGAGTAAGTGACCATGCTCGAGGAAATCCATAATGGCCGCCAACACCTCATTCTTAATAGTGTCCTAGCATGACTTGAAAAAGGAGGCGTTGAAGCCATCAAAGCCCGGCGCCTTGGCACTATTTGAAGCCAGAATGATCTTCTCAATGTGGGCCCTGTCAAAATCCGTGATGAGAGAATGAATAGCATCAGGTGACAGGGTCGATCTCACCTGGAAATCCAGGGTCGTATGTGAGATATTAGGGGCAAGAATATTTTGAAAGTATCGCACAGCCTCTTTAGATAAATCGTCGCCATAGACAAAATCCCCATTTTGGTCCTTCAAAGCTGAAATGGAGTTTCTAATTCTTCTGGCTTTCATTAAATTGTAAAAATAAGAAGTGTTGGAATCACCAAGGGAGATATGGAGGTCTCTCGATCTCTGCTTAAGAGCAGACTCTTCCGCATCCCAATACGCGTTAATGCAATCTTGATAATGTCTTTCCAAGGCACAAAGAGTGGGATCACTATGGTTTGCTTGGAGCTCCTGCTGGATGGCCTCCAACCGGCTATGGTTATCCCTAAGATGGGCCTCATTCTCTCTCCTCAACTCCTTTGCCCAGGATTTGAGCGCCTGCTTAACCAAAGTAAGCTTGCGATAAAGAATGAACATGGGCGTACCATATATGTGATTTGCGTTCCAAACCGTACTCACCACCTAGGCCAGGCTGGGGTAGTTCAGCCAATAATTGTAAAAACGGAATTTAGGGCCCTTGCGCATAGATTGCTTGCCAAAGGATAAGAGAGCCGGAGAGTGATCAGAGATGCTCGGGTGAAGGAAAATAGCCTCGGCGAGTGGAAACATGTCCTTCCACTCCTCCGTAGCCATAATACAGTCCAGCTTATAGGAAATCTAGTTTTTACCACTTTGGGAGTTTGACCACGTAAAGAAATCCCCCCGAAAGTTAATATCTAAGATTTCCAAGACGCTCCTCTTTTCAATATTGTCAAGAATCTCCTGTTCATTATGACTAGAGCCCCCTAATTTTTCATCAAAGGAAAAAAGCATGTTGAAGTTTCCAAGCATCACAAGTGGCCCCTGGGGGAGCCATTTGGATATAGATCTCCAAATTTGCTGTCGTTCAATAACAGTGTAGAGCCCATAAACAATACCCAGCAGGAAAAGAAAATTATCCTGCTCATCATAAATTTTTGCTATCAAAACCTGACTATTGCAGTCCAACATCTCCACCTTGTAGGCTGCCGAATCCCAGACCAACCAAATTCTACCACCGGAATTATTGGTAGGATTTGTTGAGAAAGACTATCCAGGGAAAGTTGAAGCGATGAGATCTTCACATTTCGCTGCACAAACCCGTGGCTCCAAAATGGCTATCATCTTTGCATGAAATTTTTGAATCAAGAGGAACGCTTCCTTCCTCTTAGCGAGTGCGTTGAAACCTCTCACGTTCTAACACACAATAGGGTTGGGTGCGAAATTCATGGGACCCCTGGGGGGAGGACTCGGGCTCTTAGGGTCCATCAGAATGGCACGAGTGACTTTTTGTTTCTTCTTTTTCTTTTTCTTTTTTCCTCTAGATCCCACAACCACGGTATCTAGTGTATCCCGATAATTTCCGGTGCGAAGATCAAATTCAAACATGCTCAAGTCATCTGTATCAGGATTAGAAGGGTCTTCATCAGGTTCCAAGGAGTCCGGTAGAGCAAGCAGGCTAAAAGCCATAACACTCTTCGCTTGATCCAAGTTGCAAACATTTGGCGGGCACCCAGGTTCCACTAGCCTTTCTGCCACCGCAATTTGAACACACAGTTTAAAGGCCTCACTACTCCCCACACCAGAAGTAGAGCTCAGCACATTGTTGTTCGAGGAAGACGGCACCAAAGCCTGTGGACCCTTTGAGGATTTTTCGGCCCATCTTTACATTGGGAGCTTTTCAATAATCTGATTTTTCACTACATCCGTGCCAAGGCCGTCCTTCATGGAATAGATTGGTTTCTCCAACCAGACCCGGTGCGCTGGGGCAGCTCCCGCCTCAGTGCAGCTGTTTGGATTGTGGCCATAAAGATTGCATTTGGAGCACTTAGGGGGAACAACTTCATATTCAAACCGGATGTGGGCCTCAAAATCCCCGTTTACTATCACCGAGAGCACCTCATGGAAATTAGAATTTGCTTCAATTTCCACACAAACCCTAGCAAATCCCGGTCTGGATTTTGAGGTCGTAGCCAAGTCCATGGAAATAGGTCTTCCAAGCGCACTAGCTAATTGCCCAATAACTCCTGGGGGCCACCACTTTAGGGGTAAATTATATATGCGTACCCAGATTGGAATGACAGATAGGTCCACCCGAGACAGCTCATCATCAAGGCCCCACAGTTTGAGAATGAGAACTTTTCCAAAGACAAACCATGGGCCCTGCTCTAAGACATTTAGCTTGTCTTCAGCGAGGGCAAAGCGGAAAAGAATAAATCCTGCAGGCAGAGTATAAATCTCCAGCTCCCCTTTCGTCTTCCTCAATTGAACAATCTTTTCGTTCAGAATATTGTAACTTGGACGAAAGCCAATAAAATAAAGTGTCCCACCAGAGTATTTATTTTCCCAGAAGGAGCAGTTTGTAGCAAGCTCATCCTTAGGGACCGAGAGATGCAGAGTTTCACCAACAATCTTAACGTCAGATTGCACCAGGGATCAATTCGAGATGGAAGCTTGGGTTGAGACGAAAAGGGAACTCCTGTCTTTTTGGAGCTTGCGGACAGACAGGCATTGGAGGCGCCGTTGCAGAAGCCCCGGTGATAGGGATCCGAGCAGCCCTCCCAACGTGGTTCCCGGAAGCAAGAACCGCCATAAGACAAAAAACCCGCACAACAGCGGGAAGGGAAAGTCCAAAAAGAATACCCGAGACTCCCACCCAAAATCAAAAGCAGAAAAACCAGGGCCGGGCTAGAGACGAATAGAGCGTTGAATAACCAGGATCGCTAGTGTACCGAAATCAGAAAAGAAACCAAGAAGTCTCGAAACGGAAATCGCGACTACGACCAATTTGAATAGAAAACCCAGGATGGGAAAGGATCGCAGGCATAAAAATGAAGAAGCCCTAGCAGCGGGAAGGAACAGATTTACCGGAGCGAAGAGAGAAGCCCAGGATCGATCCGCGACCATGCAGCACCGGCCAAGTAGAAAGAGTCGAGCTCGCTTCCACAGCCCACGCAGACCCTAAAAATCCTTCCGCAACACCGCCTCATAGTCGCCCGAGAAACTCCATCACCACCGGCGAGAAGAACGACACCGGAATCCCGGGCCGAAGCCCTAGGAAAGCTGCCCGATACGGTCGTCGCCTCACGCTCACGGTCGTCGCCTCCCATTTCCAACATATATTTCACGGTTGTCGCCTCCCGGTCGCCTAATGCTTACGGTCGTCGCTTCGGTTTTCTAAAACTTGTTTCTTGAATAAAATTTTGGATAAACATATTATTTAATAAATTTGATTTAAAAGTGAAGTTACTTCTTTAAATAAAATTAGTATATGAGTATGATTTTTGAATTGATATTGATTGATTAATTTAGTTGATATTCATATTATTTGCTATTTGTTGGGAAGAAAGATTTCAAGATCGAAATAAAGAGAGTGATGCCTCCCTTACTTGGGCTTTGCGCAAAATTGGCAATGGTACCAAAGACATGAGTTGAAGTCAAAATTAGAGAAAAATAAAAAAATCAAGAGAATGACTCCTCGTCTTGGCACCGTGTTGATTTGTGGTGGTACCTAAGTTAAGAGTTAAAGTTCGAAAAGAAAATGCATGTGTCTATGTGGTTATGTGATTAGTGTACTCTAACTTTGTCACCAGAAAAAGGTGGTAATAGTATTAGAGAATGTGAACGATGCATAAAAGGGAGGAAAAAAAAAATTATAAGTGGAAAAAGATCTTGGAAACCCTATTTCTGTAAACAAAAGTATGATAGTTTTGAACTAAAACTGAATGAAATCTTGAGATTGAAATTCTATTTATTGTACAAGTTGCGAAGTTTTATTTAATTAAGTTGTAGATCTTGAGAATTGAATTCAAAGGATGATATGTCTATTTGAAATTTTATGAAACAATTGGTGAAATTTTTCATTGGTGATTGTATTTTACAAATTTATTCTTCACAAGAAAGTCTTTTCCTTTGATTAATTTTTTATTTTGCTTGAGGACAAGCAAAGTTTAAGCCTTATGTATTTGATGACACTAAAATTTATGGTAAATTTTGTGCTATTTCTTAGATCTTTTTGTGTCATATTCATGCTATTTTGCTTATTTTTATGACTTTTTTTTATCAAATATTGTGGATCTACACATTTTCTAGTTTTTGATGATTTTCAGGTAAAAGGACATTATTTTTAAGCGTTTTCAAGCACATTCAGAGGCATGAATGAATTCCCACCATCAAGAGAAGATTGCATGTCAAATTTCACGAAGATTGGAACTTTACACCAAAATACGGTAGGGCCGTAATCAAAATTACTGTACCGTGGTTTCACTGCACCTATGGAACAAACCACGGCACTATCGTAATTTCTGAGCATTGCCGTATTTTGGGACGATTTTGTATAGAAATTTCACATAAATTACGGCCCTGCCGTAATAGATTTCACGTGCTGTAATATGGGTTCAATTTGGTACAAAAAGTTTGGTGGATTTTATGGCGCTGTCGTAACCAATATTACGGGCTGTATTTCGAGTCAATTTTTCACCCGAGAGATTTAATGTAAATACGGCACTGCCATAATGCATTACACAATACCGTAATTCTGGATGATTTCTATACCGAGAATTTCTGCTGAAATTACGGCACTGCCTTAATGGTTTTCATGGCCGTAATTGTAAACCAGACCCACGATTTTCATGGACTATTTGAAGCCCGATTCAAAGAGGAGACACACACGAAAAGCATTGTCGTAATGATTTTTGAACCACAATTTTATGTAAAAAGGGAAATACTTGTCAGATCAAAGAGAGAAGAAACACACATAAAGCCCTAATTTTAAGGGGAAACTACGCATAGAGGAGAAGAAGATTCCCCAGAATTTTCAGAACGAAAGGATATCGATCGGAAGAGAAATCAACGGAACACTCATCGCCGACACTGTTTACCACTGAAATTACGGCTATAATTTCTATTAAAGCCATGTTGTAAAGTTATTTTTTCTCTTCGATTTCTGATCCTTTGATATTATGGATTATTGTAATTCTTCCACTATGCTAGCTCAAACTCTTTTTGGGACATGGGGGAGTAATTCCCCTCAATTTCTTAATGACATGATTATTTTTACTTTCGTCATGGTGATTTTACAACGATAATTCTGCTTATGTGATGATTGCCTTTAATTCTCCATAGATTCATATTGTTGGCATGTTTTAGAGTTTTTACAATATGGACTGAAAAGTGATTTCCTAAGAACATGGAACCCTAAAATTGAATGTTAGGAACTCATTTTAAGAAATTAGGTTTGTTCTTATTTCTCGATTTTAGAAGTTTAATGCCATGTTAATAATCTAAATTTAGCATTGAGTTATTGTAATAAACATGACGATACTATGAGAAATCAAGTATTAGTTTGTAGGAGAACCTTAAGTAGAACTAGCGAAAATTATAGTATGAAAGTATGTAATTTTCACTTGCGCCTTTTTTGTTAGGGCCACCCCACCCGTAACAGGTCCAGGCCCAGCGGGCTAGGTCACCTCGACCTCACGAATCCCGGTTTGGATCCCCGTTACCCCAAACAAT
>CM050440.1:36857293-36876633 GCA_027562315.1 Costus pulverulentus | reverse complement strand
GCAGACGTGAATTGTTTGGGGTAACGGGGATCCAAACCGGGATTCGTGAGGTCGAGGTGACCTAGCCCGCTGGGCCTGGACCTGTTACGGGTGGGGTGGCCCTAACAGAGATTATTGATTTAGAATTCGTATGCATGAAAGTGATCCTTGAGTTCTTTATCAATGATTTACTTGTCTTCAGCATTAAATAGATCCTGCATAAAAGTGAGGATCGGTTCTTTATAAATTATCTTTTTTTTTTACATAGGCAAGTAATGAGAGCGGGATTTGACCCCAAGACCTTGTTATCAACAACTAAGGTCCTTACCAATTAAACTAACTGACACCCTCTCTTTATAAATTGTCTGCGCGAAACCAAGATGATTTCTTTATGAAGTAAATTATATCTTTATCATAATAAAATTTGATTGACGAACATTTATTCATATCTAGTCATGGAAATTAAGGTGGATGAAACCCTACTCCCAGTTTCTCTCTCTGATATTTTTGTGTAGCTTTCAATAGTTTGCTTGATATTTTTGATTGCCTAGCTAGTGAAAAATTGATTATTCGGTACTTGACAAACGAGGTCTCTGTGGTTTGATGTCTTAATTATTACTTCGAATATCTGTGCACTTGCGGACACAGCAAGTTTTTAGCGCTATTGCCGGGGGACCTTGGTTTTTATTAATATTGAAGATATTGAAAGTATTGCTATACTAGGTTTTGTTTATTATTTATTTTCTGTTTTCTGTTTTTCTGTTCTATTGAAATCATTTAATCTATCTACTTTGCATGCGCAGGAATCTCAAATCAGGACCTCTAGTTCCTTTTGATCCTGAAATAAATAAAACTCTTAGACTGTGCAAGAAACTTAGATTTGAAGAGAGTCAACAAGTAAAGGAAGTAAACATGGCAGACAGAAGATCACTTAGGGACTATGCAGCCCCTAATCCACAGGAGATTCACTCTAGTATTGCTAGACCGGTCATAGAGGCTAACAACTTTGAAATCAATACTGCTTTCTTATCTATGTTTCAATAGAACCAATTTGGAGGATCTCCACTTGAAGATCCTAACCAACACCTTGCTTTGTTTCTTGAATTATGTGATATGATCAAGATAAATGGTGTTTCTAACGATGTATTAAAACTGAGATTGTTTCCTTTTTCTCTTAGGGACCGAGCACGCTCTCGGCTTCAAGCTCAACCTACCGGTACCTTCACCACATGGGAACAAGTGTCCAATGCCTTCTTGATGAAATACTTTCCACCAAGCAAGACCATCCAATTCAGAAACCAGATCACAAGTTTTGCACAGAGAGATGGTGAATCTTTTAGCTAGGAATGGGAGCGTTTCAACGATTTACAATGGAAGTGTTATCACCATAGCCTTGAAAATTGGGTTTTAATTCATACTTTCTACAATGGTTTGCTATATAATACCAGACTAACAGTTGATGCTGCTGCAGGAGGAGCTCTCATGAGCAGGACCATTGAAGATGCCTTCAAGTTGCTAGATGAGATGGCTTTAAATCACAATCAGTGCACTTTTCAGAGAGGGGTGCTGTATCGACCTTCTCAAGGTAAGAATGAAAGTGATGGTTGGTGCACCTTGGCAGAAAAGGTAAATTCTTTGTGCAACAGATTTGATTCTTTTAAAATGCAAACTGCTATAGTTTCTTCATCTATTGTGTGTAATATATGTGGTAATAATGGTCATATTTCTGAAGAGTGTAAGGTCATTACTAATCAGGGTAGTGAACAAGTTAATGCATTAGGGAATTTTAATCAAAGTAAAAAACAATGATCCCTATTCTGGTACTTACAACCCTAGATGGAGGAATCACCCCAACTTATCTTGGAAAAATAATAAAAATGTTGGGGGACAAACTGAAAATAGAGAATATCAACAAAGGCCAAACCAAAATCAAAATCAACCCCAAAATTCAAATGTGGAATCCATGTTAGAAAAGTTTATGGCTAATTAAAATCAATTCATGCAAAATCAAAACAAAGAAATTAAAGATCATAAGGGAATGGTTAGTCAACTTGCATCTCAAGTAGGATCTCTAGTAGCCCACAAGAAAATATTAAAAAACCACCTCCATGACAAAGGACATGGTGCGACTTCAAAATGCAAAGAAGAGAGGCAAGTCTTCACATTCATGCTCAGGTATTTATGTTACTGAAGTCAACCTTTCTAATTCTACGTCATGGGTATTAGATAACGCATGGGGAGCTCATATTTATACAAATATGTAGGGGCTCAAGAAAAGTAGATCGGTACGGCCTAGAGAGATTGACCTACGGGTTGGAAACGGGCCACAAGTTGCTGTTGTTGCTGTAGGAGTTTTGACTCTCTCCCTTCCTTCTGGACTTCAATTAGAACTAGATCATTGCTATTATGTACCTTCACTTATTAAAAATATTGTATCCATTCCTTGCTTGGCAAAGAAAGGATTTAAGTTTGAAATAAAGGAGAACTCATGTTCTTTTTCATTTGCAAACATGTTTTATGGAAAGGGTACTTTGTGCAATGGGTTATACGTCTTGGACATAGATAGTTCTATTTGTAACATAAATAGCAAAAGGATCAAACTGAGTGGCTCAGTTGGTGCTTTCCTATGGCATTGTCGATTAGCCCATATAAATAAGAATCGTACTCAACTACTCCATGCAAATGGGTTGTTAGATTCAAGTTCCTTGGAGGAATTTGATACTTGTGAGCCTTGTTTATTAGGGAAAATGACAAAAGTGCCCTTCACCAAGACTGATAAAAGGGCAGAGGTTTATTGGATCTTATACACAGTGATGTGTGTGGGCCATTCAGTAAACAAGACAGAGGAGGACACGGCTACTTCATTACATTCATTGATGACTTCAGTAGATATGGCTATGTCTACTTGATGAGACATAAATCTGAATCCTTTGAGAAATTCAAGGAGTTCAAACATGAAGTAGAGAACCAGCTTGGTATATCTATTAAAACTCTTCGATCAGATCGAGGGGGAGTGTACCTGAGTAGTGAGTTCTTTGACTATGTTAGGGAGTGTGGGGTTTTATCCCAATTCACTCCTCTTGGAACACCACAATGAAATGGTGTGTCTAAAAAGAGAAATCGAACCTTGTTGGACATGGTTCGGTCTATGATGAGTGATGCAACTCTACCACCCTCATTCTGGGGTCATGCACTTGAGACAACTTCTCTTATATGGAATAATGTTCCATCTAAGAGTGTCTCCAAGATTTCATATGAGGTAGGCAGTGGGAGATGCCCTAACCTCTCATTTATCAGGATCTGGGGATGTGAGGCTTATGTCAAACGTCAAGATTCTAGCATGCTAGAACCTAGATCTAATAAATGTGTGTTTGTGGGGTACCCTAAGGAAACTAAGGGTTACTACTTCAATATTCCCACCGACAACAAAGTTTTTTTTTTTGCTCAGGGTGCTGTATTTCTAGAGAAAGAATTTCTCATGAAAGAAATCGGTAGGAGGAATTTTGACATGGACAAGGTCCAAGTGCAACCACAAAACACAGAGATGGAATCTGAGCCACCTGCACCAATTGTTGTACAACCAGAGACTCAGACACAGTTCCCACGTATGTTTGGGAGGGTTCGTTGTGCACCTGAGAGTTATGGGTCACTACCGACCCAACACGATGGGATCTTCATCATTGAGGATGAGCCCAGGACCTATGATGAGGCGGTCAGTGGACCAGACTCCGAGATATGGCTTGAAGCCATGTGTTTCGAGATGGATTCCATGTCAACTAACCAAGTCTAGGATTTGGTTGAGCTCCCTGATGGAGTAAAGCCCATAGGGTGTAAATGGGTGTTCAAGAGGAAGACTAACATGGATGGCAACATAGTTACCTAAAGGGTAGACTAGTGGCTAAAGGATTCAAACAAGTCCATGGGGTGGACTATGATGAAACCTTCTCGTCAGTTGCTATGATCAAATCCATTCAGATTCTGCTTGCTATAGCTGCATATCATGACTATGAGATTGTTGGGGAATGCCGGGTGTAATTTAAAATTTTTGCAGTCCGAGGACGCAGCGTAAGAAGCATTACACCCGAAACACATTCCTTTCCAAAGGATCCATGTGAAAGAGAAAACACAAGGATGTGTTAGAGATCTACCTCTTTTGCTTGTCAAGTTGTTGAAGCCATGTTGAAGGCGCTCAAGTGCTCGCCCTCTACAAGTATTCATGCATCAACCTTCTCAACTTTGCTCCCTTCCATGCTTGGTGCTAGCCTCGCGAAGAGAATAAAGCCTTAAGGGGTTCTTTCACTTTACTTGTGCCACCTTCAAGGAAGTTGCACCAAGTGCAAGGGAAGATGCCGCCAACTCCTTGTTCTCCTTTCTCCAAGAGAAGAGGAAGAGGATGAGTTTCGGCCCTTAGGAAGAGGAAGAAGAGATGTCGCCACCAAGCCCTTCTCCAAGTTGTGCCAAGAGGTGAAGAACAAGAAGAAGGCTTGCAGCTTCATGGAGGAAGAAGGGTTGCGCCACCTTCAAGTTGTTGCCCTTTGCCCTTGCTCACACCTCTCTATGTATCCTCACACCTCCAAGGAATAGAACTCTAGAGGGGGGGGGGGCGGCAAGGGGTCTTGAGACAAGGAAAGTCTCCAAGACTTTACCATAAACCTCATTCAACCTATCCATAATTGCCCAAGTACCATATCAGCCCAAGACATGCATTAAAGGCATTCATACCATCAAAGGAGAAGGGCTAAGCGTGTAATGCTTCCTTAATGAAGCAATTTTGCCACCCAAACCCCATTATGCCCCTTAGGCGCCAATGGGGTTTGGTTTCTCCCCATTATACCCCTTTAACCTCTTACCTCTTCATGACAACTTATTATTGGGCCTCATTGGATAATGAGCAAGCCCAAACTTCATTGCATGGGTTGATTAGCCATTGGATCCAATCCAATGCAACCCTAATTCAAATGTGAGTTTTGCTCTAATAACTCTCTTCCAACTCATCAAGCTCATTGGCACTGATGAAATCTTCCAAATAGATCCAAGCTATCCAATAACTTGATCATAAGGCTTCTGATTAATGCAACGTCAAGAGCCTATTGTGTGTGACCCCGTAGGATCCAAATGACGATGGTCATGATGATAGGTCATCATAAGTAGTGAGAGGTATCTAGCAACACATCACTACTACCCATGTCATTGGACTTAAGTCATATGGCAACAACTCTTAAACAAGCAATGATGATTCCCATGCATTATGTATCCCTTTGCCTAAACTGATATCCTGTCATTGGATTAGTCTCAAGTTTATCAATCCAATCTATTGGTCATGACTCAAACAGTATGGCCATACATTCCTGTCATGCACCAATGAGGTGGGGCGCCCCAAAGTGAATATCATGCTTCCAATCAAGGAAGGGGCAAATCCTACTATTAGTCATCCATGTCTGTATGTGACCTCTGATATGCCCAATGATAATCATTTTGGTCTCTCATTTACCGAGAGACGTAAGACTGCATCAAAACACATCCATCATCAAATCTAGACATGAACACCTCAAGTCTAAGGATCAATGCAAACCTCTCGCAAGTGAGATTAACCTGTTGACTAGACAAGTCAATCCTCACGGTGGGTCACTCTAGTGCATTTAATGCACCTGTATGTCTGTGTTACTCTGCCCCACACCTAACCAACCCATACACCAGTCTCACATGTACCAAAGCTATCTCATATCTGCTAAGGCACCTTGACTGGGGATTACTATGAGAATGGATCCAACCAAATTCATGCGACATTATTTATGCAATTGAATACATTAACACGGGTAAAGCAATCTGCATAATAACGACCATGCCTTAATTGATTATATCAATTTTATCAAAGTATTTCATAAATGCCAGACCATGTCCATACATTGGTCTGTAGGGCATAAACACTAACAGAGATATGGCAGATGGATGTTAAGACAACGTTCCTTAATGGGAAGCTGACAGAGGTGGTGTATATGACACAACCAGATGGCTTCATCCATCCTGTAGAAGCAAACAAGGTCTGCAAGCTAAAGAAATCCATTTATGGAGTAAACAAAGCATCTTGAAGTTGGAATCTTTGATTTGATAAAGCTATAAGAGATTATGGCTTTATCAAAAGTGAAGATAACGCCTGTGTATACAGAAAATTCAGTGGGAGCATGGTGACTTTTTTGGTATTGTATGTCGATGACATACTACTCATCGGAAACGACATCCCTAGTCTTCAGTCTGTGAAGACATGGTTGGGAAAGTGTTTTGAGATGAAAGACTTAGGGGAGGCCACCTATATTTTAGGTGTGAAGATCTACCGGGATAGATCCAAAAGGCTCCTAGCCCATAGTCAAAGTACCTACATTGATAAGGTCCTGGAGAGGTTCAACTTGGAGCAATCCAAGAAAGGATACCTTCCAGTGAGACATGGCCTTACTCTCTCAAAGAGCCGGTGTCCCACCACACAGATTGAGAGGGATGACATGAGTCGAGTGCCCTATGCTTCGGTAGTAGGATCGATCATGTATGCAATGTTGTGTACTAGACCAGATGTGGCTTATGCTGTGAGCATAACCAGCCAACACCAATTCAATCTAGGCCTACAACACTAGGTGGCTGTAAAGAACATCCTAAAGTATCTGAGAAGAACTAAGGATCTGTTCTTGGTCTACGGGGGACAGGAATAGCTCAGTATTCAGGGCTACATTAATGCATCATTCTAGTCTAACCCTGACGACTTTAGATAGCAGGCCAGCTATGTGTTCAAGATGAATGGAGGCACTGTATCCTGGAAAAGCTTCAAGCAATCCACCATAGCTGATTCTACAACCGAGGCTGAGTAAGTGGCCGCTTCTGAGGTAACCTAAGATGTTGTTTGGATAAGGAAGTTCATATTTGATCTTCAGGTGGTTCCAAGTGCTATGGATGCCATTGAGCTCTATTGTGAAAATAATGGGGCTATTGCACAGGCAAAGGAACCACGCACGGTCTCATCAAAGATCCAAACAGATACTTAGGAGATTTCACCTGATCAGAGAGATCATTGACCGAGGTGATGTCAAGATTAGTAGAGTTGACACAGAGAACAATCTAGCAGACCCACTGACCAAGGCTTTGACACAGCAGAAGCATGATGGTCATGCCAAGGATGTGGGGTTGAGGATCCTCAACCTCTTGGTCTAAGTCCAAGTGGGAAATTGTTAGTGTATATGCCTTGAGACCTAGTATTGGTTCATCTTTGTACTACTTGACACTGATATTTATATATCATTTTGGCATTGTCGTTATCATTGTTTGTCTACATCTGTGAATGTGTACTTACATGATAATGTCCCTGGAGACAGATTGGATCTGTGCTCAAACTATTGTCCTCATTCAATGTACCTTAGTGGATATGAGATAGTTTTGGTACGTGAGAGATTGGTATATGGGCTGGTTAGGCACGAGGTGCTAATGCATACATATGGGTATATCGGTGGTGGATATACTGGACCGACCCGCTATGAGACAATGACTTGGTGTCATGAGTTATCCTCACAAGTGACAGGAGATGCATTGATCCCTTGACTTGAGGTCATTGGCCATTCTATATGGTAGAGACATGCTTTGATGCAACCTAACACCTCGCTATAGTTGGGAGGTAATAACGGTTGTCATTGAGTATGTGACGACCCATATGAGAAGGTCAATAGATAGATAGAGGATTTGCCCCTTTCTGAGGGAAGCTTGAGATCCATGGAGCTCCTCTATGGTTCTATGACTAAAAGTGTGTGGCTATACCTAGGTGGGAACCTGATTTAGTCATAACCATGTGATTGGGTGAAAACAAGTGATGACACACTTGTCCAATCGGATTTCAATTTGGCAAAGGGACTATAATGCATATGTACCTAGTTGCGATGATGGGGATGTCGATGTTGATATCCATTTTGATGACTTGGGTAGCAGTGATGCACTGCTAGGTGCCACTCAATGCTTGTGGTGACCTTTGGTCAGCACTACCAACGTCAGAGGAACCAACAGGGTTGCACACCTTGATACTCGAGTTTTCGTATTGATCGGGAAGCCTTATGATCGAGCTATTGGATAGCTTGGATCTATATGGGAGATTTCATCAGTGCCAATGGGCCTGATGAGATGGAAGAGAGTTATTGGAGCCAAACTTCATTTTTGGCAGATTGACCCAAAATTGACCAAGATTGGTCACATTTGGATTATGGTTACATTGGATTGGATCCAATGGCTTAATCAACCCATGTAATGAAGTTTGGGCTAGCTCATTACCCAATGTGGCCCAATAACAAGTTGTCATGAAGAGATAATGGGCTAAAAGGTATAATGGGGAGAAACCCAACCCTATTGGCACCTAAGGGCATAATGCGGTATGGGTGGCACAATTTGCTTCATTAGGAAGCATTATGCGCCTCCCCCTTGATCCTTTGATGGTATGCTTGCCTCTATGGCAAGTCTTGGGGCTGATATGACTTAAGGACTTCTTAGGAAAGTCTTGGGCTAGGCGCATATGGCTAAGTGGAAAGGGATTATGGAAAGCTCTTGGAGAATTTCTTTATCCCTAACCCTAATTAGTCAACCCTTTTTACCCTAGCTGAATTATGCCTTAATGAGTTGTGCCTAACCCTAATTAGCCAAGGATATGTGAGAGGCAAAACACAATCAAATTGGCGTGAGCCACATCTAAAGGGGCAAGAGCAAGTCTAGTGGCGCAAGGCTTTCTTCCAACCACAAGTCATCTTCCTCCTCTCCATCTTTCCTTTACGCAAGGAGTCCTTGCACTTGGCGGTCTCTCTTTCCTTTCATCCTCTTCCATTGGCGCATCTTCCTTGAAGGTGGCACAAGAATAGAAGAAGGTGAACAAAGGCTTGGATCTGCTTCCCGAGGCTAGCACCGGGCGTGGAAGAAGAAGACTCGAGGCATCCTTGTGTGCGAGACTGCAGAGGGCAAACACTTGGGCGTCTACCTCGACATCGACCTTCACGTTTGCTCTAGGTAATTACTATCACGTTGTGTCGACCCTCTCACAAGACAATCATCACTGGGTTTTTGGGATTGGCCTATTTCAGGGATATTCTTCCACTGCGTTTTGTAATCTGTAATGCCAAAAATTTGTAAAATATCCCCAAGGTTTCCCAACACCTCCCCGACGACGCCCCGCTCTGCGCAGCCGTTCATGACACCAAAATATATAGTATATTTTGTATCATTTTATATATCTTTTCATGCTAAATTGAAGATCTTTTACTTGTTTTTATGCCGAATTTATCAAATATTGAAAAATCTACTTCTATTTTAGTTTTGGATGATTTTCAGGTAAAAAGTAACTATTTTAAGACGTTTTCAAGAAAAATCAAATACATGGAAGAGCTACCATCATCAAGAGGAGTTCACATGACAAATTTCATGCAAAACGGAGCAACAAACCAAAATACGACAGGGCCGTAATATATTACGGTACCGTATTTCTATACGATACCGTAATATCGGAGCACATGCCGTAATTTGGGAAAACTTCAGATCAAAAGATTGTGCGAAAAATACGGCACTGCCGTAATATTTTACACGGCTGTATTTTGGAGCACTTTCGGAATAGAGACCATTGCTGAAATTACGGCACTGCTGTAAACTATTTCACAGACCGTATTTTCCAGATGTTTCCGACCAGAGAGTTTAGTCAATTTTATGGTAGTGCCATGAACCATATTACGGTGCCATATTTCCCAACACTTTCAGAACAGAACACTCGAGCGATTTTACAGCAGTGCCGTGAACTATTACACTAACGTATTTCTGTTTTTGAATGCGACTCCCAGGTCAATTTCAACGCCCAATTTTTGCGGAGATTATTGCGGGCGATCCTGAACTCTAAATTGGATACCGTAAGAAGAAAAAATGGAGCTTACAATGAGAGGATCACGTAGACACCAAAAGCCCCAAATTGCATCCACTATCAAGGGAGAAATCACGGTACACGCTGCCGCGACCAATCTAGAGCACCTCCGGCCGTGATTTTCATACTGAAGCTTCGCCTGGAGAAGGAGACAATGTGCCAGAAGTTTCAGAATGAAAGGAGATCAATTTGCGGAGAAATCAAAGGAAGAAGAAGCGCCGCTACTGTTCACCACTTTCGTTGCAAATTACGGCTGTGAAATATTTCACAGCCGTGTTGTATTTTCCTAAAACTCCTTTCTTGTTGATTCTTGATCTTCTGAAATTATGGTATTTTGTAATTCCTTCACCATGCTAGCTTAAACTTATTTTGGGACATGGGGGAGTAATTCCCTTTGATTTTCTTAATGACTAGATAATATTTGACTTTCATAATGATTATTCTACTTTGATAATTTTACCTATGCGATTATTGCTCTAAGATTCTCCTTAGTTTGCTTTTTGTCATCATGATTTAGAGTTTTCGCAATAAGGACCGAAAGGTGATTTGCTTGAGAACTTGGAACCCTAAAATTGATTAATAGGAACTCATCATAGGAAACTAGGTTAAGTTCTTATTTCTTTATTTTAGTAAGTTAAATTGCCATGATGATATTAATGAACTTAGGATTGAGTTATTGTGTCAAACGTGGAGATCTTGCATGAAAGTGAGGATCGAAACGTTGGAGAACCATAGGTAAACCGTGTGTTGAGTCTCGGATGCACGAAAGTGATCCTCGAGATTCCACTCGAGGCAATCAACTTAGAACTCAGATGAACGAAAGTGATCTTTGAGTTCTTTGATTGATGATTTACTTATCTTCAGCTTGGGATGAATCTTACGCGAAACTGAAGATTTATTTCCGCATGGCTATCTGCACGAAAGTGAGATAATCCCTTTTTGAAGTAAATTGAGTCTTTATCATGTTAGAATTCGATTGATGAACATCTTTATATATCTAGTCATGGAAATCCAAGAGAATGAAACCCTAGTCCCAATTTCTCTCTAACATTATTCTCCCGTGTGTTTTTGCTCTTTGCTTGCCTTCCTTTTTTTCGATTGCCTAGATAGGAAGAAATCAATTATTCGGTACTTGACAGCATATGTCTCTCTGGGGATCGATATTTAATTTATTACTTCGAGTATCCGTGCACTTGCGGACACTACAAGTTAGGGACAACAAGTTTTTGGAGCCATGCGAGGGAGTGACAATATCCCTGTACGCCTATACCTTTGGCCGCGACACTTGAAACGAGTCTACCTGCTTGTATTTAAAAGTGTGTCCTTTCGGATCACATCAAGTTTTTGGCGCCGTTGCTGGGGACTTTGTTTTGTCAGTATTCAAGATATTGAGAGTATTGCTAGACTAGGCTTATTTTATGTTTTATCTTTTTGCTCTTCTCTGTTTACTTGAGTTACTTAATCTGTCTGCCTTAGACTATATAGGAAAGTTAATTCCAATGGCAGGACAGAGATTACTTAGGGACTATGTTGTCCCCAGGTCACCAGAAATACACTCTAGCATTATCAAACCCAGCATTGAAGCCGATAATTTTGAGATTAATCCTGCCCTCTTGACCATGATCCAGCAGAATCAATTTGGAGGAGATCCAATTGAAGATCCCTATCAACACTTACATCTTTTTCTTGAATATTGTGATACCATTAAGATTTATGGAGTTTCTGATAATGAGTTAAAACTAAGATTATTTCCTTTTTCTCTCAGGGACCGAGCACGATTTTGGCTACATTCTAGACCTACTAGTGCATTTACTACATGGGAACAACTATCAAATGCTTTCCTGACGAAGTACTTTCCACCAAGTAAAACCATCCAATTGAGAAATCAAATCATGAACTTTGCACAAAAAAATGGAGAATCATTTAACAAGGCTTGGGAGCGGTTCAATGATTTACTACGGAAGTGCCCGCACCATAGCCTTGCAAATTGGACTTTAATTCATACGTTTTATTATGGTTTACTTTATGATACCCACCTAATTGTTGATACTTCTGCAGGGAGAGTTATTATGAGTAAGATCGTGGATGATGCTTTGGCACTATTTGAAGAAATGTCCTTGAATCATAACCAATGGGATCTTGAAGAAAGAATGTTACATGGTCATCATCATGGAAAGAATGAAAGTGAGGAATTGCAAACTCCAATGGAAGAGGTAAATTCTTTTTGTGTAGAATCTTTGCTTGACAAGTTTATGGCTAATCAAAACAAAGAAATTGAAAATCTCAAAGGAATGGTTAGTCAACTGGCCTTTCAAGTAGAATCTTTAACTACCCACAAGAACTTCATAGAAAATCAGATACCTAATGAACACTACAGTGTTGTTGTCACTAGAAGTGGTAAGAAATTGAAGGAGCCAAAAGAGAGAATTGAGAACAATAGAAAAGGCTTAATAATGAACATGACCAAGAAGTAGGGTTAGAAGAATCTTATGAACTTGAGCAATCCCAAAACAGTTTATCACCTCATAAGGGTGATGAACCAAGAGGTAATATGCTCAGTCAGAAAGATATTTCTAAACCTAATTCATCTACACCATATAAGCCACCTATACCTTTTCCTCAAAAGTTAGTACAGGAAAAACTAGACAAACAATTTGGGAAATTTTTAGATATTTTGAAAAAGGTTTACATTAACATTCCATTTACTGAAGCTTTATTGCAAATGCCCACATATGTAAATTTTTTAAAGAAATTCTGTCTAATAAGAGGAAAATAGAAGACTATGGTACTATGGCTTTAACTGAGGAATGTAGTGCTATTATTCAAAATAAGTTGCCACCTAAGTTGAAGGATCCAGGTAGTTTCTTTATCCCTTGTTTTATTGGTAGTATAACTTTTGACCGAGCCTTATGTGATTTGGGAGCTAGTATGAGTCTAATACCATTATCTGTTTGTAGGAGGTTGGACATAGTGATGGGGGCAGAGACCACAAACCACGATGGTACAAGTGGAGTTTATGATTGCCATAGACAAAGGTTCAAAGTCTTGCGAATAAGCTAGCAAACTCACTTATAAAGCTAGCTCAATAATTAATAGAGGACTACTTCAACCACTCAATAAACTCAAGACATTCAAGCTCAATAAGTTGCGGAAATCAATTCCAAAACGTGACCTGCATCAACGGCAAACCAAACAAATCATGCATCAGCCAGCTAAAGCTCTTGTGACACGCCAGCTAGTGTTCAACTTCAGTCAACACTCAACGTTGCAAAGATGGAAGCTACAACGAAGGAAATCTTCAACGTTCCCCCCCCCCCTTGCTGCTCAAGATGGAAGCTGCAACGTTCACATCTCTCCAACGTCTCTCTACTACCGTGGAAGGAAATAGCAATGTCTCTCCCTGCAACGTCTCTAAAGTTCGCCTATATGTATCTCGCTTAAAACCTTGTAGCAGATAAGTAAATTGAATTGTGGAAATGGTTATCGTTCTCAATCAGATGTTCTCCCTTCTTCTTCTCTAGGTGCCGAGCACCTTGTTTTTCTCCTCTCCTCCTTCTAGGGTTGAGCCCCTCCCCCTTCATCTCTTCTCTAATCTTCTCTTCTCCCTCTAATTCTCTCTGTTTCACTGCAAACACCCACACACTTCAAACCTAGTTTTTACCGAAATTTTGAGTGTCGCCGCCGACGATCCAGCCAGCGGATCTCCTCGAAAATTCAGCCACCACGCATCCTTCACCTGAAGAACCTCCAGCCGCCGGCATCCGTCCATCGGCCACTGGGATTGTCGGAATCGAAACTCCCTTTGAAACCCCTGTTTCCCCCTTGCTTCCGCCCTATCTTCGCCCTTCGACGTCTTCCACCTCCGACCGGCCACTGTCTGCCCAGAAACTCAGGCCACATGCTCGCCTCATCCATAGCAACTCCCAGTTGTAGCAGGTTCCGAATCCAAACACCACCGGCCGTCTGGCGTCGACCCCTGCTCCACGCGCGCACGTCCCCTATTCTTACAGAACAGTCGCATCTCCGCCTCTGCCAGAACGCCAACGCCTTCGCTCTCTCTCCAGCATTCCAGCCTCGCCTACAATCTCTTGGTCGTCATCCAAACCACAAGCAACACAGTCTGCATCGCCTCCTCTCCACTAGACGAAGAACGAAATCAAGGAACCCAGATCCCTTGTTCCCGGACTCGCCAGCCACCCACAGCACGATTTTGCTGCGTCGCTCCACAACCCCTCGCCGAACTCCGATGCCGACAAGACCATCTTGTCCTCCCTTTGCCTCCAACACCGCCCATGAGTGATCTAAGCCCCGCCGTCGTTGATCGGTGCATGCTAGCCTACTTCCAGATCTCTCTGTTTCCTGCAATCTGTTTCTCTTCGCAATATTAATCTAATTAAGCTTTTCTTTGCAGGTTTCTAACACGCTCAGACAGGCCTAAACTTCTGATCGTTGGATCCATCAGAAAGAACAAATCTTCGTCTACAAGCGAGTCTAATCTATTTGAATTTTGGTTCATTCGATCCTAATGCAACCTATAGTTACTTTTCTTAAATAATACTTTTCTGCAATCCTAGAATTCTAGCTTATTCATGAATATGCTATTTTCTGAAAATTCAAAAAAATAAATAACTGAATTTTAATTTAGTAGTATTTGCCACACGCTTCCCCCCTACATCACATAGGAGAGCTTAAACCGACTTCAATATCTTTACAGCTCGCCGATCGTTCAGTTAAATATCCTGTGGGCACTCTTGAAGATGTGCCAGATCAAGTAGGTGAGTATTTCATCCCAGCAAATTTTGTAGTCCTTGAGATGGAGGAAGATGCAAAAATCCTCATCATACTTGGTAGACCATTTTTGGCCACAGCAGGTGAACTCATCGATGTAAAAAATGGTAAGCTTTCACTTAACATTGGGGGTGAAAAGATCGAGTATGACTTGCATGAAGCCAAGAAAAATCCTTCAAATTCTGAATATTGTTGTAGTATACATAACAGAGATGACGTTATTTATGATCTTTATGATTTATTTGTTGAACCTTCTGATTATGATTATGATTATGTTCTTAAGGAATAAACCAAGCCTAAAATTGATGAATTTATAGATTGCAAAACTTGTGATGAAAAAGAAAAAACTCCAAAAATTGAGCTTAAAGCTTGTTGGTGTAGACGCCCTAGGACCTAGTTTTGGTCCATTATTGTATTACTTGACATTGATATTTTATATCATTCTGGCATTGTCATTATCTATATTTGCTTACATCTACGATTGTGTACTTATATGATAATGTCCCTGGAAATAGATTGGATCTGTGCTCAAATGATAGTCCCCAGTCGATGTACTTGAGTGGATATGAGATAGCTATGGTACTTGTGAGATTGGTATATGGGTTGGTTAGGCACGAGGTGCTAACGCAGACATATGGGTATATCAGTGGTGGATATACTGGATTGACCCACTGTAAGGCAATGACTTGGTGTCACAAGTTATCCTCACAAGTGATAGGAGATGCATTGATCCCTTGACTTGAAGTCATTGGCCATTCTATATAGTTAGGGACATGCTTTGATACAACCTAACACCTCGCCATAGTTGGGGGGTAATAACGGTTGTCATTGAGCATGTCACGACCCATAGGAGAAGGTCAATAGACAGACAGACGATTTGCCCCTTCCTAAGGGAAGCATGATATCCATGGAGCTCCTCTATGGTTCGATGACTGAAAGTGTATGGCCATACCCAGGTGAGACCTGATTTAGTCATAACCATGAGATTGGATGAAAACAAGTGGTGACACACTTGTCTAATCGGATATCAGTTCGGCAAAGAGACTGGAATGCATCTATACCTAGTTGCGATGATGGGGATGTCGATGTCGATATCCATTCTAATGACCTGGGTAGCAGCGATGCACTGCTAGGTGCCACTCACTGCTTGTGGTGACCTTTGGTCAGCATTGGCAGCGTCAGAGGAACCTACATGGTCACACACCTTAATACTTGAGTTCTCGTATTGATCGGAAAGCCTTATGATCAAGTTATTAGATAACTCGGATCTATTTGGGAGATTTCATCTGTGCCAATGGGCCTAATGAGATGCAAGAAACTTATTAGAGCCAACTTTCAATTTTGGCATATTGACCAATGTAACCATGGTTAGCCTCATTTGACCTTGGGTTAACTTGGATTGGATCCAATAACTTGGTTAACGTGCATAATGGACCTTGGGCTAGCCCCATTGATATGTTAGGCTTGCTAATAAGTTATCATGAAGAAGAAAGGGGCTAAAAGGGTATAATGGGGATAAATCTCCTCCCATTGGCGCCTAAGGGCATAATGGGGAGGAGTAGGCTATTTTGCTTCATGAAGCCAAATCCCAACCCTAACCCTAGCTGCCCCCCTTGCATAACCGACATATGGCTCTATAAAAGAGGCCCTAGGCACCCCTCTCTTGAGACACACTCTTGGAGGCGTTAATAACACAAGAGAGAGGCGAGAGCAAGCTTGGAGGTGGCGCAACCTCCTCTTCTATCTTCATAACCGCAAGCATCTTCTTTCCTCTTGGCGCTTCTTCCCTTAAAGGTGGCGCAAGTGTGACAAGGGCTTGGTGACTTCATCCTCTTCTCTTCATCTTCTTCATCAGCGCAAGTACCTTGGAGGTGGCACAAGGCTTGAAGAAGAAGCACAAAGGCTTGGATCTTCTTCCCGAGGCTAGCACCAGGCGTGGAATAAGAGGACTCAAGAGATCCATGTGTGTGAGACTGCAGAGGGCGCATGCTTGGGCGCCTATCACGACATCGGCATCATCTTGCTTTGAGGTATCTTCTATCTCATCGTGTCGACTCCCTCGCTTGCGATCTTCACTGGGTTTTTGGGACTAGCCTGTTTAAGGGATATTAGTTCCGCTGCGCAATGTATTTGTGTAATTTCTATCTCTAAAAAATTGTAAAATATCCCTGGGGTTTCCCAACAGTGGTATCAAAGCAACTTGCGAGACTCGAACGATGTAATTTCATGCTTTTCCATGCTCACATGTCATATCTCAATTTTTGCAAATTGCATGATCACATGGCAAACGATTTTTGTAAGTAGGAAAAATTATTGTTTCTTGTTTCTATCATCTTTTCAATCTCTTTTGGATTTTTGGGTTATTTTTCTTGCATGATTTAAGGATCAAAGGCGCACGTAGTTTTGTCAAGTAGGACGGACATTGTGTCTTCGGACGCCGGGTCTCTTGATCTGACAAAATTGCCAGCCGAAAGGATCTTTGAAATCATCATGAAAGTTTAATCGCAAATAAACAAAAGATTTGTGATAAGAAGATGAGAAAAAGAGACTGGTTTAAAGAAAAAGTAAAATTTCAGATTTTATGTTTTTCATGAGGATGTAGAATTGCATGTGTAGATACCTTACTTGTGCATAATGTAGTGATCATGAGTCAAGCCCCTTTTGCATGCCTGTGATGTATCCTTGTGAGGCCTGTGTGCCCCTTTTCATTTTGCTTTTAACTAAGAAGAAGATTAGGGTGGCGCATGTACTTGGAGCTAGGAGCATGCATGAAGCTTGGGCACCTTGTATGGTGGCGCAACAAGCTTCAAACATGGCGCATCCTTGCATGGGGGCGCAAGATAGGGTTTGGCCGAGCCTTGTGCTTGTGTGCTATCCCTCTTGTGACTTGCTAGATGACACACCTTCCTTGGAGGAAGACCATGGCATTGGCCGAACCTTGGGGTGTTCCCCTAGCGTTTGAGAGCTAAACCATGAGAGAAGGACCTTGGAGCCAACCTTGAAGATAGAGCTAGAGGTCGGCTAGGCTAGGTCTGGTATTGGGGCTTGAATCCTAGGTCAAGAGTTGAACCTCCTTTTGGCATGGGTTCGTTCAATATCTTGAATAGGCTATGATCACATCATTCAGTTATTACTTTCGATATCTGCTAAAGCATGCTTGTTTTATCGTTATGTTATCACTATAGGATTGCATGCCTGTAATGTTAGACATAAAATAAAACTGATGAGACCTCAAAAACCCTCATAAATAAATATCAAGTCTAGTAGCCTTCTAACGCGTAGCCCTCACTAAGCTATCGATCAGTGGTGTTGGGAACTATTTCCCACCCTCGTGGGACACACCCACTTATCTTTAGAAAGTGCGTGGTGGCAATGGTTTCCCCAGTCCGTTTTAATCGGGCGGGCCTTCGCAAGGAAATTCGTTGGCCCTGGGCATAACGATTAGGAATGGACTTGACTAGATTTTCACATGTGCTGGGCATATGGTGGAACTCTAGAGGCATCGTTGAGAGGTTAGGGTTTCATGCTATATCCAGCCCTCGCTGGACATGAAATGCCTAGACTGTCTCAATAAGAGGAATTGCTTGGAGCAATCGGCCGGTGTGCCCACCTTATGAAGCATGGGTTACTTTGTGCATCTCATCCCACCCTCGTGGGACACGAAGCCTCATGTGGAATAAGGATCCCATCTCACTAGGAAGTCTTAAACTTCCTAATTGACTTTGTGGGTTGTCAATTCGATTAAAATGGTGAGCGCAATAATCATTTAAAACAAGTCTAGTTTAAATGATTTGAAGTAGTACTAATCTGATGTTTCTTGACTGTTGTAGAACAATGGCAACGAACAATAGCGGTTGGTCACTGCAATCTATCCTTGAGAAGGACAAGTTGGTTGGATCCAACCTAATGGATTGGTATATGAACTTGAGAATTGTGCTCAAGCTCGAGAGAAAGCTCTATGTCCTTGAGCAGCCCATTCCTGAACCACTTTCATGCTCGGCCTCAACGGCTGAGAGAGATGCTTATGATAAGCATCAGGCTGATACTTTGGAGGTTGCACAATTGATGCTAACCAACATGTCGCCCGAGCTTCAAGGGCAATATGAATTGAAGAGTGCCTCTGTGATTATTACTAATCTAAGACAGCTCTTTAATGCATTGGTTAGGCTCAATCCTCCTAAAGTTAATATTCAGTGTGTTGAGCCGAAAGGTTTGACCAAAGAACTGAAATTAAAGATGGAATGAATCAGGAACAATAAGTGTTATTCATGTGGAGGGCCACCTCACATGTTGAAGGACATAGTGCGACTTTAGAATGAGAAGAAGAGAGGCAAGACTTCGTCTTAATACTCAGGTATTTATGTTACTGAAGTCAACCTTTCTACTTCTAGGACATGGGTATTGGATACCGCATGTGGAGCTCATATTTGTACAAATATGCAGAGGCTCAAGAAAAGTAAATCGGTTCGGCCTGGAGAGATTGACCTACGGGTTGGAAACGGGGCACAGGTTGCTACTGTTGCTGTAGGAGTTTTGACTCTCTCCATGCCATCTGGACTTCAGTTAGAGTTAGATAATTGCTATTATGTACCTTCGCTTACTAAGAACATTGTATCCATTCCTTGCTTGGCAAAGAAGGGATTTAAGTTTGAAA
>CM050440.1:36831838-36848583 GCA_027562315.1 Costus pulverulentus | reverse complement strand
TAAAGAGCAAACATCGTAAACAGGAGACACGGGTGAATGTGAAACAGGGGAGGTTGCATTTGAGGGCAAGTGTCGTCGGCGGTCGTCCGTGTTGGGAAACCCCGGGGATTTTAAAACTTTTACAGACAAGCACAGCGGAAGCAATCCCCGAAACAGGCCAGTCCCAAAAACCCAGAAGATTGAGTCTTGCGACGAGATTGACACGGTGAGTAGGAGATGATACCTTGATGCAAATTAAGTGATGCGATGCAGGCGCCCAAATGTGCGCCCTCTGCAGTCTCGCACACAGCCAAACCTCAAATCCTCTTCTTCGACACTCAGTGCTAGCCTCGGGAAGAAAATCCTCGCCTTTGGGAGACTTCCTCAATCACTTGTGCTAACTCCAGAGGAGATGCCAAGGAGAGGAGGTGGAGCTTTGTCGGAGTCAAACTCTTGAAGCACTCCACCAAGATCCGAACCGGAATCAACTGAAGCCAAAGTCCAACTTTGGAGAGGAGGGTGCCAAGGAACTTCCAATGTTCCAAACTCAATGAAGGGAAGAGGAGAGGCAATGGGTGAACATCCCTCTCCCTCTTTCTAGGAGTGGCGACATGGGGGACAAGGGGGCAAGAGTTCAAGAGTTGCAACGAGGGGGGAGGAAGGGGGTTTATATACCAATGAATAGGTGCACCTCTTCACTAGCGAAGAGGCACACCTCTTCATGAAGAGACACACCTCTTCAAGAGGTAAAGCCCATTTTGCCCACTCCAAGTGCCATGAGCCCAAGTACATTCACCCACTCCAAGTGAGAAGCTCCAAGCTTCTCACCTTAAGAAGATGTCCAACTTGTATTTGTCCACCTCAAGGAAATTCGCCAAGCTCACTCCAAGTAGCTTGCGCCATTCCATTTGGCCCAATGGCCCAAATGGCTTATTGAGACCATTTGGCCTATTAGCCCAACTTGGTCTATTGGGTCCATTTGGCCCAAATGGCCCATTGGGCCCATTTCGCCTACTAGGCCCAAAAATAAGTTAGCTCCAAATGATTCCTTTCATCTCATCTAGTACAGTGGTGCTGATGGATTATCCCAAACAGATATGAGTTATCCAATAACTCAATCAATAGGCTACCCGATCAATACGAGAACCCGAGTTTCAAGTTGTGCGACCCCGTAGGTTCCTCAGACGTTGGCAGTGATGAACCCAGCCATCACAAGCAGTGATTGGCACCTAGCAGTGCATCGCTACTACCCAAGTCATTGGAATGGATATCAGCATCGACATCCCAATCATCGTAACAAGATACCGATGCATTATAGTCTCTTTGCCAAACTGATATCTGATTGGACAAAGTGTGTCACCACTTTGTTTTCACCCAATCTCATGGTCATGACTAAATCAGGCTTTCACCTGGGTATGGCCATACACTTTCAGTCATGCAACCATAGGGGGGCCCCATGGATATCAAGCTTCCCGCATGAAGGGGCAAATCCTATATCTGTCCATTGATCTTCTCATATGGGTCGTGACATACCCAATAACAACCGTTATGACCTCCTTGCTACGGCGAGGCATTAGGTTGTATCAAAGCATGTCTCTAACCATATAGAAGAGTCAATGACCTCAAGTCAAGGGATCAATGCATCTCCTGTCACTTGTGAGCTTAACTCATGACACCAAGTTAAAGCCTCACAGCGGGTCGATCCAGTATATCCACCACTGATATACCTATATGCCTGTGTTAGCACCCCATGCGTAACCAGCCCATATACCAGTCTCACATTGTTGCACAATATCCGCAAGCGCACGGCTTACCGATGTAGTACGTAAGATATCGTTTCTACAGGGACGGTTTGTCAAGTACTGAATCCTCTGATCCTCGATAGCTAAGCAATTAAAGGTTTCGGTTTGTTGCAGCTAATCAAACTTTAAGGAAGCGTAGTAAGATGGAAGTTGTAACGATGAAAGAGATATTGGGATGCCGGGTTTCACCACGTCATTGAACTTATAAGTGTTTTGAAATGTATTGCTTTGATAATCTTAGAAAACCAAGGAAGTGTCCTCTTGAGCTGTGCCCCTCTCGGGTGCGCGACTCAATAACTGAGTTCGTCTCCTACTCTCACGGTGGACTAAGTAGCGGTAGATCATGTGAAATAGGACACCATGGTTCCCCAAGTGTGCTCTATGACTCTCGCAATAGAACACACAAGATCGATCGAGGAGAATGCATCGATTGTAATTCACCTCTCAGTTATTACCACAAACGACTAAGGTGAGAATCATTTTGGCCAGGAAATGATAATCACAATTGAGATAAACAAGATCAAATGATTTCGAGAGATTTCTCACAAAGCAATTCTTATCATAGATACTTATAATTCAAAAGACGGGCTATGCCCGAATCCTGATAGAGGTTTTAAGCTACTACAGACATGATCACCTCAAATGCAAGATTTACAATTTAGTATGTAAAGGAACCGAACTATTCAAGAAGGGAAAAGAAATTAAGACAAACTCCTTTCTCTTCTCTTTTGAAGTCGTCTACTCTTCTCGGAATGGTGTAACTCTTGCCTTGGATTCAAGCCTTGAACTCTTGAGCGCAATTCCCCTTCTCACGTCTACAACCGCTGACTCCCCTTTTTCTCATGAGAGAATTCCCCTTCTTATAGTTTCCAAGGTGCCTATTCATGGTGTCTCTTCAAGGAGGCACCTCTTCAAGGTGCCCTTTCAAGGATGCGCCACTTCATGAACCTCTTAATGATGCGCCATTCATGAATCCCTTTTAATAATGCGCCATTCATGAATCTCTCCAATAAAACCACATTCATGAATGTGGTTCATTAGTGCTTGTAGATGGCATGTGTTCCTTTGAGCTGGCGTGTGTCTCCTAGCTCTCGTCTGAAGTTATTTGTCTTGTCATGAGTTCGGATTTCACTTGGGTATGTGGTTGTGCGTCCGTATAGCTCTAGAAAGGAGTGAATTGTCCTGTATGTGACAAACATAACAAGTAGTGAAGTTTCTGAAGAAAGTATGTGAATTAAGCTGGAAAGAGCTGAAGAAGCGTGAAATGTCGTCTTGATTTACTAGGAAATAGTAGTTAAAAGGACTATATAAATACGAGACATCAAAAATCTCCTAGACTTAAACCAATGCTTGTCCTCAAGCATAGAAAAATGGTGATCAGATACAGATGAAATCATGCCAAGCTTCGTAGAAAAGGTTATCCCTAGAAGATATCATTATGAGCAAATCACAGTAAGTCAGGAAAAGTTCAAATTAATCATCTATCATCAAAGATAAGAATGTGAAGATTAAAACACAAAATCAGAAGAGGCTTACCTTCAGGAGCTGCACGAATCCTCTATTTGGGTAATGCACTCTATTCAGACTTGATTCAACCGAAGATATTTGTTGGAAAGACACTAATGCACTTATTATTTTCATCCCCTCAAAAGTCTTTATTTTTCCTTGACTTTAACTCATTTCTTAGGTACCACTGCTAATTTTACGCAGTGCCAAGTAGAGGTGTCTTTATTTATTTTTTTTTTTTTGGGGGAGATTATGACCATATACAAGTGCATTAATTATTTCCAACAAGTAACGAGTTGAATCAAGCTGAGAGAGTTGTATACTTTCACAGAAAGATTGTATGCATGCTTCGAAAGGAAAGACTTTATTCAAAAATTGGTTCTATCACTTCACAACCTTTTTTCCAATCAGATATGATAATTAAATGAAATTTCACCTCACAGGATCCTAAACATAGTGATATTATCCCAGAGATTAAATGAATTACAAAGCTAGAAATGACATAAGCATGAATAGCATCACCAAAATCAATTAATCTATCATTTGAGAACAAGTGGATGCTTTTCAGACATAAAAACAAGACACACACAAGTAACAATTCAACACAACAGAAGAGTTTCAGAAACAAACTATGGAATGGTTAAGACATGACAACAACACACTGTAACCCACAATCTCCCAGACTTAAGATATGCATAGTCTCTATGCATTTATAGAAAGAGCATTCAAAATGTGGGGATGGTGTGCAAAATATTCACAGATTCAGGGGGAGTCATCAGAGCGAAGATCCAACACTTCAATATATTCATCATCAGCTTTGCTCAGCATCGCAGTGTCAGCATCAGCATCGCTCTGCGTCTCCGTGCCAACATCAGCATTTCTATGTGGTTCTGGTTTTCGTCCGCAGGATCATATTCGCCTTGCATCGTAGTATGATCATCATCATCCGGCATGTCAAGATCATCATCAGCAGGTTCATCATTGTCCTGTATCCCAGGATCGGCAACTGGCAGCAGGTGGTCGTGTAAAGAAGACTAGAGTGAATCTAGAACTTCCCCTTGGAGGTCCAATTGATTTGCCATGTGTGCGAGCATGGAGTTTTGACGTGTCAATTCCTCATGAAGCCTACGCAGAACTTTGTCTATGTGCAAGAATACGTGATGGATGTAGCCCCCTGGGTATCTTTGTTCGTCGAATATTTGAGTCAGTAAGGGGTTAACATGGGAAGGAGTGGGGTACGCACCAGCAGTAATCATCGGATGCGCAGGGCCGAATAGTGGGTTGAACGCAGGAGGATGCGGCTACAGTCTTGCTGGTGTGGCAGCATGATATGCCTCGATTAGCGCGGAGGAAGAAGAGCCTACGTGGTGGTTGTAAGGAGTAAATTTGGTCATCAATTTCCTGGCTGTTGTCTTGCGTATGGGAGGCATGGTTGTAGGTTGAGTTGTTGCAGAAGAGTTCGAAAGAGGAAATGATCTCGTAAGTGGAGAAGAACAATGCTGAAGATGATCGGTTCAGTGGTTCGTGGCCTCCAGGGGTGTGCAGTGTTCACTAGGGACTTCCTTGAGTGCGAAGAGGAGAATTAGACTCGTGGCAGATGACGGGATTGCTGCCAGTAGACTCGTGGCGGAAATTCCTGGAACGAAGAACTCTCGAGTGGAATCGTCTTTGTGTGTTTGGGAATAAATAGGGCCGTCGGAAATATTGAAGTGTCGTTCCTGTTTCCTAAAGCTGCAGCATCGGTTGGAAATGGAAGAGCGGCCCCTGTTGATGTTTGAAGCGGTGGTGTCGGTTGAAATCGTTCGGGCAGCGCAGCAGATGGAGCAAATCGGCGTGACCGGTGAAATCGAAAGAGTAGGTACAGGTAGGCTGTGATGACTGAGTCAAACTGCCGGTAAGTCATAACGTCATGATCACCATCACAGGCAGGCCATGATGAGCGCATCAAAATCTTAGAGGTTGATCATGGCCGTGATGGCTATCACGGCCAAGCCATGCTTACTTCGCAGAAGATGGACTGGAACGCCAAGATGATCACGGCCGTGATGGAGAGAATGGGCAGGCCGTGATCACTATAAAATACTCTAAAACACGTGAAATGTGGCCTATGACCTCGCTGAACTATGACGAATCTTCCTGTAACTTCAAATCTTCAAAAATCTTCATGAAAATATGGTAAAATGACCTGCATTTCATAAACAAACAAAAAATAGTGAAGATTCCATACTTTACTGGAAAAGATATCAAATTTTGACATAAAATAAAACTTAAACCTAAAATGATGGTATAAATGAGACTCTAAATCATATAAAAAAACACTCATCAGCCAGATTCTTCACAAATTGAATATCTAGTAAGCCGTTGAGGCCGTATACTTTACAAATTGAATATCCAACAAGCTATCGAGGCTGGATATCTTCTAAATTAAGTATCCAATAGGCCATCGAGGTCGGATAAAGAATTTCCAAAAACTTTAATGCATCACAATGAAGTATTGGTTGGGAGGTGCATACGTCGATGTTTACCAACAGGGCGTAACACTTCAACATGACATTGGGTTCATTAAGCTTGAAATATTTCAAATTAAAATATGCAATATACCTCTAAGGCCGGATAATTTTTAAATTATAATATCCAACAAGCTATCAAGGCTAGATATTTTATACATTAAAATATCCAATACGCCATTGGGGCAGGATATTTTCCAAATTAAAAGATCTAACACGTTGCAAGGTTAGATATTTTCCAATTCAAAATGTCCAAAAAGCCGTCAGGGCTAAATAAAGAATTTTCAAAAACTTTAATGCATCACAATGAAGTATTGTTTGGGAGGTGCGTACATTGATGTTTACCATCGGGACGTAACACCTCAATATGACATTGGGCTCGTTAAGGTTGAAATATTTCAAATTAAAATATCCAATATGCCGCTCAGGCCGGAGACTTTTTAAATAACAATATCCAACAAGCCATCAAGGCCAGATGTTTTCTAAATTAAAATATCCAATATGCCGCTGGGGCCAAATATTTTTCTAAATTAAAAAATCTGACACATCGCAAGGCCGAATATTTTGCAATTCAAAATGTCCAAAAAGTCGTCAAGGTCAGATAAAGAATTTATGAAAACCTTAATGTATCACAATAAAAATATTATTTGGGAGGTACATACATCGATATTTACCGTCGGGGTGTAACTCCTCGATATGATGTTGAGTTCGTTAAGGTTGGAATATCCAACAACCTGTCAAGGCCAGATATTTTCCAACTTAAAATATCCAATAAGTTATTGAGACCGGATACTTCTAATATCCAATAGGCCACCGAGGCTAGTTATCTTCTAAATCCAAATATCCAATATGCTTGGCATTTGACTTATACAAGTCATCCATGTTCGCGAAGATTTTTTTCCCTTCTGTCATATTGAATTTAATCATGTATTTTTGTAATAATGTTTAATGAATCATTTCATTTAATCATTTTTATTATTTCATAATATAGATCTCTCAAGTAAAGGTGCCCTGATTTTCAGGGGAAATTAACAATAAGTGTTTGCGCTCATTGGAATCTAGAACCCATTAAATAAAAAACCTTATAATTATAAGGTGAATTTGAAAATGCCAAATCATATTAAAACATGACCAGAAATGACTCCACAAATTCTGGCACACCTGGTGGGACTTGGCTTCTCCTTTTATCTTTGAGATCTATGTTATATGATAATATCTTTTTATATATACTCATACTTCTTTTCTTTTGTACAGCAATGGGAAAGAAAATGAACAGCTTCATCGAGGACGCATCAAACATCGCATGCGGTATATAGTTTGGCACCATCTTGGAGGACGTCGAGGTCATCTACCTACCATTTAAGGACTCTAAGAATGTCAAAGGAAAGTCGATCCTGACAACTAAAACCAAGACATCACTAAAGAAGAAGGAGCCCCTTATGACGCTGAAGAATGAGCAACCCTCGTTCATTATCAATGGGGGCAAATTCGACTTCCCTGCTTTTCCGAGCCCTGAAAGGATCAAAAAGTAAGAACAACAAAGAATGAGGAAACAAAGGGCTAGGTTTATGAGACTAGGTTATGAGACACGTATGAAGAAAGTTTTGTCAGTTCGTAAAACTAAGACATTGTCAACAAACAAATTTGCACCACTTTTATCTATCGAAAGAAATTCCAACATGATAGAGGGGAAACAGTTTCGAACTGGCATGCAAGAAAGGCCACATATAAAGCCAAAAGGTATTATCAACAAAAAATCACTGTCCCAAAAATCTATGATGTCTATAAGGAAGCTCGAACTGCCTTGAAGTGAAAAGAGTTTTCAAGGTAAAGAAGCTGAAGAAGGTGAGGAAACATGAAGTGCACATAGTGCGCATGGAGGGGCATGCAAGGGAAGCACACTTTGATTCTGAAATTGAGATGCTCTAGAATATAATTAAGAAGGTCAAGGGCAAGAAATTGGTCTCCGTGGTTGTTCAAGAAACCATTGGGCGATATGAAACAAGTGCTCCTTCACAATAAGAAATTTTAGAAGAAGAAGAAGAAGAGGAGCCGGTCATGATCACCTCACCAATTGCTCATGGTGACTCTAGATATGAGGTCATTACTGACCTAAGAAAATAGTTGAAAAAAAAGAGATAAAGACATCAATGTCCTTATGGCTAAATTTGAAGGAATAACCAATGTCCATGCAAGGACACAAGAAATGCTATTAAGGCAACATCCTCTGTACCAACTCAACCGGATAATGATACTATTAACATGATAAGGAAAGTTGTACAAGAGTTGGTAATTGATCAACTCAAGCATTTGGAGACTAATAAAATTGCTCCAAGAAGAAGATGGGGAAGACCTTATCCCCCAGAGTATGATGTTATACAAGTCATCCATGTTGGCAAAGATTTTTTCTCTTTTATCATATTGAATTTAATAATGTATTTTTGTTTTAATGAATCATTTCATTTAGTTATTTTTATTATTTTGTAATATAGATCTCTCAATCAAAGGTGTCCTGATTTTTAGGGGTAATTAACAATGAGTGCTTGCGCTCATTAGAAGCCATAACCTATTAAATAAAAAACCTTATTATTATAAGGTGAATTTAAAAAGGTCAAATCATATTAAAATATGACCAAAAATGAACCTACAAAGACAAATGTTCATACCTAATTGATGCTTAGTTATGTTGGATATCAGAATATGATGTCATTTTTAGCTTTTTTGCTGAATATTAGTTGGAAGGATTGAATTTTAAGCTTAGCTTGTTGCTTCTTGTTTTATATAGTTGCATATTAGATGAATGATGAATGAAGTCATCCTTGACGTGGAGATTGAAACGAAATATGCATATTTTTTTATCTTGGTGCCACTGTACTGGAAAATAATATAGTGACCTGTAGTTCTTGACATGTTATTTCTTTGCTAACTTTTGAAGATATTTCTATGTTGAGCTCTTTTGATTGTCCTTGTTGTAGTTCGCAAGTGCACGGATACTTCGAAGTAATAAAAAGATATCGAACCACAGAGACCTTATTGTTAAGTACCGAATAGTTATTTTCATGCATCCGAATCTCAACAAAGAACTCAAGGATCACTTTCGTGCATCCAAATTCTAAGTCAATTATATCAAGTGGAAACTCAAGGATCACTTTCGTGCATCCAAATCTCAACATAGGTTCTACTTAAGGTTCTCCAACATTCTGGTACTCAATTTCTTACAATACCTCCTACGTTGATCACAGTAACTCAATCCTAGATTCAGATTATCAACATGACAATTATATTTCTAAAATCAAGAAATAAGAACATACCTAATTTCTTACGGTAAGTTCCTAGCATTCAATTTTAGGGTTCCAAGTTCTCAAGCAAATCACCTTTTAGTCCATATTGCGAAAACTCTAAAACATGATGATAAGATGAAACTATGGAGAATTAAAGACAATCGTCACAAAAGCAGAATTATCATAGTAAAGTTATCATGACGAAATAAAAATTATCTAGTCATATAAAATCAAGGGGATTACAACCCATGTCCCAAAAGATGTCTGAGATAGCATGGAAGAAGAATTATAATAATCCATAGTTTAGAACGATTAGACATTGAAGAGAAAGGGAAAACAACTTTACAGCACGACTATATCAGAAATTACAGTCGTAATCTTGCGAGTGAACAGTGTCGGCGCCTGCTCTTTTATTGATTTCTCTTATGATCGATCTCCTTTCGCTCTGAAACTTTTAGGGTATCTTCTTCTCCTCTAGGCGAAGCTTCCTTGTAAAAATTGTGGCCTGAGATGGCCTCTATGCCTCTCGTCGTGAGGCTGAACCCTAAGGACGCCTTCCTTGATTTCTCTCAGGACAGTGGATAAAAGTTTGGGCTTTCGCTCCCCCCCTCTTCTCCTCATTGAGACGAGTTTATAGCTTCTTTTGGATCTCAATTTGGTGGTCTGGATCATTTGAAATCGTCCACGCAAGATTTGGGCTTCAAAAAGTTCGGAAGAATCGCGCGTCCAGGTTGCAATTACAGCCGTAATTTTAGTTACGGCAGGGTTGTAATTTGGTTCTGTGAATTCTGGGCTGAAAATACGGTACCGTGAAAAATATTACGGCACTATCGTAATTTCTTTTGTGTAATTCTGTGCAAAAATATGGTACCGTAATTTTCATTACGGGAGGGGTGTAATCTGGGTAGAAAATTACAGCCCGTAATAAATATTACACCTGGGGTATAATTTTCGAACTTGTTATGATTTGCATAAAAATTGATGGGCGGCTTCGTCTCGATGTTTGGAATTCATTCGTGCGCTCAAATATTTCAAAATCCATCAAAATATGGCACTTTTTACCTGAAAATCATCAAAAATAAGAAATAGTGTATATTCTATAATATTCAACAAATAAGGTTTAAAAATAAGCAAAATAGCATAAATAGGACACAAAAGGGTCTATCAAATGGCACAAAATTTACTGTATATTTTGGTGTCATCAAACTCATAAGGCTCAAACTTTGCTTGTCTTTAAGCAAATAAATAAAGAACAATGCTAAGTATGGAAAATATGCTCTTTTATGAAAAATAAATTTCTAAAATATAATCACTCATGAAATATTCCATCAATCGTTACACAAAATTTTAGATAAATACATCATCCTCTGAATTTAATCTTTAAGATTCACAACTTTGATCAAATAAAAATTTGCAACTTGCATAATAGAAAGAATCTTAATCTCATGATTTCACACAAGTTTCAGTTTAACTCTATCATACCTTTGTTTATAGGAATAGGATATCCAAAATCTTTTTCCACATCAAAATCTTTCTTTTCTAAATTTCCTTTTATTGTATTTTTGATGGTATATACCCACCTAGATACACACTTTTTATTAGGACTTCAACCCTTGTCTTCGGTACCACTGTCAATTTTACACAGTGCTAAGTAGATGAGTCATTTTCTCTCTCTCTCTCTCTCTCTCTCTCTCTCTCTCTCTCTCTCTCTCTCTCTCTCTCTCTTTATGGACTTCAACCCATATCTTCGGTACCACTGCCAATTTTACGCAGTGCCAAGTAGGAGAGTCTCTCTCTCTCTTTTTGGATCTTGGACTCTTTCTTCCCAACAAATAGTAAGATAAATTAAACATCAACTTGGTTATTCAATTAACATTAATTCAAAAATTATAGTCATATGCTTATTTTATTCAAGAAGGATGTTTCACTCTTAGATTGTATTCATCAAACAACATACCTACCCAAAACTATATGCATCAATCAATGAAGGATTTCAACAAGTAAATATATATTGAAGAAATAAATTCAGTATAATAGGTATATCTCCATTCATAGGCATCGGCATGCATAAACATTCATCATAAAAAAATCCACCCTTCTTATCACATGGATTCAAGTCATAAAAAATTTAAACATAAAAAATGTCAATATCAATGCAAAAGGTGTGAAGCATCAAACTCATACAATCATAGTCAAAAGTGTAAAATGATAGATTCAAGCAACCACATCAAATAGAAATCTCAGTAAGTGATACAATCATAGTAAATAGCAAAATAAATCAAATAGCAACACCATACAATCATATCAAATAAGATCACTAGAAACTGCAAACAATACTCACAAAACTGTATAGAAAGCTTAATCATCATCAAGCCAGAAGCAACTGGGTCCAAAGATGCGCCTTCTAAAAATTTTCCTACACAATTTTCAAATACATAAGGCTTAGATCAAAAACTAGTATCTTACTTTAGCTAAAAAAAATAGAAATCAGAGATATCATCAGTGTTCTGAAGAGGGTGCCGGTGGAAAGATCTGATGCAGGCGAGAAGTAGAGGTGGAACAGATGCTAGTTGAAGAGCGGCTAGCAATGAAGATGTTGGTGCCGACAGTAGAGTGATGATGAGTAGTCTTCAGTGGCTAGTTGTAGACTACAGTCCTGGAGGCAAAGTTGTGGGCTGGTCAGCTGCGAAAGATAATGCAACATAAATAAAAAAAATTAGAGTCACTAATGAAGATCCTACTGCAAAAATAAAATCAATGGAAACAGAGGTAGCAAAAGAAGTAAGAGGCTGTTGGTGGTGCTCTGACAATTTTTTTCTAGTGGAAAGCGATGTAGCTAGAAGTAGATTGCCGGCTAGGAGATCTGAAAATGATGAGCGCTGAAGAAGCGGCAGTGGCTGGTAGTCAGAGGCGCGGCGAATCTAGAGAAGAAGCTGCAGGTGTCCAAGGATAGCAGAGCAGCATACTGATTTAGTTATGAAAAGTAGCTATACCCAAGAATAAGATTTAATGATCCATAAAGAAAATAGACAGAACCATGAAGTAGAATAAAACTTGTTCTTTCCGGGAATATGAAAATTAAAGGATCAAAATCTGTCAGGAATTTAGGGTATTAACAGAAAGAGGGCTACTCATTTTTCTAAATGAAAAACTGCACAGAAATTAATCATTTACCAAAAGTTGCCATGCTTCCTAGAATGATCAGAAAATATTTTCATGAAAACAACAAATCCAAGAGATAGAATGAAACATGTACTTCCAATTTCAAGTGAAAGATTAGGGTTCCAACTCATCAAAGCATCTTAAAAATCTGCAGCAAAAATGCTAATCAGATCAGTCAAACAAAACTGTTGTATAAATTAATCAAGTACCAAAAGATGTTGTGTTATAGGATGATCCATGGACTTTAAAATTCAATAAAAATATCCAAATATTAGAAAAAGATGAGTACTTCATGTTTGTGCCAAAGATCAAAAATTTTACCACCCCAGTTTCTTAAAATCACTACGAGAAAACACCTAATCAGATAAGCAGAATGCAGGCTTCAAATTATGGGCATGAATTCCTTATGACAGTGCCGTAATATGCACAAAATTATCGGGTCAGAAATATGATGGAATTACGGCACCATAAAAAAGGTTATGACACTGCCGTAAAACTCAAAGAACCTTCGGGTCAAGAATCGACTGAATTTACGGTGCCGTGAAAATGGTTACGGTACCACCGTATTTTTCATAAAATTTTAGAAAACTCTCAAGTAAGAAAACACTCAAAATTACGGCACGTGAAGTTGAAAACAGACAGAAAATACGGTACTGTAAAAATTATTACGGTAGTACCATAAAAGGAGGAAAAGTCCCGGGAAAGAAATTGGTTGTGATTACGGCACTGTGAAACATATTACGGTAGTGCCGTATTTTGCGAAAAGTTTGATTTTCCTTGCAAAAAGAAAATAAAAATTAATTCTAAAAATAAACTAAAATAAAATAAACTAAGCAAAGTGAGAGTGCTTGGGTTGCCTCCCAAGAAGCGCTAATTTTTAGGTCCATAACTTGACCAAAAATCAAATTTCATGGCGAAGCAGGTGGATCGGTACCATAGTAAATAGCATATAATTTTATGCATTTTCATTGTCCTAAAAGTGTAGCCACTAATCCAAACATCCAAAATTTCATATAAAATACAATCGACGTGGCTTTCTCAAATATGCAGAAATCAAAATCAAAATTTTCAATTCCACTCCAAGGGTATTCAATGATCTTCCTATATTTTTCAGAAAGCAAAATCATTAGTCCTTTCTTCAAAATTATATCTTCAATTGCAATAGGACTTCGATCAAAAGATTCATGTATTGGATCATCAAAATAATTTTTCTGTCTCACATTAGATTCTTCAACAAAGCATAATTTTTCTAATAAATCAAAAGAGTGAATAGTAGATATGGGCAAAACATCACGGTGAGATTCATCAATATTCATAATTTTCAAATCATTTTCCAGATCTTCATGTCCATCATCAAATAATTTATCAATTTCAAAATTACCAACAAAATCAGAGTAAGATTTTTCTAAATCAGTTTCCTCACACCCTTCATCAGATTTAACCACAAATAATATATTATCAAAAGAATCAATTTCATAACTATCACTAGAATCAAAAAGAGAATTTTCAAAATCAATTTCCTCAAACTTTTCCACAAATAATTTATCAAATGAATCAATTTTACAATTATCAAAATCAGAGTGAGATTCATTAATGTTCACATAAGAATCAATTTCAAAACAATCAAAATTAGAAGGGGACTTTTCTAAATCAATTTCTTCAGTTTCTAAATCAAATGAACAAGCTTGTTGTGCTATCTGGGTTTTCAAAATTTTCTTATGAGCTGTTAAATATCCTACTTGAGAAGCAAACTGACTAATTATCCCTTTAAGATCTTTAATCTCCTTACTTCAATTTGTCATAATTTGAATTTGATTTGTCATGAATTTTTCAAGCATGGGTTTTAACCTAGATTTCTCAGTATCCTCAAAGTATGGTTCAGAAACATGATTTGGAGGAGTTAAAAATTGGCAATCAGAAGTATAATGATCAAAACATCCACAAATATCACTTCTAATAGAAGAATAAGATGTCCAAGAAGGATGCATACAAGAGTGTAATTTCAATTTGTTTGCAAGAGTGCACAATAAATCATCTTTATACTTACCTTGTGGAATGTATACATCACCTCTTTCAGTTGCCCATGAGTTGTGATTAAAAATCATATCTTCAAATCTATCAAGAACAGAAAGATTATTCAACACCAATAAATCAAAATATTTTTATTTTTATTTTTTATTTTTTTGTCAAAATATATAAAAAAACATAAAACACAAGCAAATTCAAAAATTTCAGAAATCACAGTTCTGTCACAACTTGCGAAAAATCCAAAACCTGCAAAAATAGAAAATAAAGTTAAATCTAAAACAAATAAAACTTAGTCTAGCAATACTAACAACTATTTTGATATTAACAAAACTAAGGTGCCCGGCAACGGCGCCAAAAACTTATTGTAGTCCGCAAGTGCATGGATACTTCAAAGTAATAAAGAGATATCGAACCACAGAGACCTTATTGTTAAGTACCAAATAGTTATTTTCTCACTAGCTAAGCAAATCGAATATGATGTAAGTAAATGATCGGAAAGTATGCTAGAAGATAATTAGAGAGAGATTGGGACTAGGGTTTCATCCACCTTAACTTCAATGACTAGATATGAATAAGTGTTCATCAGTCAAATCTTATTATGATAAAGATATAGTTTACTTCATAAAGAAATCATCTCACTTTCATGCAGATAATTATACAAAGAACCAATCCTCACTTTCATGCAGGATTTATTCAATGCTGAAGATAAGTAAACCATCAACAAAGAACTCAAGGATCACTTTCGTGCATCCGAATTCTAAGTCAATTATCTCAAGTGGAAACTCAAGGATCACTTTCGTGCATCCGAATCTCAACACAGGTTCTACTTAAGGTTCTCCAACGTTCTGGTACTCAATTTCTTAGAATACCTCATATGTTTATCACAATAACTCAATCTTAGATTCAGATTATCAACATGACAATTATATTTCTAAAATCAAGAAATAAGAACAAACCTAATTTCATACGGTAAGTTCCTAGCATTCAAATTTAGGGTTCCAAGTTCTCAAGCAAATCACCTTTCAGTCCATATTGCGAATACTCTAAAACATGATGATAATATGAAACTATGGAGAATTAAAGACTGTTATAAGCTTAATTTTTGAAATTTAATTTTAGAAATTTGGAAATTTATTTTTTGGAATTTTTATGATTTTTTAGGAATTTTTCGGAATTTTTAAAAGGTTAAAAAATGAATTTTTATAAAAATAGTGAATTGCGCTCGCAGGGGCTCGAACCTGCGTCGCGCGCGAGGCAACGTCGCCGTCTAACCAACGCGGCGCGTTTGAGTTTTAATATATTATCGTATTTGTTCTTTTTATAATATATTTAAATTTGAATTCGGGAACGAGCGAACTCGTCGTCTTCCCCGATTTTTTTCGGCGATTTCGTCGCCGCCGCGTTCTCACCGTAGGGGATGCATTTTGCCTCTATATAATGGGGCTTCTGCTCTCATGGATTCGATTCGAACCCTGGAATATCTTCACCCCTCGACGCGCCGCCAGGAAGGAGAAATCGCGCTCAAACTCGTCGCCGGAGTTCGAGCGGCGCCGCCTCGTGTTCCAGCCATCCAGCGCCTTCGTCGACGGCGATCTCTGTGTTCTAGACTACGATACAGCATCGTATCAAGGTATCCTACCTTTCCTGAAGTTTTTGAGAAGTTCTGATCGGTTTTGGTTAAGTTTTGTGTATCGACGGCGGCGGCGCCACCGTCGATACTTCCGTCTGTTTCGATAGCTTCGACTGGGCGTCGAAATCTCACCGAAGCTGGTCGTGGATACTCGTCTCGTCGTCAGAAGTGTTCTGGCGAAGTTTGGCAGCGAACGGCTCTTCGACGCGCCCTCGAGAGCTCGCCGGCGCATGTTTCGGACGCAAGTCCGGCGGCCTTGCGCGGCGGCGTTTGGGCTGCGCGGGCGAACGTCGGTTCAGTCCGAGATTGGGTTTGGGCGGCGGTTTATTTATAAATAAACCGGTCGCTAAGTTTTGAAATCGAATTGAACCGGACCGAGCGGTTCAATTCCAGTTTGGGTCAGTTTTTGAATGTTGACCGGTTCGACCCCGATTCCATCGTATCCGGGCCGGTTCAGGTAGCCGTTGGAAAGATAATTAAATTTCCCATCTAATGGTAATCTTTATATCTTTATATGAGTTTTATATTTTGTGTAATTTAAGTTAGAAGTCTCGGTTTAACTTGGTTCAGGGTGAATTTGAGCGGTTCAGTGTAATTCTGTTCGGTTCAGTGAGTTTTAGGTTCGGTTCATATGATCTGAGACTGGTTCTCTAGGTTTAGGGTTATGTTCTACATGTTGGTAGTTTTGGTTTCCAAGTTAGAATGATTATTAATAGAGTTCATGTACAAATTCATGTTACAAAGTGGTTGATCCAATAATCGACTTGCAAAAGAATTCAGAATAACAGCGATTGAGGTAGGAATCTTACCCTACTCCTTTGTTACAGTGTCATGAATTATAGGAATTGTT
>CM050440.1:36817346-36831738 GCA_027562315.1 Costus pulverulentus | reverse complement strand
GGATTGTTTATTAAATAAAGGTTATGTGATTATTGTAGTTCTCTGGTTCCTATCAATATTGTTACTCCCTGGGGAACCCTGAGCTAGAAATAGCCGGCTTCCGCCGGGCCGTGACAAAGACAATCGTCACAAAAGCAGAATTATCATAGTAAAGTTATCATGACGAAATAAAAATTATCTAGTCATATAAAATAAAGGGGATTTCAACCCATGTCCCAAAAGATGTCTAAGATAGCATGGAAGAAGAATTACAATAATCCATAGTTTAGAACAATTAGAAATTTAAGAGAAAGGGAAAACAACTTTACAACACGGCTATAATGGAAATTACAGCCGTAATCCTGCGAGTGAACAGTGTCGGCGCTTGCTCTTTTGTTGATTTCTCCTCTAATCGATCTCCTTTCGCTCTGAAACTTCTGGGGTATCTTATTCTCCTCTAGGCGAAGCTTCTTTGTAAAAATCACGGCCTGAGATGGCCTCTATGCCTCACAGCGTGAGGTTGAACCCTAAGGATGCCTTCCTTGATTTCTCTCAGGATAGTGGATAACATTTGGGCTTTTGCTCCCCCCTCTTCTCCTCGTTGAGACGGGTTTATAGCTTCTTTCAGATCTCAATTTGGTGGTCTAGATTATCTGAAATCGTCCGCGCAAGATTCGCTCGTTTGGGTTGCAATTATGGCCATAATTTTGGTTACAGCAGGGCCGTAATTTGGTTCTGTGAATTCTAGGCCGAAAATATGGTACTGTGAAAAATATTACGGCACTGTCGTAATTTCTTTTGTGTAATTCTGGGCAAAAATACGGTTCCGTAATTTTCATTACGGCAGGGGTGTAATTCGGGTAGAAAATTACATCCCGTAATAAATATTACACCGGGATGTAATTTTTGAACTTGCTCTGATTTGCAATAAAATTGATGGGCGGCTTCGTCTCGACGTCTGGAATTCATTCAAGCGCTCAAATCTTTCAAAATCCATCAAAATATGGCACTTTTACCTGAAAATCATCAAAAATAAGAAATATTCTACAATATTCGACAAATAAGGCTTAAAAACAAGCAAAATAGCATAAATATGACCCAAAAAAGTCAATCAAATAGCACAAAATTTACTATATATTTTGGTGTCATCAAAGGCATGCAAGTCTTTTTAGAAAACTCTGTTATGTACATAAAAAAAATTAGAAGTTTGAGTCTTTTATTTGATCTACTTCTGTAGTTATCGACATATGCGGTTTACTCTGCCATTAAGTTAGTTGTGAAATGATTTATTATGAGGGATTTTTGCTGACATACATGGTATTTAAAAGGTCTTTGTATTTAATGTTTATGAATTCTACTTAGGTTATGCTTAACAAAGGTCACACAACCATCATATGATAATCATACTTGTAGCTAACATGCCACAACTTGAATAGAATGTCACCTTGTATTTCTTATTATTGATGAGCTCTTGTGGAACGTAATATGTGTGGGGTCAAAAATGTTACAATAAACTGTAATAGACCATTTTCAAATTCCCCTTATGACAATAACTCTTTTTGTTTAATAAGTTCTAGCTTCCAATGAGCGCAAGCACTCATTATTAATTACCTCTAAAGTTAGGGCACCTTTAATTAAGAGATCTATATTATGAAATAAAATGAAAGATAAGACTAAATAATATTATTCATAAACATTATGAAAATGCATAATTTGACATGATACATAAGCGACCAAAGAAAATAGCCTTCATCAATTTGGATGACTTGTATTTGTCAAATGTCTATCCTTGTGATAGCTTATTATTTATTTGAATTTTAGATAATATTCAGCCTTGCAACGCAATGTCATATTGAAGAGTTACGCCCCGATGGTAAACATCGACTTATGCACCTCTCAAACAATATACCATTGTGATGTGTTAAGGCATTAGATATTTAATTTGGAAAATCATCCGGCCTTGACGCTGTGTTGGATATTTTAATTTGAAAAATTATCTGGCCTTAATGGTGTGCTAGATATTTGAATTTGACAAATCATTCAGCCTTATGGCGTGTTGGATATTTAATTTGAGAAAATATCCGACTTTGATGACGTGTTGGATATTTTAAGTTTGAGAAAGATACTCGGTCTTGTAGCGTATTGGATATTTAATTTAAGAAAAATATCCAGTCTTGCGGCATATTAGATAGTTAATTTGAGAAAATATCCAGCCTTGATGGCGTGTTAGATATTTTAATTTTGAGAAAAATATCCGGCCTTGCAGCGTGTTGGATATTTAATTTGAGAAAAACATCCAACCTTGCGACATATTGGATATTTAATTTGAGAAAAATACTTGGCCTTATGGCGTATTGGATATTTAATTTGAGAAAAATATCCGGCCTTGCGGCATGTTAGATATTTATATTTTAGAAAAAATATACAGCCTCGTGGCATGTTGGATATGTAATTTGAGAAAAATATCTGGCCTTATGGCATATTAGATATTTTAATTTTGAGAAAAATATTCAGCCTTGTGGTGTGTTGGATTTATATTTTAGGAAAAATATTCGGCCTTGTGGCGTGTTGGATATTTAATTTGAGAAAAATATCTAGTCTTGAGGTGTATTGGATATTTTAATTTTTAGAAAAATACTCGGCCTTACGGCGTGTTGGATATTTATATTTTAAGAAAAAATATCCGGCCTAGTGACATATTGGATATTTTAATTTTGAGTAAAATACCTAGCCTTCCAGTGTGTTTGATATTTAATTATTTTTAGGAGGAAAATTATTATCATTTAATTTGAGCTAACTTTTTCTTTTAAATTTTGCAAGACCTAATTGTAATTTTTGAAAACTTATTGGTTCATATGCAAATTGTTTTAAAACCTTTCTTATTTAATGGTAAACCCTTTTCCTCCTTTATTGGCTGAGATCTCCTTTCGCTTTCTCTTCGGAGACATTTCTTCTTCCTCCCATTCTAATTCAGATGCAATTCTTGTTGATTGCTGTGTTGAAAGAAAATTTGATCAGCGGCTTCTTCACTTTGGATTTGCATGAAGAGGTGTGCAGCAATAATTCTTGGATCTTCTTTTCTGTTTGCAGATTCTAAGACTTGGTAAGTCTTTTATGTATTCTCCTTCTATTTGATTCATGTTAGATTTCTTTCTTCTATCTTCCTATTGCTTCTAGATTTTTGGGTGTTCTTAATAAATATAGATTTGCTAGTTAATATCTTAGGATTCTTTTAATCTTTCCTTGCCATTTATTACCTTAAACAATATCCACATTTGTATCAATCTATGTTCAAGATTATTTTATTTAACTGATCAGTCAAGTTTCTTTTTTTAGAAAATTTGTCCCTTATGCATCCACAGTGGGATCCCTTATGTATGCCATGTTATGTACGAGACTAGACGTGGCTTATGCTGCGAGCATAACTAGTAGATACTAGTCTATCCCCGATATCCAGCATTGGGTAGCCATGAAGAATATTTTAAAGTATCTGAGGAAGACTAAAGACTTGTTCTTATTCTATGGTGGACAAGAAGTTCTGAGTATTCATGGATATACAGATGCTTCTTTCCAGTCAGACCCCGATGACTTTAAATCACAATCCGGCTATGTGTTCATGCTAAATGGAGGTGTTGTTTGCTAGAAGAGTTTCAAGCAATCTACGGTGGCAGATTCTGCAACAGAAGCAGAGTATGTGGTAGCTTCTGAAGCAGCCAAAGAAGAAATTTGGATCAAGAAGTTCATTAGTGAACTTTAGGTGATTCCTAGTGCCGTGGATCCCATTGAGCTCTTTTGTGATAACAATGGTGCGATCGCATAGGCTAAGGAACCAAGATCACATCAGTGATCCAAACACATACTCAAAAGATTTCACCAGATCTGAGAGATCATCGATAGAGGTAACATCAAGATACGCATAGTCGACGCAGAGAACAATCTAGCAGACCCACTGACCAAGGCTTTAGTACAACAGAAGCATGATGGTCATACTCGAGACATGGGGTTAAGGTACCTCAACCACGAGGTTTGAGTGCAAGTGGGAGATTGTTAGTGTTATGCCCTAAGACTATTTTGGGTGTCGACATTTGATGTGATCCGAAAGGACACACTTTTAAATACAAGCAGGTAGACTCGTTTTAGGTGTCGCGGCCAAAGGTATTGGCGTACAGGGCTATTGTCACTCCCTGGCATGGCTCCAAAAACTTGTTGTCCCTAACTTGTAGTGTCCGCAAGTGCATGGATACTCGAAGCAATAAAGTAAATATCGATCACTAGAGAGACCTATGCTGTCAAGTACCGAATAATTGATTTCTTCCTATTTGGGCAATCGAAAAAAAAAGGAAGGCAAGCAGAGAGCTAAAACACGCCGGAGAATAATGTTAGAGAGAAATTGGGACTAGGGTTTCATTCTCTTGGATTTCCACGACTAGATATATAAAGATGTTCATCAATCGAATTCTAACATGATAAAGACTCAATTTACTTCAAAAAGTGATTATCTCACTTTCGTGCAGATAACCATGCAGAGATAAATCTTCACTTTCGCGCAAGATTCATCCCAAGCTGAAGATAAGTAAATCATCATTCAAAGGACTCAAATATCACTTTCGTGCATCCAAGTTCTAAGTTGATTGCCTCGAGTGGAATCTCGAGGATCACTTTCGTGCATCCGAGACTCAACACACATTTTACCTATGGTTCTCCAACGTTCTGATCCTCACTTTCTTTCAAGATCTCCACGTTTGACACAATAACTCAATCCTAAGTTCATTAATATCATCATGGCAATTTAACTTACTAAAATAAAGAAATAAGAACTTAACCTAATTTCCTACGGTAAGTTCCTATTAATCAATTTTAGGGTTCCAAGTTCTCAAGCAAATAACCTTTTGGTCCTTATTGCGAAAACTCTAAATCATGATGACAAAAAGCAAACTAATGAGAATCTTAGAGCAATAATCGCATAGGTAAAATTATCGAAGTAGAATAATCATGATGAAAGTAAAAGATTATCTAGTCATTAAGAAAATCAAAGGGAATTACTCCCCCATGTCGCAAAATAAGTTTAAGCTAGCATGGTGAAGGAATTACAAAATACCATAATTTCATAAGATCAAAAATCAACAAGAAATGAGTTTTAGGAAAATACAGCACAGCAGCGAAATATTTCACAGCCGTAATTTGCAATGAAAGTGATGGACAGTGGCAGTGCTTCTTCTTCCTTTGATTTCTCTTCAAATTGATCTCCTTTCATTTTGAAACATCTGGCACGTTGTCTCCTTCTCCAGGTGAAGCTTCAGTATGAAAATCATGGCTAGAGGTGCTCTGGATTGGTCGCAGCGGCGGAACCCTAAGCGGCAGCGTGTACCGTGATTTCTCCCTCGATAGTGGATGTAATTTAGGGCTTTTGGTGTCTACGTGATCCTCTCATCATAAGCTCCCTTTTTTCTTCTTACGGCATCCAATTTAGAGTTCTGGATCGTCCGCAATAATCTCCACAAAAATCGGGCGTCGAAATCGACCTAGTAGTCGCGTTCAAAAACAGAAATACGGTAGTGTAATAGTCCACGACACTACCGTAAATTCACTCGAGTGTTCTGTTCTAAAAGTGTTGGGAAATACGGCACCGTAATATGGTTCACGGCATTGCCGTAAAATCGGCTGAACTCTCTAGTCGGAAACGTCTGGAAAATACTGCCTGTGAAATAGTTTACGGCAATGCCGTAATTTCAGCAATGGTCTCTGTTCCGAAAGTTCTCCAAAATACGGCCTTGTAAAATCTTACGGCAGTGCCATATTTTTCGCACAATTTTCTGATCTGAAGTTTTCTCAAATTACGGCAAGTGCTCCGATATTACGGTATCGTATGGAAATACGGTACCGTAATATAGATTACGGCCATGTCGTATTTTGGTTTGTTGCTCCGTTTTACATGAAATTTGTCATGTGAACTCCTCTTGATGATGGTAGCGCTTCCATGTATTTGATTTTGCTTGAAAATTTCTTAAAATAGTGCCTTTTTACTTGAAAATCATCAAAAACTAAAATAGAAGTAGATTTTGCAATATTTGATAAATTCGGCATAAAAACAAGCAAAAGATCTTCAATTTAGCATGAAAAAATATATAAAATGATACAAAATATACTATATATTTTGGTGTCATCAAATACATAAGGCTCGAACTTTGCTTGTCCTCAAGCAAAAATCAAAAGTTGATTAAAAGATAAACCTTTTAATGTTCAATAAATTTCTAAAACACAATCTATCGATGAAAGATTCTATCAATTGATTTACAAAACTTTAAATAAACACATCATTCTTAGAACTCAATCCTCTAGATCTATAACTCAATCAAATAAAACTTCGCAACTATATAATAAATAGAATTTTCAATTTCAAGACTTCACCTAATTTCAGTTCGAATCTGTTATGCTTTTGTTTACAGGAATTAAGTTTCCAAGATCTTTTTCCACACATAATTTTTTCCTTGTATTTTGTTATTTTTGCATAGATGGCATGTACCCGCATAGGCACATACTTTTTATTTTTGACTTCAACTCTTTTCTTCGGTACCACTGTCAATTTTACACAGTGCTAAGTAGAGGAGTCTTATTATTATTTTCTCTCATTATCTTTTTGTCATAGACTTCAACCCATGTCTTAGGTACCACTATCAATTTTACATAGTGCCAAGTAGGGGAGTCTCTCACTATTTTCATGGATCTTGGATTTTCATTTCCTAACAAATAGCAAAATAGACTAAACGTCTACTAGGTTGCTCAATCGATCTCAATTCATAAATCATACTCATATACTCATTTTATTCAAAAGAGAAGTTTCACCTTTAAATTTTATTCTTCAAATAATACATCTACCCAAAATCATATGCATCAACCAATGTCATATTTCAATAGACAAATATGTATTGGAGAAATAAATTTAACATGATAGGGTTATATCTCCAATCATCAATTTGAGTTCATTCATCATCATCACATGGTACAACCATCATCCTTCCCTTCATCATATGAAACAATAATGAGATATAGAAAATACAACATAGCAAAGAAGTAAAGGAAGATAATACTCAAAAAACATCAAGTCCTCATCGTCTGGTCGTTCTGATTTCTTTTGCGCTCTCAAGGGTAGAATGGACAGCATTAAAGTAGCCTCTCTCTCCTATCTACCACCTTTTTTTTTTGAAAATATGGTACCGTAAAATATATTACGGTACTACCGTAAAAATGACAGAACTCTCAGGTTGATTTTGACAACAAAATACGGCACCGTAGAATACCTTACGGTCGTACCGTAATTTTGGGGCAACTTTTTGGTAGAAAGTGGACTAGAAATACGGTACCATAAAATACTTTACGGTGGTGCCATAATTTGTACCAAATCACGTTTTACCAACAAAATTAAAAGAAAATTTAGTCCTAAACATAAAGTAAAATAAAAGAAAACAAATGGAGGTTAGAAAGCTTGGGTTGCCTCCCAAGAAACACTAATTTAAAGGTCATTAGCTTGACCGTTCTGTGCTCAGATTTGATCTTGGCTCATCTAGGTAAAAGCTCTCTCTTTCTTCAATCAGTTCTTCTTGATGGTAATGTTTCAATCTTTGGCCATTAACTTTAAATTCTCCTGTATCTTCACTCCATATATCCACAGCTCCATAGGGGTAAGTTTTCTTTACCTGAAAAGGTCCAGACCAACGGGACTTGAGTTTACTAGGAAAAAGTCTTAATCTAGAATTGAATAAAAGAACAAAGTCACCTGGTTGGAAATCTTTTCTAAAAATATGCTGATCATGCCATCTCTTAGTCCTCTCCTTGTAAATTCTTGCTTTTTCATAGGCTAAGAGTCTAATTTCTTCCAACTCGTTCAATTGTAACCTCCGTTTTTCACTTGCGTTCTTTAAGTCAAAGTTTAATGCCTTGATTGCCCAGAATGCTTTATGTTTGAGTTCTACAGGTAGATGACAAGATTTACCATAGATTAATTAAAAAGGGGACATACCAATTGGTGTTTTGAAAGCTGTCCGGTATGCCCATAGTGCATCATCAAGTTTGAATGCCCAATCTTTCCTTGTGCGCGAAACTGTCTTTTCCAAAATCCCTTTTATTTCTCTATTTGATATCTCAACTTGCCTACTTGTTTGAGGATGATAAGGTGTAGCTACTCAATGATTTACTCCATACTTTCTGAGTAAAGTTGAAAACTTGTGTTCTATGAAGTGTGAGCCACCATCACTAATTACAACTCGTGGTGTCCAAATCTTGGAAAGATAATTTTTTTGAACAGTTTGACAACAACTCTGGAATCATTGGTTGGTGATGCAATAGCTTCACCCCATTTTGAAACATAATCCACTGCTACAAGAATATATTTGTTACCTCCAGAAGATGGGAAGGGTCCCATGAAGTCAATTCCCCAAACATCAAAAATTTCAACCTTAAGAATATTAGACAATGGAATTTCATGTCTTCTATTAATGTTGTCTGTCCTTTGACATCTATCACAAGATAAAATGAAGTTTCTAGCATCTTTGAAAATTGTGGGCCAATAAAATCCTGATTGCAACACTTTAAAGGCAGTTTTCTCAGCACTAGCGTGCCCACCATAAGAAGATCCATGGCATTGAAACAATATATTAGTAACCTCCTCCTCAGGTACACATCTCCTAAAAATACCATCTGCACATCTTCGAAATACATAAGGCTCATCCCAAAAATAGTGTTTCACATCAGCCAAGAATCTCTTCCTTCTTTGGTAACTCAAATCAGGGGGAAAAACATTGGCTACAAGGTAATTCACAATGTCAGCATACCAAGGGGCTCTGATTTGTTTGATGGTTAGTAGTTGTTCTTCAGGGAAGGAGTCATTAATTACATCATTTTCCTCGGTGTTTACCATAATCCTTGAGAGATGATCTACAACAAAATTCTCTGATCCTTTTTTATCTTTAATTTCCAAATCAAATTCTTGTAAAAGCGGAATCCATCTAAGCAGATGAAGTTTAGTATATTTCTTCTACATTAAGTATCTTACAGCTGCATGATCAGTGTACACTACCACCTTTGAGTTAATTAAATATGACCTAAATTTATCAAAAGCAAATACTATGGCCAATAATTCCTTTTCAGTGGTAGTGTAATTCTTCTGTGTTTCATCCAAAGTTCTGCTGGCATAGTGAATAACATGAGGTTTCTTATCTTTTCTCTATCCCAAGACTGCTCCTACTGCATAATCACTAGCATCACACATGAGCTCAAAGGGCAGGTTCCAATCCGGGGGCTGAATAATGGGTGCTGAAACCAAAGCTTTCTTCAATTCCTGAAAAGCAGATAAACAATTATCATCAAAAGAAAATTCGACATCTTTACAAAGTAAATGTGTAAGAGATCTAGCAAGTTTAGAGAAGTCCTTGATGAATCGCCGGTAGAACCCTGCATGCCCTAGGAAACTTCGGACTTCTTTCACTGTGGTAGGTGGCTCCAATTTGTCTATCACTTCAACTTTAGCTTTGTCTACTTCAATTCCTCTTTTGGAGATTAAGTGTCCCAAAACTATCCCTTGCTTGACCATGAAATGGCATTTTTCCAAATTAAGCACAAGGTTAGTTTCTTCACACCTCTATAAAACCCGAGATAAGTTAGCCAAACATATATCAAAAGAAGAACCATATACAGAGAAATCATCCATGAATACATGCATAAAATCTTCAATAAAATCAGAAAAAATAGCCATCATGCATCTCTGGAATGTAGCAGGAGCATTACATAAACCAAAAGGCATCCTCCTATATGCAAAAGTTCCATAAGGGCAAGTGAAAGTGGTTTTCTCTTGATCATTAGGGTGTATAGGGATTTGAAAAAAATAGAATATCCATCTAAAAAGCAAAAGTGAGAGTGGTTTGCCAGTCTTTCAACCATTTGATTAATAAAAGGTAAAGGAAAGTGGTCTTTCCTAGTAGCAGCATTCAGTTTTCTATAATCTATACACATGCGCCAACTATTAACAGTTCTAACAGGAATTAATTCATTATCTTTGTTTTTGAAGACAGTTACCCCTCCTTTCATTGGAACACAATGTACAAGACTTACCCATTTACTATCGGAGATAGGATAGATAATACATGCACCTAGTAATTTCAGAACTTCCTTTTTTACCACTTCTTTCATGGAGGGGTTCAGTCTTCTTTGGAAATCTGCATGTGGCTTGTGCTCTTCTTCCATCAAGATCCTGTGCATACAAAAAGAAGGATTAATTCCTTTCAAGTCATCAATAGAATACCCAATTACCTTTCTGTGAATCCTTAATTCCCTGAGAAGCAACTCTGTTTCCCTTTTTCCAAGCTGTGCATCAACTATAACAGGATAAGTAGAATTAGGGCTAAGAAACTCATAACGAAGGTTATCAGGTAAAGCTTTGTTGGGAAACCCCAGGGATATTTTACAATTTTTCAGAGATAGAAATTACACAAATACATTGTGCAGCGGAACTAATATCCTCGAAACAGGCTAGTCCCAAAAACCCAGTGAAGATCGCAAGCGAGGGAGTCAACACGATGAGATAGAAGATACCTCAAAGCAAGACCATGCCGATGTCGTGATAGGCGCCCAAGCGTGCGCCCTCTGCAGTCTCACACACACGGATCTCTTGAGTCCTCTTATTACATGCCCGATGCTAGCCTCGGGAAGAAGATCCAAGCCTTTGTGCTTCTTCTTCAAGCCTTGCACCACCTCCAAGGTATTTGTGCCGATGAAGAAGATGAAGAGAAGAGGATGAAGTCGCCAAGCCCTTGTCACACTTGCGCTACCTTTAAGGGAAGAAGCGCCAAGAGGAAAGAAGATGCTTGCGGCTATGAAGATGGAAGAGGAGGTTGCGCCACCTCCAAGCTTGCTCTTGCCTCTCTCTTGTGTTATTCACGCCACCAAGGAGTGTGTCTCAAGAGAGGGGCGCCTAGGGCCTCTTTTATAGAGCCATAGGTCGGTTATGCAAGGGGGCGGCTAGGGTTAGGGTTGGGATTTGGCTTCATGAAGCAAAATCACCTACTCCTCCCCATTATTCCCTTAGGCGCCAATGGGAGGAGATTTATCCCCATTATACCCTTTTAGCCCCTTTCTTCTTCATGATAACTTATTAGCAAGCCCAACATATCAATGGGCCTAGCCCAAGGTCCATTATGCACGTTAACCAAGTTATTGGATCTAATCCAAGTTAACCCAAGGTCAAATGAGGCTAACCATGGTTACATTGGTCAATATGCCAAAATTGAAAGTTGGCTCTAATAAATTTCTTGCATCTCATCAGGCCCAATGGCACAGATGAAATCTTCCAAATAGATCCGAGTTATCTAATAACTTGATCATAAGGCTTTCCGATCAATACGAGAACTCAAGTATCAAGGTGTGTGACCTTGTAGGTTCCTCTGACGCTGCCAGTGCTGACCAAACGTCACCACAAGCAGTGAGTGGCACCTAGCAGTGGATCGCTGCTACCCAGGTCATTGGAATGGATATCGACATCGACATCCCCATCATCGCAACTAGCTACAGATGCATTCCAGTCTCTTTGCCGAACTGATATCCGATTGGACAAGTGTGTCACCACTTGTTTTCATCCAATCTCATGGTTATGACTAAATCAGGTCTCACCTAGGTATGGCCATACACTTTCAGTCATCGAACCATAGAGGAGCTCCATGGATATCATGCTTCCCTTAGGAAGGGGCAAATCCTTTGTCTGTTTATTGACCTTCTCCCATGGGTCGTGACATGCTCAATGACAACCGTTATTACCCCCCAACTGTGGCGAGGTGTTAGGTTGTATCAAAGCATGTCCCTAACCATATAGAATGGCCAATGACCTCAAGTCAAGGGATCAATGCATCTCCTATCACTTGTGAGGATAACTTGTGATACCAAGTCATTGCCTCACAGCGGGTTGATCCAGTATATCCACCATTGATATACCCATATGTATGTGTTAGCACCTCGTGCCTAACCAGACCATATACCAGTCTCACAAGTACCAGAGTTGTCCCATATCCACTCAGGTACATCGACTGGGACTATCATTTGAGCACAGATCCAATCTGTCTCCAGGGACATTGTCACATAAGTACACAATCGCAGATGTAAGCAAATATACAAAATGACAATGCCAGAATGATATAAAATATCAACATCAAGTAGTACAATAATGGACCAAAACTAGGTCCTAGGGCATATACACCAACAATCTCCCACTTGTACTAAGACCTAGAGGTTGAGGAATCTCAACCCCATATCTCTAGCGTGATAGTCATGATTCTGCTGCGCCAAAGCCTTGGTCAATGAGTCTGCCAGATTGTTCTCTGTGTCAACTCTGCTAATCTTGACATCACCTTCTTCTATGATCTCTTTGATCAGGTGAAATCTTCTGAGTATGTGTTTGGATCTTTGATGAGACCGTGGTTCTTTGGCTTGTGCAATTGCTCCATTGTTATCACAGTAGATTTCAATGGGATCCACTGCACTGGGAACCAACTGAAGTTCAGAAATGAACTTCCTTATCCAAACAGCTTCTTTGGCTGCCTCAGAAGCGGCCACATACTCAGCTTCGGTTGTAGAATCGGCAATTGTGGATTACTTGAAGCTCTTCCAGCAAACAGCACCTCCATTTATCTTAAACATATAGCCAGCCTGCGATCTAAAGTCATCAGGGTCAGACTGGAAAGATGCATCAGTGTAGCCCTGCATACTGAGCTCTTCCTGTCCCCCATAGAGTAGGAACAAATCCTTAGTTCTTCTCAGATACTTCAGAATGTTCTTTACAGCCACCTAGTGCTGCACTCCAGAATTGGATTGGTATCGGTTGGTTATGCTCACAGCATAAGCCACATCTGGTCTGGTACACAACATTGCATACATGATCGATCCCACTGCCGAAGCATAAGGCACTCGACTCATGTCATCCCTCTCAGCCTGTGTGGTGGGACACTAGCTCTTTGAGATAGTAAGGCCATGTTTCACTGGAAGGTACCTTTTCTTGGATTGCTCCAAGCTAAACTTCTCCAGGACCTTATCAATGTAAGTACTTTGACTAAGGGCTAAGAGCCTCCTGGATCTATCCCCATAGATCCTCACGCCTAGAATATAGGCAGCCTCCCCTAAGTCCTTCATCTCGAAGCACTTCCCTAACCATGTCTTCACAGCTTGAAGACTAGGGATGTCGTTCCTGATGAGCAGTATGTCATCGACATACAAGACCAGAAAAGTCACCAAGCTCCCACTAAATTTTCTGTACACACAGGCATCATCTTCACTTTTGATAAAGCCATAATCTCTCACAACTTCATCAAATCGAAGATTCCAACTTCGAGATGCTTGCTTTAATTCATAAATGGATCTCTTTAGCCTGCAGACCTTATTGGCCTCAGTAGGATGGATGAAGCCATCAGGTTGTGTCATATACACATCCTCATTTAGTTTCCCATTAAGGAAAGCTGTCTTTACATCCATCTGCCATATCTCATAATCATGATATGCAGCTATAGCAAGCAGAATCCTAATGGATTTGAACATAGCAACTAGTGAAAAGGTTTCATCATAGTCCACCCCGTGGACTTGTTTGAATCCCTTAGCCACTAGTCTACCTTTATAGGTAACTACGTTGCCATCCATGTTTGTCTTCCTCTTCAAGACCCATTTACACCCTAGGGGTTTTATCCCATCAGGTAACTCAACCAAATCCCAAACTTGGTTAGCTGACATGGAATCCATTTCAGATCTTATGGCGTCAAGCCATCTCTCGGAGTCCGGTCCACTGACCGCCCCTTCATAGGTCTTGGGTTCATCCTCAATGATGAATATCCCGTCGTGTTGGGTCGGCAGCGACCCATACCTCTCAGGTACACGATGAATCCTCCCAGACCTACGTGGGGCCTATGTCTGAGCCTCAGGTTGCCCATCAAACGGTGCAGGTGGCTCAGGTTCCATCTCTGTGTCTTGTGGTTGCTCTTGGACCTCGTCCAAGTCAAACTTGCTCCCACTAACTTCTTTCATGAGAAATTCTTTCTCTAGAAAGACAGCACCCCGAGCAACAAAAACTTTGTTCTCAGTGGGAACATAGAAGTAGTAACCCATAGTTTCCTTAGGGTACCCCACATATACACATATATCAGACCTAGGTTCTAGCTTGCTAGAATCCTGATGTTTGTCATAAGCCTCACATCCCCAAGTCCTGATAAAAGTGAGATTAGGGCGTCTCCCACTCCATACCTCGTATGGAATCTTTGAGACACTCTTAGATGGAATATTTTTCAGTATTAGAGAAGCTGTTTCAAGTGCATGCCCCCAGAATGAGGGAGGTAGAGTTGCATGACTCATCATACATCGAACCATGTCCAACAAAGTTCGATTTCTCCTT
>CM050440.1:36788431-36810749 GCA_027562315.1 Costus pulverulentus | reverse complement strand
AGACCATTGCATAAAGTACCCTTCCCATAGAACAGATTTGCAAATGAAAAAGAACAGGAGTTCTTATTTATTTCAAATTTAAATCCTTTTCTTGCTAAGCAAGGAATGAATATAATGTTCTTTGTAAGCGAGGGTACACAAAAGCAATTATCTAGTTCTAATTGAAGTCCAGAAGGCAAGGAGAGAGTAAAAACGCCTACAGCAACAGCAGCAACCTGTGCCCCGTTTCCAACGCGTAGGTCAATCTCTCCAAGCCGTACCGATCTACTTTTCTTGAGCCCCTGCATATTTGTACAAATATGAGCTCCACATGCGGTATCCAATACCCATGACATAGAAGTAGAAAGATTGACTTCTGTAACATAGATACCTGAGCATGAAGACGAAGCTTTGCCTCTCTTCTTCTCATGCTGAAGTCGTACTATGTCCTTTATCATGTGAGGTGGTCCTCCACATGAGTAGCATTTATTATTCCTGACCCTTTCCATCTTTATCTTCAATGTTTCAGTTAAGCCTTTGATGGGAAAGGAAGGCAACAAGCTCTAAGAAAATAAAAATGCTCCTAAGCTCTAGTTAACCTCTTGGATGTTTTATATATATATCCATCTCATGATTTAACATTAATTTAAACATCATACAAAATATATGTTTGGAAAAAAAAACTATGGCTCCTTTTTATATAGCATCATTTGACTTAACTAGCAAGACATTACGGGACTTGATGGGAGGTGTGATATATCAAAAGGAAGTGATGATACCATTTTAATTATAGAATCATATTGGTTTTGACCCATATATAAGATTACATAATTTTAATCCACACCAGTTGGCAATAGAAGGTCTAACCTCAATCACTTTGACTGCTCATTTCAAGTACTAATGGTGCCACATTGACTTAATCCTTTGACTACAACAACCAACACGATTCTTGAATGCCCGTTCGACACGTGTTTATTTTTTCTTCCCTTGCATTTTTCTTTTTCCTTTTTAGTTTTTTTCTCTCTATTTTTCTCCCCTTCCAAAGGAACAGGCTGTTAATGCCTATTATGTGCTATTTGGTCTATACTCTTTGGGTCACATAATGTACTCTTGTTAGTCATTGTACGATCAAACTCTCAGCCTCCCATGACGCTATTGATCCATTCGACCTCACTAATACCCTGCCATCCTATGCTTAAGTAGACTGACCCCTAAGAGTCAATATTTTTCAATGGATTAGCTCCTCAAGGAAAAGAAGCTTTGCCAAACCCAACAAGTGGCTAGACATGGAAACATAAATTTTCTATTTTTAAACATTTATTATTGGTTTAAAATATCTATGTTTGTAAAATCAAAATTTTATCTTCGTTTAAAATAAAACTAAAAATTATCATCTCACTGTGAACATAAAATTTCCTAACACGCACCCAACATGTGGTCTACCCGGGAAAACATTTCAATATGCATGCATCTTCATTTATTATTTATTGTCACTTAGACTAATTAAATCGCCAAAATTTAACTTTCATGTTGTGCGTCTCCTCTGAATCTAAATTAATTAATCACTTAATTAAAATTAACACTCTCATGGGTCAATTTTTTAACACATGATTCTTGCAATTACAAAGGCAAATTATAAAAATTAAATCTCTTAAGTTTCCGAAGAAAGAGATTAAAAAAATATTACGTCATGTTAACATTAAGTTTTTTTTTTTATGTTAACATTAATTTGTTCCTCGGATGTTCTTATCTCGTTAGTAGAGTTAAAAGCTTGGTGACAACCGCATGGTAGAGTGTGACCGCTCTTTGCTCGCTCGCTTTGTAAACAGTAGCGCACTAAATGCCTACATCCCCCACTCTGTTCAGACGGAGATAAATGGAGCTGTCACGGTGCCGGCTCTGATAGTAACGGAAGAGAAGTCAACTCCCCATGGTGCCGGCTCTGTCATGCCTTATTTAATCAACAAGCAAACATAATCAATGCAAGGAAAGAGCAAGAGCAAGCAACTTAACTTATCTCCACCAAGCTCCACGTGCCAGCAAAGCCAGCAATCTCCAGCGGCAATTAAATCTCTAATGCCTGCATGCTCTTCAGCAGAAATACCAACAAGCACGCGTCCAGTTGCCACCTGCCTCAAAGGAATCTGCACAGAGATATCATAGCTAGTCAGTTTCCCACGCGCTGGCAAAGTCCAGTCTACAGCAAAGAATTATGCGCAAAGAAGTCTAAGAGCCTATTTAATCTCTGCCATCCATTTTGAAAGAAGGATTGACAGTCATCAGATATGTTGTGAGATTATGTTAATGCTAAGGGTAAAAGGACTTTATAAACTAATGTAATTCTCATTTTGATTAGAAAAGTAAGAAAAGTTATTTTTGGAACCTTTGGGTTAGTGTCTTCCTCCTTGTGAGGTTAGGGTGAGCCGATGGCCCCTAGTATTCTTGAGAGTGAGCCGCTGGCTCCTCTTTCTCTTCTCTTCTTCCCTAAACTTCCATGGATTTGGAAGCTTCTCTTCTCTTCTTTCTCATCTCTTCTCTTCTCCAACTTCCGCCCTGCGTCAGTGGTATCAAAGCAAATATGGGCAACTCTTGTCTGCCCATGGCGATCCATTTCCACCTCCATGTTCTCCTTGTTCATCACCGGAGTTGGCCGCCTGGTTCTTTTCAGAACCCACGGCCAACGATGAAGGGAAGTTAGCTACTGTGCATCATCTTCTCCCCCTCACGTCAAGCCACCAGCTACACTCACGCATTCCCAGTCCACCTCCTCCGTACAGCAAGCTCACCGACGTTCTTTCTTCACCTCGCTGGCAACTTTCATCCATCCATCTTCTGCGGTGTTCACCAAAGTTGACCACCTGGTTCTCTTCAGAACCCACGGTCAGCGATGAAGGGGAGCTTACGCATCTTCTCCGATCAGCGACGAAGGGTCAGAGATTCCACTAGTGTTTCCACCTCCTGCATCGACGCCAAGCTGTGCCTTATGGCGTCGTCATCTCCATCGGCCAGAGAACCACTCCATTGACGTCTTGACCTTCTACATCAACACCATGCTACCAGCCGCACTCGCGCACTCCACCACCATGCCCTTCGCTACCATGATTGCATCGCCGGAGTTGATTGCCTGGTTCTTTTTAGAACCCACGACAAGCGATGAAGGACGAGCTCCCAGTCTCTTGGTGCTACGCAGCCACTTCACGTCTTGGCATCCTCCACCTCCGTCATCGCCCAGCCTCGTCGCCGGCGACCACAAGCTCCTTCTCTGACGTTGCAATCGGAAACCTACGCCGACACTGTCTTACTGTCTTCCCGAACCGTCGTCCGCTTGGTTCTTTTCAGAACCCGCGGACGACATTGGTTATGGCTCTTCATCGTCAACCATGAGAACTCCCCATCCAGACGTCCGATTGAGCCCAACTTTTGTCCACGCCTTCCCTTGCGTTCGGCGAACCGGTGGCCGAAAGGATCTTTCAATCCGACCTTAGGATCGCCGGGATCGGAAAATTTTGACGGCACCCCTATTCCCTCTTGAAGCGCCCCTGTTCCGCGTCACCGTGCTCTGCTTCGCTGGTTAATCATCCCCGATCTCCTTCGCCGCCGCAGCCCACCACTCCTCACCGCTTCCTTCCTCCGCCAGAACCAAAAGGGCGTTCGCCACCGCTCAAACGTCCGCCGCCGACGAACACTACAGATCAGCATCGCCTCTGACGAGCGCGTTCGCATGCGTGACGCATGGAAACGAAGCGTCACGCATGGGGCGAGCTGCGTATGCATGTATGTTTCCAAAAAAAATAGCTGTTAAAAAAAAGAAAAAAAAATTTGAGAAAAAAAGCTGAGTCAAATCTGAAAAAAAAATTAGTTTGACTATTTTGACTTGTAGACTTCAAATTAGTTCACTAGAAGGTGAAGTTTTCAAAAAGGGGAAAAATCTAATGCAGGAGCATCTTAAATCTGCAGAAGCATTATTGAGAACTTAATTATGTATTTATTTTCCCTTTATTTTGTTGCAATTAGGATTAATTTAGGTTTTATTTCCTTTAAGCATTTTAAATTCCTAACTAATGTATTAAGGTTGCATTTAGTTTACATTTGTATGGCACTTTAAAATTCCCCTTGTTTAGTAGGATTAGCTAAGTCAAAGGTCAACATCTCAAAGAAGTCCAAAGTCCAAATCAAAATCAATATCAAGCTTCAAAGATCAAAGCTCATCTAACATACAGATCAAGCTCAAATTCAAGTCAACATGCCACCTCATCAAATCAAGTCAATGATCATCAAAGGCAAGCCAAAACCAGCAAGCCAAATCAACATACAAGTTCAGCCGAGAAGTCATCCCAAGCTCCAATCAACTTCCATCTTCTGTTACATGCACCAATGCATATCAGCTGCCACATGTCTCAGCCGAAAGCACCAAAGTAATTCCACCAGATTTGGCCTGCATGGCTTATTTAATCAACAAGCAAACATAATCAATGCAAGGAAAGAGCAAGAGCAAGCAAATTAACTCATCTCCACCAAGCTCCACGCACCAGTAAAGCCAGCAATCTCCAGCGGCAATTGAATCTCTAATGCCTGCATGCTCTTCAGCGGAAAAACAAACAAGCACGCGTCTAGCTGCCACCAGCCTCAAAGGAATCTGCACAGAGATATCATAGTGGCCAGTTTCCCACGCGCCCACAAAGTCCGGTCAGTAGCAAAGAATTATGCGCAAAGAAGTCTAAGAGCCTATTTAATCTCCGCCATCCATTTTGAAAGAAGGATTGACCGCCATCAGATATGTTGTGAGATTATGTTAATGCTAAGAGTAAAAGGGCTTTATAAACTAATGTAATTCTCATTTTGATTTGAAAAGTAAGAAAAGTTATTTTTGGAGCCCTTCGTGGTGTGTCTTCCTCCTTGTGAGGTTAGGGTGAGCCGATGGCCCCTAATGTCACGCCCCAGCGGGAAGCCGGCTATCCCTAGCTCAGGGTTCCCCAGGGAGTAACAATATTAATAGGAACCAAAGAACACAAATGCTATAAAAATTTTATTAACTAATAATCTCAAGTCCAACACTCTGCAATCCTTTAAGATGAACTGCATCCAGTTACAAAACTTATAAACTACAGTCTATGCAATTAATTCCACTGAAAGAATAGAATAAATCAGAAAAGTATTTAGCAAAGAACACTTAATGATACTCTGACTTCGGTAGGTAACTAGCTATCTACTCTATCTCTCCCAGACGCAAACTCGGTACCTAGAAGAGAAACAAGGGGAGTTAGCGAAAATGCTAAGTAGGAATCAAAAGATGATGCATGTTCAATTAATATGAAATTGCAATAACAAAAACTACACTATATGTCAGGAACTGATAATACAACAAAATAACTGAACATAAGGTTGTCGTGTAAATCATCAAGGTTGGCCACAAATCTCAATTAAGAGCCGCACTCATTCTCAGAGTGTTTCCACCATCAGCTCACACGATGGAACGACTGTCTTAAACAGCCCGGGTGTTGCGTCCAACACTGACATCCGTAGTATTATCTGAAGACAACTGGCGGTGCCCTAACCGGCAAACAGATAGTCTGATATAATCAGAACTATAACTCAAATAAACAAGCCACTGGTGATAAATCACCAGGTCAGAGGTCATATGCATGCCATGACATAATAACAGTATAACATCTCAATGGTTCATAATTACTCAGAATTTTTCTAACAGATATATCAGAAACAAATCAACATACTCACAATGCATCCATGATAATCATATGATAACGAAGTCAAATATGCACAAATAATAAGGTAACGAGGTCAACTGAAATTAGAAGCAAATCAATCAGAATAGTTTCAAAGATAAAGTATCAATGTCTATCTACAAATGAATTTGACACCGTAACAAAGGTAGGGGAAAGATTCCTACCTCAGATGCTGAAGTCCTGGGTTTACTGTGAAAGCCCAAATATTTCCTTTTCTCAACTGGAATTAAAATTAATAGCAGCTATGTAACCTATGAATTTTATAACATCCTTAATTTCTATATAGTATGCATCAATCTTCTACTCATGTCTTTAACTCTTAATTACATCAATTAATATTCTCAAATCTACCCTAACCATAAGAATATAATTATACAATTAGGGTTCCTTCTGTTTAGGGTATTAATAAAATAAATAAATAATTAAAACTTACCTTTGCCGAAACAGAAACTCACGCGGACAAACGCCGCACGCAAACCTTCGCTCGTTCGCGTTCGTTCGTGTCACAGGAAACGCCACCGACGCTCGATGGAAAGGAGCAGCGTTGGACGGGAAAGACCGGTCGCCAGCACCGGGAAAGGGAAGAGGAGAGGTCACCGCCGGTGAGGGATGCTGGAGTCGATGCCCGAGCCCGAGTTCCGACCAGACTCGTCGCCGCCTGGAGAAGAAGATTTGCCGGAAGAAACAAGTCGATGACGCCTGGAAGGGAAAAGAGGAGTCACCGGGGAGAGGAGATAAGTTGCGGTCGACGCTGGAAGAAGGAGAGACATCGCCGCCGAGGTCGACACTCGCCGCTGAACAGAACAGAGCAGCCGCCGGGGAAGAAAACGAGATCGCCGCTATTCTAGGAAGCTCGCCGAGTGGAAGAAGAAGGTAAGGAAGGGTCGCCGGGCGGAGGGGAAGGAGCTGCCGGCGTTGGCCTCGGAGGACGCTGCCGGAAGCAAAGACGCGAGCGATGGCTTCGCTTCGTTGGCAGGGGAAAGGAACAGGGGCTTGCGGCACATGAGAACAGTGGAATAATTGAAGGTTTAATTAATTGGTTAAGGGGAGGGTTTGGGGTTAATTTATAGGATTAGAGGGAGTGAAAATTGTCTACAATTAGGGAGAGATTTTAGGGTTAAAAATTAGGTTAGGATTTGGGGAGAGATTTTAGGATTTTCAAAATTTAAAATTTAAAATTTAAATAAATTAATTAAATAATAAAAAAATCAAGGTATAACATTATCTACCCCTTAAAAAGAATTTGGTCCCTCAAATTCACTTACCAAGCTAGAACAAATAGGGGTATTGAGCCTTTACATCTTCTTCACGCTCCCACGTAGCCTCGCTATCTGAATGATGCTGCCAAGCGACTTTAACCATCTTAATAATCTTGTTTCTTAACTGATGTTCTTTTCTTTCCAATATCCGCACAGGGTGTTCAACAAAGGAAGTATCTGACTGAATCGGCATTGACAGTTTCTCCAACACATGAGATGGATCAGATATGTACTTTCTTAGCATAGAGACATGAAACACATTGTGTACTCCTGAGAGAGATGGTGGTAATGCCAACCGGTAGGTTACTGCACTTACCCTTTCCAGAATTTCAAAAGGTCCAATGTATCGGGGAGCTAATTTTCCTTTCTTTCCAAATCTCATCACACCCTTTAGTGGAGATACCTTCAAAAATACATGGTCACCAACCATAAATTCCAAATCTCTTCTCCTCTTATCAGCATAACTCTTCTGTCTGCTCTGAGCTGTTAGCAATCTCTGTTTAATTCCTTGTACTATTTCCACATCCTGTTGTAGCATCTGAGGAGCTGATAATAATAGCCTTTCACCAACCTCATCCCAAAGCACAGGGGACTTACATCTCCTTCCATATAAAGCTTCAAATGGTGTCATCTTTATTGATGAGTGATAACTGTTATTATATGAGAATTCTGCCCAATAAATAACTTTCCCAATTGCCACCAAAATCCAGTTCACATGCTCTCAATAAATCTTCCAAAGTTTGTATAGTTCTTTCTGACTAACCATCTGTTTGGGGATGAAATGTTGTACTAAAATGTAATTGTGTACCCAAAGCTTTTTGCAAACTACCCCAGAATCTAGAAGTGAACCTTGGATCTCTGTCTGAAATAATACTAGTAGGTATACCGTGCAGCCTGACAATCTCATTGCAATATAGGGTAGCTAACTTATCCAAAGTGTTAGTTTTCTTAACAGGTAGAAAATGTGCTGACTTAGTCAATCTATCAACAATTACCCAGATTGAGTCATATCCCCTTTGAGATCTAGGAAGCCCTAAGACAAAATCCATTGTAATATGCTCCCACTTCCATTCAGGTATAGGAATATTTTGCAACTTTCCTGCTGGTCTCATATGCTCAGCCTTCACCTGCTAACATGTTAAGCAACATGATACAAACTTTGCTATGTCACTTTTCATATTGTTCCACCAATAATATTCTTTAAGGACATTGTACATCTTTGTACTCCCTGGATGTATGGTAAGTTTAGACCGGTGTGCTTCATTTAATAACTCCTCTTTCACAGGATGGTTTTTTGGTACACACAATCTTCCTCTGAATCTCAGCACACCTTCTGAATCTTTTGTAAAATCAGGTAAGAGCCCTTGTTCTACTTTCTTACTCAAAGACAATAGATTCTCATCACCAAATTGATCCTCTTTAATTTTCTGCACTAGTTGAGACTGAGCTCTCATCACAGCCAAGTAGCTCCTTTCTGATTCGTTTATTACTTCAATACCCAATTCCACAAGCTGTTTAATTAAGTCTGTTGGTGTAGTCCTCAGACGAGCAAGTGTTCCTTCAGATTTCTGACTCAGAGCATCGGCTACCACATTTGCCTTGCCAGGATGATACTTAATTTGGCAGTCATAATCTTTCAGATATTTCATCCATCTATGTTGCCTCATATTCAACTCTTTCTGACTAAATAGATATTTTAAACTTTTATGATCAGTGAATATTTTAAAAGTAGTACCATATAAATAATGTCTTCACAACTTCAAAACAAAAATGATGGCTGCTAATTCTAAATCATGCACTGGATAATTCTTCCCGTGATTCTTGAGTTGTCGAGATGCATAAGCAACCACTCTATCATTTTGCATCAAGACTCCGCCCAGACCTTGACCAGAAGCATCAATGTATACTATATAACCATCTTCTCCTGATGGAATCACCAACACTAAATGCAGTAATTAACCTCTTTTTCAGCTCTAAAAAGCTATTTTCACATGTGTCTTTCCAATCAAATTTCACATCCTTTCTAGTTATATAGGTTAAAGGAGCAGCCAACTTAGAAAATCCCTTCATAAATCGTCTATAATACCCTGCTAAACCAAGAAAGCTTCAAATTTCTTGCACTGATTTTGGCCTCCCCCACTCAGAGATAGCAGAGATCTTCTAGGGATCCACGGCTATTCCATTACCAGAGATAACATGGCCTAGAAATGCCACTTCTTTAAGCCAAAAGTCACACTTACTGAACTTAGCATATAACTTTTCTTACCTCAACTTTTCCAAAATTAATCTGAGATGTTTCTCATATTCAGCCATACTGCAGGAATATATCAAAAATATCATCTATGAAGCAACCAAAAATTTATCCAGATAATCAATAAAAATTCTGTTCATCATGTCCATAAAAACTGCAGGTGCATTAGTAAGTCCAAAAGGCATCACTAAAATTTCATAGTGTCCATATCTGGTTCTGAATGCAGTCTTTGACACATCTTCTTCTCTGACTCTTATTTGATGATACCCTGATCTCAAGTCAATTTTAGAATAAACACATGTGCCTTTCAACTGGTCAAATAAATCATCAATTCGGGGAAGTGGATATTTATTCTTGATTGTAATGGCATTCAGCAGTCTGTAGTCAATGCATAGTCTCATAAATCCATCCTTCTTCTTTACAAATAGGACTGGAGCACCCCAAGGGGATACACTAGGTCGTATAAACCCCTTGTCCAAAAGTTCTTACAACTGGCTCTTAAGTTCTTCTAATTCATTAGGAGCCATTCTAAATGGTGCTTTAGAAATTGGAGTAAACCCAGGTTGAAGCTCAATTGCAAATTCAACTTGCCTTTTCGGTGGTAACCCTGGCAATTCTTCAGGGAATACATCTGTGAATTCCCTTATCACTGCAATTTATTCCATAGGCTCTCTGGTTTTCTCTTCTACTTTTGAAATGGATAACAAAAATCCATGGCACCCATCTCTCATTAACTTCTTTGCTTTCATAGCAGAAATTATGGGAGCAACTTGTCCAGAGACTCCTATAAATCTCCAGGAAGGTAAACTAGGAGGGCTGAATGTCACAACATAATTACGACAATCAACCTTAGCATAATGGATAAAAAGCCAATCCATGCCCAGGATAATGTCAAAGTCTGAGAAGTCTAAAACTCTCAGATCTGTCTCAACAACTATATCACCAAAGATGAGAGGACATTGTTTCAGTTCTAAGTGAGATTGCATCACACCCCCTGAAGGTGTGCAGACAGACAGTTCAGTGCTAGCTACAGTGGGCTTTTTCTTTATTTTCATCACAAACTCATAAGAGATAAAGGAATGAATGCTACCAGTATCAATAAGCAGACATGCAGGATAATCATAGACAAAAATAATACCTCTCATCACTGTGTTTGGAGCTTCCTGAGCCTCTTGTTGGGTTATTGCATATACTCTAGCTAGGCCTGCAGGTCGTTGCTGAGGTCGTCTCTGCTATGACCCTGCCTGACTAGCCTGACTTGGTCTCCCATTGTAAGTCTTAGGTCTAGAGCTCTGTTGATAACTTTGTTGATGGCTCTACTGATAAATTTGCTATGGGGGTTGAAATCGTCTCTGTGGGCAGTTTATCTTATAATGACCCCAACCTTTGCAATAGTTGCATTGAATCTCATTGAGAGGGCATACACTAGCCACGTGTCCTTCTTGATCACATTTAAAGCATTTTCTTGTAGGCCTTCCTGAATTAAAGCTTGGTGCATATGAAGAATGAACTGGTCTTTGATGGCTATTGAATACTGCTCTAGATCTCTTCCTATCATAGGCTCTTGTTTCCATTGGTCTAACTGACGGATTAACCTTTTTCTGTTCTACAAATTCCTAAACCTTCTCCAGTCGTTTCTCTTTTTCCACATCTAGAAGAGAAGCATCTATTCTGAATGTCGTGTTTACTACTTCCTGAAAGCTATCTAATGGAATAGTGTTCATCTGCCCCTTTATGGTGTGATATAATCCCTTAATAAAAAGTTGGCATTTTCTCCTTTCAATGGTCACTAATTCTGGAAATAGATCAGACAATCTCTTAAAGTCAGTCACATAAACATTTACTGTCATTTTTCCTTGTTTTAGGTTCAGAAATTCCTGCATCTGGCTATCTTGAAAAGTTTCAGGGAAATATTTCTCAAGGAATGCTCCTCTAAAATTAGTCCAAGGGATAGGACCATCTCCAAAAATAACTCTCATACCAGACCACCATGTCCCGGCTCTATCAGATAAGAAATATGTGGCCAATTCCACCTTTTGCTCATCTAGGCATCCTAATGCCCTAAAAGTCTGCTCTACCTTTAGTAACCAATTTCTGGCAGCCCAAGGGTCAGTAGTACCTGCGAAGTCACCAAATCTGTCTTTTCCCAACTGAGAGAACTACATAAGAATATTAGCTGTCCTAACTGGCTGGTTTACTACTGGTTGTGGTACCAATGAAGGAGAGGAAGATTCACCCTCCTCTCTTACTGCTGCAGTAGGTGGTGTTGCCTCTAAGGGTACTGAGGCTTCATACCCACTTCTCCTTCTTGTAGGGGCCCTAGGTAAGTTTTGAGGTAACTGTACTTCAGCCTCAGGAGAATTTCTAACTCTCCTACTTCCTTGACTTGGGATTGCTCTGGCTCTAGTTCTTGGTGCCATCCTGCCAACAAAATAATCATGTTATATAATAAAATATTTACTTATTCAGTTATTCTAAACTTAACCCAATCCTAGTCCTGAGGTTCCTATATCCTTAGGCTTTCTTACTGAACCTATACCTCTGATACCAATAAAACTGTCACGCCCCGGCGGGAAGCCAGCTATCCCTAGCTCAGGGTTCCCCAGGGAGTAACAATATTAATAGGAACCAAAGAACACAAATGCTATAAAAATTTTATTAACTAATAATCTCAAGTCCAACACTCTGCAATCCTTTAAGATCAACTACATCCAGTTACAAAACCTATAAACTACAGTCTATGCAATTAATTCAACTGAAAGAATAGAATAAATTAGAAAAGTATTTAGCAAAGAACACTTGATGATACTCTGACTCCGGTGGGTAACTAGCTATCTACTCTATCCCTCCCAAACACAAACTCGGTAACTAGAAGAGAAACAAGGGGAGTTAGCGAAAATGCTAAGTAGGAATCAATAGATGATGCATGTTCAATTAATATGAAATTGCAATAACAGAAACTACACTACATGTCAGGAACTGATAATACAACAAAATAACTGAACATAAGGTTGTCATGTAAATCATCAAGCTTGGCCACAGATCTCAATTAAGAGCCGCACTCATTCTCAGAGTGTTTCCACCATCATCTCACACGATGGAACGACTGTCTTAAACAGCCCGAGTGTTGCGTCCAACACTGACATCCGTAGTATTGTCCGAAGACAACAACCGGTGCCCTAACCGGCAAACAGATAGTCTGATATAATCAGAACTATAACTCAGATAAACAGGCCACTAGTGATAAATCACCAGGTCAGAGGTCATATGCATGCCACAACATAATAACAGTATAACATCTCAATGGTTCATAATTACTCAGAATTTTTCTAACAGATATATCAGAAAAAAATCAACATAGTCACAATGCATCCATGATAATCATAAGATAACGAAGTCAAATATGCACAAATAATAAGGTAACGAGGTCAACTAAAATTAGAAGCAAATCAATCAGAATAGTTTCAAAGATAAAGTGTCAATGTCTATCTACATATGAATTTGACACCGTAACAAAGGTAGCGGAAAGATTCCTACTCAGATGCTGAAGTCTTGGGTTTACTCTGAAAGCCCAAATATTTCCTTTTCTCAACTGGAATTAAAATTAATAGCAGCTATGTTATTACCCATGAATTTTATAACATCCTTAATTTCTATATAGTATGCATCAATCTCCTACTCATGTCTTTAACTCTTAATTACATCAATTAATATTCTCAAATCTACCCTAACCATAAGAATATAATTATACAATTAGGGTTCCTTCTGTTTAGGGTATTAATAAAATAAATAAATAATTAAAACTTACCTTTGCCAAAACAAAAACTCACGCGGACGAACACCGCACGCGAACCTTCGCTCATTCACGTTCGTTTGCGTCACAAGAAACGCCGCCGACGCTCGATGGAAAGGAGCAGCGTTGGACGGGAAAGACCGGTCGCCGGCACCGGGAAAGGGAAGAGGAGAGGTCGCCGTCGGTGAGGGATGCAGGAGTCGATGCCCGAGCCCGAGTTCCGACTAGACTCATCGCCGCCTGGAGAAGAAGATTTGCTGGAAGAAACAAGTCGATGACGCCTGGAAGGGAAAAGAGGAGTCGCCGGGGAGAGGAGATAAGTTGCGGTTGACACTGGAAGAAGGAGAGACGCCGCCGCCGAGGTCGACACTCGCCGCTGAACAGAATAGAGCATCCGCCGGGGAAGAAAACTAGATCGCCGCTCTTCTGGGAAGCTCGCCGGGTGGAAGAAGAAGGTAAGGAAGGGTCGCCGGACAGAGGGGAAGGAGCTGCCGGCGTTGGCCTCGGAGGACGCTACCGGAAGCGAAGACGCGAGCGATGGCTTCGCTTCACTGGCAGGGGAATGGAACAGGGGCTTGCGGCACGTGAGAACAGTGGGATAATTGAAGGTTTAATTGATTGGTTAAGGGGAGGGTTTAGGGTTAATTTATAGGATTAGAGGGAGTGAAAATTGCCTACAATTAGGGAGAGATTTTAGGGTTAAAAATTAGGTTAGGATTTGGGGAGAGATTTTTGGGTTTTTGAAATTTAAAATTTAAAATTTAAATGAATTAATTAAATAATAAAAAAATCAAGGTATAACACATAGTGTGTTCTTGAGGGTGAGCCACTGGCCCTCTTTATCTCCTCTTCTAAATGAGAAAGTCTGATTGGTTCAGTTCGGTAGAACATGAGAGGATAATTTATTCACAGACTAAAAGAGAGAGTCTTTGTTCGCCAGGTGGCTCACTCCAGGTGCATGAGTTGCTTTGCTGGCTGGCGTAAAATTCTTATACGAAATGGCTTGCTTTCTCTTTAAATTAAAGCTGATCTGTTGTTCTGATTCCGATGACGGATATTCTATTCCGCCTATACAACCACCTTGCTTGGTGGTTCGGAAGTCTGGGTATCTGCTTAAGTGGTCTGCTCGTACCGTTCCAAAAAGAGCTGCGCTGACAGGGAGACGGGTGAAAATTTCATTGCAATCAAAGGCGCTATGACCACGGAGCATGCCAACAAGGCAAATTCAGAAAAGAGTCTCCTATCCCAGGTCACTGAAAGGGAGATACTCGCAGCCGAGCTCTTGCTCTTTCCCACTCCCGCTGCCAACTTCGCGATAGAACAACCATGCGAAGGGATACGGATAGGCTGCCCTCCCACATTACAGCGTTCGCGTGCACCTTGGAAGCTTCTATCCTCTTCTTCGTCTTCTCTTCTATTCTCCAACTTCTGCCCTGCGTTAGTGGTATCAGAGGACCATGTGGGCAACGCTTGTCTGCCCATGTCGATCCATCATCACCACGCCTTTAACGTTCATCGCCGGAGCTGGTCGCCTGATTCTTTTTAGAACCCACGGCTAGCAATGATGGATGCCAAGCTCGTATACTACGTCTTCGACCTGCATCAACGTCAGCCCTCTCGCACCATCAGCAGCACTCAACCCACCGCCGCCCTACGTCAGTGGTGACTGCACCTCTCGTTGTCGCCAGAGTTGGCCGCCTGGTTCTTTTTAGAATCCACGGCCAGCGATGATGGACGATATCTTCACGTTGCTGTCTCCACGCACAGGAACCACGACGATGCTCCTGGCCATGCCGTCTTCTAAAACAATATCGGTGCGCCTCGCCTCCAAGCACAACCATGCTTGCCGGCGCTCCTCTCTTCACCTCCCGGGTTTCATCCGTGCATCATCCACGCTGGTCATCACAAGAAACAGGGCCTGAAGTATACATCAAAATTTAATATGGAAAATCCTTGAATGAAGAAGAAGAAAAAATTCACGAGGCAATCTGAACCAAATTAATCCAGTAATGCACAAGTCAATACAGTGTTCACTGCTTAAGTTAGTTGCCTAAAACTTAAAAAGTTAACTAATTGAGATCACAGACCATCATTTCACTTCTTTCAGAAACAACACATGGACATATCTCTTCCTTGGCTTTTGATGTGCAGATGAGCGACTTCTTCTGTGAAAACACAGTACTGCTTTTCAATTATCCCAAACCTTCACTAGCCTCTCTGTTGAAATCTAATAGCCCCCATTCTCTTCCTGAAAACCACACAGCCCTCTTTTGTTATCAACAATGTGTCACTATTTTGGCGATCCAAAATGAATGGGTGTTAAAAAAACAATTTGGATGCATCTTCTGAATCAATAAATTTTGGATGTACTACATAATATCTTTATTCTTATTAAATAATTTATTTTTTTTTCCAGATTGTACTTTTTTTTAAATAGTAGAATAGAAACAGAGCTAAACACACCCTTCAGGCACGGACTAATTCAAGCAATTCTCATTTGCAGCTGGGCACAATCATCCAAAAGGTCGAGGATCGAAAGAAAGTGGCAAGGCACAAACCAACAAAGATGAGATACAACACAGGGTATCATTCATTTAACAATCAACATCGCATCCCAGATCGATCCCAGGGGAGCAGCCGTAGCAAAGGTCCCCCCTAATGACGTTTTTTTTTCTAAAAAAAGAGTTAACATTGATATGCTAAACAAATAGTATTATAATTTGCTGGCACAGTTGTCCATTAGTCCCAATCATATATGTGAACTATTCTCTGGAGATGCCTGTAATTGACAGCACCACGCAACCGTAACATATTTTAGAAGAAGGTAATTTTATCGAATTGATCTTAAAATTTCCCTTTACTGTCTGTAATTGAACTCCAGGCACTCCTTTAGGGGAAATCTCAAGTACCAAGCCAACCGAGTGTTTCCAATCCAATCTCCATAGCATGTTCCACCAAAAAAAAGAAAAAATGTACCACGAAATTATAATAAAACAACAAATTAAATGCAAGAATAGCATCATCACCCACAGATTCTATTTCTTCAGACAAATGCTTGCTCGAGAACCATTGGCAAATATTACATAAAAATGAACTGAGAAACAGCAACTCTAACCTTTTAATTTGCGTTTTCGTTCAGTAGTTCATTTGATTGGAAAAAGTAGTTAATTAGGGGCAAGGAGGGGCTTCCGGCAGAGGATCATGTGCATGGGGGTGAATATGCCCGTCTCGCCTCCGTCGCTGAGATGCCGGGCTGTCTCGTAGAGCATCTCGTGAACCTCGCCAACGCCCTTGGGGGCGATACGAAGAGCAGAGACAAGGGTGACGACCAGGTGGTTCCGCCAGTAGGCGATTCTCCCCATCTTGAGCCGCGCCAACCTCGGCCCCACCGGAGGCAGCGCCAGATCCCGCTCCTCCTGCACCTCGAAGCCCACCAGCTTTGCCACCTCGGAGATCTGGTGCTGCGCCCGAAGGCCAGGGAGAGCATCCCCGCGCTCGATCCCGCGAATGGTCTCGACATGGGAGGGGTTGTCCGCCCGGTACAGCGAGGTCGTAACCCACTCGTACGACACATAGAGCGCACCGGGCTTGAGCACTCGAAAGATGTCATTGTAGACATCCTCGAGATGGGGAGCGTGGCAGGTGGCCTCGATGGAGTAGGCACCATCGAAGGAGTTGTCATCGAAGGGCATCTCGAGGAAGTTGCCGCAGACGACCTCGCATTGGGCGTCGAGGCCGGCCTTGCGGTTGTGAGCACGGGCCCGGGCGACCTGGTACTCGTTGATGGTAATGCCCACGATGTTAGCGCCGGAATGGGCAGCGATTGCGCGCATAGGCCCGCCGACGCCGCATCCAGCATCAAGTATGCGATGGCCAGGGCGGGCTCCGATGAGTTGGGAGGCACGCTCCTCGTGGAGGCGGGTGGCATCGCGGTGGGAAAGACCGGGAATGGAGGGTGAGAAGTGGAAGGACTGGCCCCAGCCCCACTCGTAGATATCTGTGACCAGATTGTAGAAGGTGTCGACCAAGGCGGGGACCTTGTCGTCGTCGGCGGCGGCGGTGATATCCTCCTTTGGGCGGAGGAAGAATGACCAGTATTGCTTGTACTTGTCCTGCACCTTATCCCGCGCGATCGTCCCCATCTTCAGGTTCACCGCCCGCTTGCCCTTTACCTCCGCCGTTCCCATTATCCATACGAACCAGTACACCGCGGCCGCACCCACCACAGCCGCTGTCAACACCGCGGTGGACATCTCCATTGGCTGCTCTCTTTCTCTCTCACTCAACCAACTTGAGCAAAGAAAGTAGAGGAGCACAGCCGTAGCAGTAGAGTTGATTTCAATTTCTCACTATTTAACATGCAGATCGGCCGGCCCGATGCGGTGCATCGCTGTAACAGTTTAACAAGGTCAGCTTTGCGGACAACTTTTCGCAGCACATTGAACATACCCTCCATCGCCAAAGGCATCTGATTATCTTTCATAAATAACAGTCAGGTACGGTTAGAGTTGTTAACTTTTGCCGTCAGTAAAGATTTAGTAATGAAGATCATTAAATTAGACAGGGTCGGCCCCGCCATTAAGTAAGTATGTTTCTTGCTCTGTATGATTCTTGGTCCTGGCCGCCCGGGCGTGCTTGGCCGCCTTGCCGTTTGAGATGGCTGATGCCATGACGATGCTGGGAACAGCTGTACCCCCTGATTGCCGGAGTGTTTTATCGGTGAGCCCGTGGTGGTGGGCTTTGGCAAAACTTGGTATGATGCCGCTGTTCCATATCCTCTGCTTGACTGAACGTGAGCGTGGGGCACAGGTGGGTCGAGCCGTCCGACCCAGGCGTAGGAGTCACGTGATGAAGCAGAAAGGAAAGCAAGGTGAAATTTTTGCAGCTGGTACGTATCTGTAATTGGGTACCCTAATCCTTCGTGCACGAATCTAAAGGTAGCCAGTGTGAAATTTGATGCCAAGTCAATTTCACGAAATGCGGTCCACTTTCACGGTACCTTAACTCTTATCTAACCCAAGGTTTAAATCAAATTCACGCTCTCCTGGTCAACCCACACGATACCAAACCTAAGTTAGGGATTCCATGTTGAAAGACGCAGCGAGCATCCGGCGACACTTCCCTTCTGGCGACACCTATCGCCCATCTCTTTTTCACTGTGTATGCGACACTTCCGGCGACACTTTCCTTCTAGGGACTCTCTTCAACGGTTCGCTACCGTTCGTCGACTCTCTTCAGCGATTCTTGATGACACCAAAATATATAGTATATTTTGTATCATTTTAGATACCTTTTCATGCTAAATTGAGGATCTTTTACTTGTTTTTTATGCTGAATCCATCAAGTATTGCAAAGTCTACTTATATTTTGGTTTTTCATGATTTTCAAGCAAAAATGCATCATTTTATAGTGTTTTCGAGCAAATCAAATACATAGAAGAATTCTAAACATCAAGAAGAGGTCACACAAGAAATTTCACGCAAATCGAGGCTGAGGACCAAAATACGGTAGGGCCGTATTTATAATACGGTACCGTATTTTTCGCGGCTACCGTATTATCGAGAGTACGACCGTATTTTGGTGATTTTCCAAACATAGAACTTTCTGGATTTTACGGCACCACCGTAAAGAATTACACGGCCGTATTTTGGAGACGTTCCCGACCAGAGAGTTCAGTCGATTTTACGGCAGTGCCGTGAACTATTTCATGGGCCGTATTTTCCAGATGTTCCCGACCAGAGAGTTCAGCTGATTTTACGGTAGTGCCGTGAACCATATTACGGTATCATATTTCCCAGCACTTTCAGAACAGAACAGTCGATCGATTTTACGGCAGTGCAGTGAACTATTACACTGCCGTATTTCTGTTTTTGAACACGACTTCCAGGTCAATTTCGACGTCCGATTTTTGCGAAGACGATTGTGAGAGATCCAGACCCTTAAATTCGACGCTGTAAAAAGCAGAAGGGAGGCAACCAATGAGAGGAAGAGGACGACACAAAAGCCCTAATTTTCATCCACTCGAGAGAGAGAAATCATAGTTCGTACTGCCGCCTAGGGTTACGCCATCCCGACGAATTCAGACCATCTCAGACAGCGAAATTCATACTGAAGCTTCGCCTGGAGGAGGAGACAACGTACTAGAAGTTTTAGGACGAAAGGAGGTCAATTGAAAGAGAAATCAAAGAAAAAAGAGGCGCCGACACTGTTCATCGTTTCAACTTGCAAAATACGACTGTGAAATATTTCACAGTCATACTGTATTTTCTAAACTCTTCTCTTCCTTTGATTTTCGACTCTCTAAAACCATGGAATATTGTAACTTCTTCTCCATTGTAGCTTAAACTCCTCTTGGGACACGGGGGTGTTATTCTTTTGATATTTCAATGACTAGATAACTTTTCTCACATCAATATATTTTTGCTATGGTTATTTTACTCAAGTGATTTATGCCTTCAATTGTTTTTAGCATCATGCATTAACATGTTTTAGAGTTTTATGCTATGGACTGAGAAGATGATATCATAAAACTTGGAACCCTAAAATTTATTGTAAGAGCTCCTTGCAAGAGATTGGTTGTGTTCTGACCCATAGATTTTAGAAGCTTATTTCTTGTTAATGTTATGACCTAGAATTTATTGTTGTTTCAGACATGATAACATGCTAGAGATAGATGTTAGATTGTTCGAAAACCTTGAGTAAAACCTGTGAAACTAAGGTGCGAGAGTGCTTAGTTTTGCTTGAGATCTTAGTATTGAGGTAGAATGCACGAGAGTGATTCTTTATCTCTTTAGCCAAAATTCACTTATATTTAGCATTGAATTGATCTTGCACGAGAGTGAGGATCGTTCTTTGTAAACAAACTGCATGAGAGTGAGTTAGTTTGTTTATCAAGTGAATTATATCTTAACCGCAACAAAGATAAATTGATGAATCTTTAATCATATTTATTCATGAATATTAAGATGAATGAACCCCTAGTCCCGATTCACTCATTCTGATTTACTTCGATTACAGTTCGATTGCTATTTACACCATCCTCGATTTGCTTAGCTAGTGAAAACTCAATTAGTCAGTACTTAACAGCGAAGCCTCTGTGGTTCGATATCTTAAATATTACTTCGAGTATCCGTACACTTGTGGACACAACAAGTTTTTGGAGCCGTTGCTGGGGATTAGTCCAAGGTACACGCCAAACAACTTGGGATACAACAAATTTTTGGCGCCGTTGCCGGGGACTTCGGTTTTGTTGATATTGATATAATTGTTATTATCGCTAGAATAAGTTTTTGTTTTCTTTATTACTTTCTGTGATAGATTCTGATTTTCTTTTATGCTCTACAATTTCTGAAGTTTTCTGACTTTCTACCTGTTTATGCGCAGAAATCTTAGGTCAGGACCATTAGTTCCCTTGGATCCTGAAATTAATAAAACACTTAGACTGCGCAGGAAGTTGAGATTTGCTGAAGTAAGAGAGGAGGAAGAATCCATCATGGCAGAGAGGAGAACGCTTAGAGAATATGCACCCCCAAATACACAGGGAATTCGTTCCAGCATCACTAGGTCTGCTATAGATGCAAACAACTTTGAGATCAAACCAGCGTTTTTATTGATGATCCAACAGAATCAGTTTGGAGGATCTCCTTTGGAAGATCCAAACCAACACTTATCACTTTTCCTTGAATTTTGTGACACCATAAAGATTAATGGTGTATCTGACGATGCCCTTAGACTAAGACTATTTCCTTTTTCTCTCAGGGACAGAGCAAAGGCTTGGCTTCATGCACATCCGACTGGGACGTTCACTACTTGGGAGCGGTTGTCCAATGGCTTCTTGCAGAAGTATTTTCCTCCTAGTAAGATGATCCAATTGAGGAACTAAATCACAGGCTTTGCTCAGAGAGATGGTGAATCATTGAGTAAAGCATGGGAACGCTTCAATGAGCTTCAACGGAAGTGCCCCCACCATGGAGTGGAAGACTAGGTTTTAATTCAAACTTTCTATAATGGTTTGCTTTACAACACACGCTTAACTGTTGATGCTGCTGCAGGGGGAGCACTGATGAACAAAACTGTTGATGCTGCCTATGCCTTGATTGAGGAGATGGCGCTAAATCACAACCAGTGGGCTTCTGAGAGAGGAGTGCTTTATCGGCCTTCTCAGGGTAAGAACGATGGTGATGGTTGGCATTCTCTTACAAAAAAAGTAGATTCATTATGCAACTGTTTTGATTCTTTCCAAATGCAAACCGCTGTTGTATCTTCTGTTGTTTGTGAAGTTTGTGAGAACAATGAGCACTATGCTGAGGAGTGCAAGGTTATTGTTGACTAGGAGAGTGAGCAAGTTAATGCAGTGGGGGGTTATAACCAAGGTAGATCCAATGACCCTTACTCTAATACCTACAATCCTGGCTGGAGGAACCATCCTAACCTATCTTGGAAAAGTAACAATCAAACTAGTGGGCAAAATGAGAATAGAGGGTATAATCAGAGACAGTTAAACCAGAGCCAACCCCAAAAATCTAGTTTAGAAGATATGTTTGAGAAATTCATGGGTAAGCAGCTGAGCAAAGATGATGAGATTTCAAAAACCCTTAAGCAGATAAATTCTAGGTTGGATGGTGTTGTTGCTCATAATAAGATGTTAGAAACTCAGATAGTACAACAAGCTAGTACACCTTATAGACCCCCAGGGAAGTTACCTGCAAGACCTGAACCTAACCCTAGGGAACATTGTAATGCCATCATAACTAGGAGTGGAAGACAATTGGAAGATCCAAGGGGACCATTAGATGATGAAGAGGTTGAGTCTGATGTCATACCTAGTGAGGAACTAGTTTTGGAACCATAGCCCACACAAATGCAATCCCTTCCCGATTCCTCTCCTTCTAAGGAGAAGGAGTCTTCACAGAGAAGTGACTTACCTTGTGAAGTTGAGGAACCTAGACCTAGTTCACCACAGCCATATAGGACACCTATCCCTTTTCCCTAGAGGATTGTGCAAGCTAAGCTAGATAGGCAGTTTGAGAAATTTTTTGGAAGTGTTGAAAAAGTTATACATTAATATTCCTTTTACAGATGCATTATCCCAAATGCCTACTTATGCAAAATTTTTAAAAGAAATTTTATCTAACAAAAGAAAAATTGAGGACTACGGTACTGTGGCACTAACTGAAGAATACAATGCTCTTATTCAAAACAAGTTGCCACCGAAATTAAAGGATCCAGGTAGTTTCTCTATTCCTTGTTCAATTGGGAATGTTGCTTTCGATCGAGCCTTATGTGACTTGGG
>CM050440.1:36732688-36758527 GCA_027562315.1 Costus pulverulentus | reverse complement strand
ATCTCCTCGCAAGACTCGATCTTCTGGGTTTTTGGGACTGGCCTGTTTCGGGGATTGCTTCCGCTGTGCTTGTCTGTAATATTTTAAAATCCCCGGGGTTTCCCAACATAGACATCATGGTGAATTAAATACTGCATTTAATTCTGGGAATCAATTCTGTATTTAATTTTGCATTTAATTCTGTGATTAATTGTGAATTTAATTCTGAATTTAAATATGAATTTAATTCTGGATCTGAAGAGTCACGTTATTAATGACCATTATGAGACTTTAATTCAGAGTTTAAATTCAATAATTAATTCTTAATTTAATTCTATAATTAATGATGAACTTAATGCAGACATTAATTCTGAATTTATTTCAGAATACCAGAGGTCACCGTGATTTTTATATAAGGGCTAGGAGGGTTGAGAGGAATAGATTATTCTCTCAGAGATTTCATTCTCAAGCTTGGAGCTTGGCATTTTCTCTCTTCCTCCTTCTCCTTGGGCGGCTGCAAGGTTGGACCTTGGCGGCATTCTTCCTTCCATCTACTCCTCTTGGCGCATTCACTGTGTGGGTAGCGCAAGTTCTTGAGGAGGACTCCCAAGAGGCGTGGATCTTCTTCCCGTGGCTAGCACCGGGCGTGGAAGAAGAGAACTCGAGCGTCGGCTGTGTGCGAGACTGCAGAAGGCGAACATTTAGGTGCCCGTATCGCATCCTTCTTCTTCGCTGCAAGGTATCATCTCCTACCCACCGTGTCGATTCTTTCGCAAGACTCGATCTTCTGGGTTTTTGGGACCGGCTTGTTTCGGGGATTGCTTCCGCTGCGCTTGTTTTAAAATTTGAAAATCCCAGGGTTTCCCAACAGTGGTATCAGAGCCAACTTGCGAACTCGAATGGTGTTTTATGCTTTGATTGTATGCTCACATGCCATCTGAAATTTTTTAAAAAATTTGCATATGCGCATGGATTTTTCTAAGTAGGAAAAATCATAAGTTTTTTGTTCCTAGCATCTATTCGATATCTTTGGTTTTTCGCTTTCTTCACATGGTGGGATAGACCCATATGTGAGAGAATTAATCTCTTCCCATGCAGTAGGATAGACCTACTGTGTGGGACTTGTCGAAGATTATGGGGCATGGTGATTGTCCTAATCTTGTCAGGTTAAAGATTGCAAGGGTAAGTGGCAAGCGTGCTTGGAGCATGCATGCGCCACTTGTAGACTCCCGAGAGAAACGAAAAATCCTAGATTTGTGAACAGACGTTGAGGTTGAAAGACATGTTTTCTAAGAAACTAAAACTAAAGTTTTATGTTTCCATGAGCATATAGAAAAGCATGAGATGATTGTGCATAGTGTTGTGGTCATAGTCAAGCCCCTTGTATGCCTGTGATGTATTCATGTGAGGCCTGCGTGCCGTTTTTTCTTTTTGTTTTATAAACCCACAAAGAAGGTTAAGGGCGCATCCCTCATGGAGCTTGCATCTTGGCGCATCAACCATGATGGCGCGTCTTGCTTTGTGGTGCAAGTAAGGGCTTGGCCGAACCGTAGGGTTCGTGAGCTATCCCTCTTGGCACAAGCATGATGGCGCATCATGCATGGAGTAGCCATCAAGGTCTTGGCCGAACCCTAGGGTTTGTGTGCTATGCTTTGGTGTGGAGGACCTTAGAGCTGCACTTGAAGGTAAAGCCTAGTGGCGGCTAAGTTAGGTTTTGTTGGGGCTTGTCACCTAGGTCAAGCATTGGACATCCTTTGGCATGTGATGGTTCAATGTGTTGATTAGGCTATGACCACATCGCTTGTTTACTGCTTTCGATATCTGTTAAAGCATGCCTGGATGTGTTTTATCATTTTGTTATCACTATATGATTGCATGCCTGTAATGTTAGACAAAAGATAAAACTAAGAAGATGAGACCTCAAAAACCCTCAAAACAATATTAAGTTCGTAGCCTTTTGACGCGTAGCCCTCGTCAAGCTATCGATCAGTGGTGTTGTGCACTGTTTCCCACCCTCGTGGGACACACCCACTTATCTTTAGAAGGCGTGTGGTGGCAATGGTTTCCCGAGTCCAGTTAAAAATCTGGGCGTGCCTTTGCAAGGAAACTCGTTGGCCCTGGGCATAACGGTCAGGTTAGACTTAACTAGTTTTTCATATGTGGTGGCCACATGATGGAACTCTAGAGGCAGCCTCGAGAGGTTAGGATTTTTTGTTGTTCCAGCCCTAGCTGGGCACAAAATGCTTGAATTGTCTTGAGAAGGGGAATTGCCTGGGTGCAATCGGCCGGCGTGCCCACCTTAAGAAGCATGAGTCACTTTGTGCATCTCATCCCACTCTCGTGGGACGCGAAGTCTCATGTGGAATAAGGATCTCATCTCACTAGGAAATCTCGGATTTTCCGATTGACTTTGTGGGTTGTCAATTCGATGAAAATAGTGGGAGCCATGATCATTTAATACAAGTCCAGATTAAATGATTTGAAGTAGTACTAATCTGCTATCTTGGTTGTTATAGATCAATGGCTACGAACAATAGCGGATTGACATTGCGATCCCTTCTTGACAAGGATAAGTTGGTTGGATCCAACTTTATAGATGGTATCGGAACTTGAGGATAGTCCTCAAGCTCCAGAAGAAGCTATATGTTCTTGAGCAAGCTCTTCCCGCGCCTCCTCCACCTATAGCCCAAGTGGCTGAAAGGGATGCTTTCAGAAAGCATCAAGACGACTCTTTGGAAGTGGCATGTCTCATGCTAGCCACCATGGCGCCTGAACTTCAGGTGTAGTATGAGGAGCAGAACGATTTTCAAATGATAACTCATTTGAAACAGATGTTCGAGGCTCAGGCTAGGACTGAGAGATATGACATTGCCAAAGCAGTCTTTCGGTGTAAGTTATTTGAAGGTGCTCTAGTGAGACCCCATGTACTCAAGGTCATTGGGTATGTGGATCATCTCAAGAGACTGGGACACACGATTGATAACAAGCTGGTCACGGATCTTATTCTACAGTCCCTGCCCTCTAGCTTCAGTCCGTTTATTATTAATTTTAATATGAACCGGATTGAGTGCTCAAGGGAGGAACTATTGAATATTCTCCAAACGACTGAGCGAGAAATGGTCAAGACCAAACCCAATTCTGTTCTTTTGGTCCCTGCGACCAAGAAGATGAAGAAGAAGGGTAAGGCACGTGCCAAGGGTCCGACCAAAGCACTGAAAAAGAAGGTGAGGATGTCAAAGGAACAGCGGTACTTCTACTGTGGCGTGCAGGGTCACTGGAAAAGGGATTGCATGCGTCTTCAAAACGAAGAGAAGAGAAGCAAGGTTTCGTCTTCTGGCTCAGGTATTTATGTTACCGAAGTCAACCTTTCTACTTCTTTATCATGGGTATTGGATACTGCATGCGGAGCTCATATTTGTACAAATATGCAGGGGCTCAAGAAAAGTAGATCGGTGCGGCCTGGAGAGATTGACCTACGTGTTGGAAACGGAGCACAGGTTGATGCTATTGCCGTAGGACTTTTGACATTCTCTCTGCCTTCTAGACTTCAATTAGAGTTAAATAATTGCTATTGTGTACCTTCCCTTACCAAAAATATTGTATCTATTCCTTGCTTGGCAAGGAAAGGATTTAAATTTGAAATAAAAGAGGACTCTTGTTCTTTTTCATTTGCAAATGTGTTTTATGGGAATGGTACCTTGTGCAATGGATTATATGTCTTGGACATGGATAACTCTATATGTAACATAAATCACAAAAGGATCAAGCTGAGTGGTTCAGTTGGTGCGTACCTTTGGCATTGTCGATTAGCCCATATAAACAAGAATCACATTCGACAACTCCATGCAAATGGATTGTTAGATTCAACCTCCTGAGGAGTTTGATACTTGTGAGCCTTGTTTATTAGGGAAAATGATGAAAGCGCCCTTCACCAAGATTGGTGAGAGGGCAGGAGGTTTGTTGGATCTCATACATAGTGATTTGTGTGGGCCATTCAGTAAACAAGCCAGAGGAGGGTACAACTACTTCATCACATTTACTGATGACTTCAGTAGATATGGTTATGTCTATTTGATGAAACATAAGTCCGAATCCTTTGAGAAATTTAAGGAGTTCAGACATGAAGTAGAGAACCAGCTTGGTAGATCCATTAAGGCTCTTCGATCAGATCGTGGTGGAGAGTACCTGAGTGGTGAGTTTTTTGACTATCTTAAAGAGTGTGGGATTCTATCCCAACTCACTCCTCCTCGAACACCTCAATGGAATGATGTGTCTAAAAGGAGAAACCGAACCTTGTTGGACATGGTTCGATCTATGATGAGTCATGCAACTCTACCACCCTCATTCTGGGGCCGTGCACTTGAAACTGCTTCTCTCATACTGAATAATGTTCCATCTAAAAGTGTCTCCAAGATTCCGTACGAGGTATGGAGTGGGAGACGACCGAATCTCTCTTTTATCAGAGTCTGGGAATGTGAGGCTTATGTCAAACGTTAGGATTCTGGCAAGCTAGAACCTAGATCTGATAAATGAGTGTTTGTGGGGTATCCTAAGGAAACTAAAGGATATTTACTTCTATATTCCCAGCGAGAATAAAGTTTTTGTTGCTCGATGTGTTGTCTTTTTAGAGAAAGAATTTCTCATGAAAGAAGTCAGTGGGAGGAAGTTTGACTTGGACGAGGTCCAAGTGCAACCACAAGACACAGAGATGGAACCTGAGCCACCTGTACCAATTGCTGGGCAACTGGAGGCTCAGACACCGGCCCCACGTAGGTCTGGGAGGATTCGTCGTGCACCTAAACGGTATGGGTCGCTACCGACCCAACACGACGGGATCTTCATCGTTGAGGATGAACCCAGGACCTATGATGAGGCGGTCGCTGGACCGGACTCCGAGAAATGGCTTGAGGCCATGAGATCCGAGATGGATTCCATGTCAGCTAACCAAGTATGGTATTTGGTTGAGCCGCCTGATGGGGTAAAACCCATAGGGTGTAAATGGGTCTTCAAGAGGAAGACTGACATGGATGGCAACATAGTTACCTATAAGGGTAAAACTTGTGGCTAAAGGATTCAGACAGGTCCACGGGGTGGACTATGACGAAACCTTCTTGCTAGTTGCCATGTTCAAATCCATTCGAATCTTGCTTGCTATAGCTGCATATCACGATTATGAGATATGACAGATGGATGTGAAGACAACATTCCTTATGGAAAGCTGGCAGAGGATGTGTATATGACACAACCAGATGGTTTCATCCATCCTGTAGAGGCCAATAAGGTCTGCAGGCTAAAGAGATCCATTTATGGATTGAAACAAGCTTCTCGAAGTTGGAATCTTCAATTTGATGAGGCAGTAAGAGATCACGGCTTTATCAAGAGCGAAGATGACGCCTGTGTATACAGAAAATTCAGTGGGAGCTTGGTGACATTTATGGTCCTGTATGTCGACTACATACTTCTCATCGGAAATGACATCCCTAGTCTTCAAGCTGTGAAGACATGGTTGGGGAAGTGTTTCGAGATGAAAGACTTGGGGGTGGCAGCCTATATCCTAGGCGTGAGGCTCTACCAGGATAGATCCAAGAAGCTCTTGGCCCTTAGTCAGAGTACTTACATTGATAAGGTCCTGGAGAGGTTCAGCTTAGAGCAATCTAAGAAAGGATACCTTCTAGTGAGACATGACCTTTTTCTCTCCAAGAGCCAGTGTCCCGTCACACAGGCTGAGAGGGACGACATGAGTCGAGTACCCTATGCTTCGGCAGTAGGTTCGATCATGTATGCGATGTTGTGTACTAGACCAGACGTGGCTTATGTTGTGAGCATAACCAGCCGATACCAATCCAATCTAGGTCTACAACACTGGGTGGCTATAAAGAACATTCTAAAGTATCTGAGAAGAACTAAAGACTTATTCTTGGTCTATGGGGGACAGGAAGAGCTCAGTGTTCAGGGCTACACTGACGCATCGTTCCAGTCTGACCCTGATGACTTCAGATCATAGACCGGCTATGTGTTCAAGTTGAATGGTGGCGCTGTATGCTGGAAATCCTTCAAGTAGTCCACTGTAGCTGATTCTACGATCGAGGCTGAGTATGTCGCCACTTCTGAGGCAGCCAAATAAGCCATTTGGATTCGGAAATTCATATCTGAACTTCAGGTGGTTCCATTTGCTATGGATCCGATCAAGCTCTATTGTGACAACAATGGAGCGATTGCACAGGCAAAGGAACCAAGGTCTCATCAAAAATCCAAACACATATTTAGAAGATTTCATCTGATCATAGAGATCATTGATCGAGGTGATGTCAAGATAAGCAGAGTTGACACAGATAACAATCTGGCAGACCCACTGACCAAGGCTTTGGCGCAGCAGAAGCATGATGGTCATACGAGGGACATGGGGTTGAGATTTCTCAACAACTAAGTCTAAGTGCAAGTGGGAGATTGTTGGTGTATATGCCCGTGGACCTGTTGTTGGTCCATCTTGTACTACTTGACAATGATAATTAATATATCATTCTGCCATTGTCGTTATTATGCTGTGTTTACATCTGCGATTATGTACATGGATAATAATGTTCCTGGAGACAGATTTTATCTATGCTCAAACGGTGGGTCCCCAGTCAAGTACCTAAGTGGATAAGGGATAACTCTGGTACATATGAGACTGGTATATGAGCTGGTTAGGCACGGGGTGCTAACGCAGACATATGGGTATATCAGTGGTGGATATACTGGACCGACCTGCTGTGAGGCTCTAACTTGGTGTCATGAGTTAAGCTTACAAGTGACAGGAGATGCATTGATCCCTTGACTTGAGGTCATTAAATCTTCTATGTGGTTAGGGATATACTTTGATACAACCTAATGCCTCGCCGTAGCAGGGAGGTCATAACAGTTGTCATTGGGTATGTCACGACCCATATGGGAAGATCATTGGACAGACATAGGATTTGCCCCTTCCTGCGGGAAGCTTGATATCCACGGGGTCCCCTATGGTTGCATGACTGAAAGTGTATGGCCATACCCAGGTGAAAGCCTGATTTAGTCGTGACCATGAGATTGGGTGAAAACAAAGTGGTGACACACTTTGTCCAATCGGATATCAGTCTGGCAAAGAGACTGTAATGCATCGGTATCTTGTTGCGATGATGGGGATGTCGATGCTGATATCCATTCTGAAGACTTGGGTAGCAGCGATGCACTACTAGGTGCCACTCACTGCTTGTGATAACCTGAGTTCATCATTGCCAACGTCAGAGGAACCTACAGGGTCGCACAACTTGAAACTCGGGTTCTTGTATTGATCGAGTAGCCTAATGATCGAGTTATTGGATAACTCGGATCTGTTTGGGAAAATCTATCAGCGCCATTGTGCCTGATGAGATGGAAGGGAATCATTGGAGCTAACTTCATTTTTGGGCCAATTGGGCCCAGTAGGCCAAATGGGCTAAATGGGCCCAATAGGTCATTTGTGCCAAATGGGCTAAATGAAGTCCAAGCTTGTAGCATGGACCAATGGGCCTCCAAGCCCAATGGGCGTGAAGCCCAGTTGGGGCGTGAGGCCTAATGGGCCGTCAGGCCTAATGGGCTATGACAATAAGTTGTCTGGCCCAATAGACATTATGGTGAATTAAATACTGCATTTAATTCTGGGAATTAATTCTGTATTTAATTCTGTGATTAATTGTGAATTTAATTCTGAATTTAATATGAATTTAATTCTGAATCTGAAGAGTCACGTTATTAATGACCATTATGAGACTTTAATTCAGAGTTTAAATTCAATAATTAATTCTTAATTTAATTCTATAATTAATGATGAAATTAATGCAGACAATAATTCTGAATTTATTTCAGAATACCAGAAGTCACCGTGATTTCTATATAAGGGCTAGGAGGGTTGAGAGGAATAGATTATTCTCTTGGAGATTTCATTCGCAAGCTTGGAGCTTGGCGTTTTCTCTCTTCCTCCTTCTCCTTGGGCGGCTGCAAGGTTGGACCTTGGCGGCATTCTTCCTTCCATCTACTCCTCTTGGCACATTCACTGTGTGGGTAGCGCAAGTTCTTGAGGAGGACTCTCAAGAGGCGTGGATCTTCTTCCCGAGGCTAGCACCGGGCGTGGAAGAAGTGAACTCGAGCATCGGCAATGTGCGAGACTGCAGAGGGCGAACATTTGCATCGCATCCTTCTTCTTCGCTGCAAAGTATCATCTCCTACTCACCGTGTCGATTCTTTCGCAAGACTCGATCTTCTAGGTTTTTGGGACCGGCCTGTTTCGGGGATTGCTTTTGCTGCGCTTGTTTTAAAATTTTAAAATCCCCGGGGTTTCCCAACAAAACAATCTATGCATTCACCTTGTCCATAGCTGGTATATCCGGTGCTGAACAATCTAACGCCACGGTCTGCACAAAAATTTGTAAATGTTAAGAGAACAAACACAAAGCTATCATAACATCAACTTTGTATTGTTTCCACATAGAACCATCTAACACCACTCACCTCCACTATCTTCACTTTTTTCTTTTCTTGGCTCAACGGGGATACTACTGCCCAAGAGGCTTGTCTAACTCTTTTCCCCCAGGCACATTTCTTCTCACTATCCATCTTCGTGTCTTCTTCTGGTTTTGAAGACAACTTTTCTATTTGTTCTTTCAAGACTAAATTCTCTTATGCAAATTCAACCAATTGTTGTTCCAATTGAATCATATGAAGAGTCATGCTTGTCTTCATCTTTTCCAAGTCGACCATAAAATGGTCTATCTCCACAATCTTCTTCTCAATTCCCTCTTTCAGCTTCCTAATTTCTGCATTCAGAACCTCTATTTCTTCATTGATCTGCACCAAAGTCCATGTATGTTAGATTATCAACTTCAAACTGTATCATGATGTAGGAAACCAATTGCCAGGTCCATAAAGAATCATACATGTGTTCTATCTATAGGTAATGGTGGCTCGGTAGGTAAAAGGTTTCCTTCCTCTGCCTCTCTTAAATGGTCGTCTTCAATTATGTTAAAAATAATGTATACATGTGTTGTAATTGTTAATATCAAAACATAACTAAAACACATGCAAGATAACTAAGTAATGCATAATACCTTATCTTTGTCTATTTTCAGACACTGCTTGAAATAAATATTGTGTCGGGGTACTTTAAGTGATGCCCAACAGAACATCCGTGGGTACCACGAACCAGCCAAAACGACTATTGGCATACAACAAGGTATGCTCATACAACCAAACCTGCATAAAAATTAAAGGATTCTACATTAATCTTTTATGGTTGTGCATAGTAACAATGTCGGTAATTTAAGATACTTACACAAAGCACGATCCCACAACCACCAATGCCAGGTAGCTTATTCTTCTTCTTCTTACCAGCTGTAAGCTCGGACTTTAGATAATAGTGTACTGCTTCAGCCCAGTTATAGTCTCCTATTTTTGTAAAGTCCTTGACATAGGAGACAACACTGACATCTAGTGATAAACTAGGGCGGCTGAATAGAAAACAGCAGAAGACTAGGAGGACACCCAATTTTCTAACTCTCTCCTCATCCACCCTATCTGCTAGAGGAGAGCAAACTTGCCTCAACTTGTCTTCCAGCACATTTCTGTTTAGTGGATGCCCACTAAATTCACTCAAATAAAAGGAAATAGTTGGCCGATTACTTGTAAATCGAACCAACTCTCCCTAATCTCGAAGACCAAGAATCAGTAAAACATCCCTCACAGAGAATGGAATAAAATTTTCATTAATTAAAAATCCACATCTCTTAGTGTCCCATGTGGGTTGTAGATATTCTATTGCTAATATATCCAATTGAATGGAGGGGCCTCCCAACAAATGTCCAAATGGGGTATGTCCTAATTGGTTTAGAAGTAAACTACCCTCTTCTATCTCGCTTATGAACTTATGCAAATGACTCAGCGAGCATCGACTTAAAACTGGACGACGGTCCTCATATTTCTTTTTTTTCCCTGAACTGCTTGGGCCAATCCTTTTCAGGCAATAACTGAAACAATGTGATGATTTAGTTAATTTCCTAAAGCAGTATGATAGTCACAATCTCATTATGCATTAAGACAAGATGATTTAGAGCACATACATGTTGCTTATGATCGTCGGAGGTTGAAGTGAGATTTTGTCCCGAGGTTGAGGTGATGCCGGTGAGCTTTCGTCCGAGGTTGAAGTGATGCCGGAGTCAGCTGTTCGCACTGGGAACGTTGGCGTCCACTCACGCATGTGACTGGGAAAAAAAAAGCTTAGACAAGAACCCTTTAAACCCTAGAAAAGGGGCGAAAACTTCTCGTCGCGCTGCGGGAGTTCGCGTGGATGACAATCGAGTTCCAGTTCGCTGGCTACTACGGAAGAGGAGAATGACGCAGTTGAGTGGCAAGGTGGACGGAAACGTGGAAGGTGACCGGAGGATTCAAGGGTTGGCGGATGGCGGCGAAAGGAGTCATCTCAACGAGCCACTAGTGTTGGTATCGTGTGAGTTGACCAGGAGAGCGTGAATTTGACTTAAACCTTGGGTTAGATAAGAGTTAAGGTACCGTGAAAGTGGATCGCATTTTGTGAAATTGACTTGGCATCAAATTTCACGTTGGCTGCCTTTAGATTCGTGCCTGAAGGATTAGGGTACCTGGCTGCAAATGCGGTAGCTGGGTACCCGGCTACCAAAATTTGGATGCAGCAGGAATGGACGACCGTGATGTGAGAAAGCAGAGAGTCCGAAAGACGCATAGGGTTTAGGGAGGGAGGGGAAGGGACACACAGCTGCCACAGAAAATTCACAGTTTACAATTCGGAGTTGATCATTCATTAGTTATCTGCTCCTCTTTGCCCTCGCTAAACCTAGATTTTGGTACATGTCATAAATTTTATATTAAAATTATAAGAAAAAATTATTAACATACCAAATTTTATTAGTCAGAGTGAATTTGATTGTGTCGCTGTTTATAAGGGGTGAGGTGGCACATGAAAATCAAATAAAAACTTCTTAACAACTACGTTTACCATGTCGAATAAGCATGTGCATGTAAGAAATTTCCATCTTGTTGGAGAGCCTAATTAAGAAAACCAATGAGATAAAAAGGACAATAAATATGAATAGTAACTAGCTTAACGATGGCACTAAGCGGAGCCCTATATTCCAATTAGCATTGGCCTAGACAATCAAAAAAATTCTAAGACAACAAAATGGAATTGCTGGCTTTTGCTCAAGGAGATGAGGGAGATGTTACTACAATTGTGAAACTATGAGCGTCTTGAGTACACATTTTCTTTTACGCAATGCACGAACAATTGACCCTCTTAATTAAAAATAAAAAATGGAAATGCCGTCACACCAAACGATAATAGAAATTTAAGTTTTGCAGCCGCATAGAAACTGTCCTGCTTGAGCTGGGATGACTTGCTTTGCTTGCTTGAGCTGAAAATCTTGCTTTTTACTTGCAGCTTCTCCATCCCTTAATGCTTTTCTTCGATCACCAACCTCAGCTCCGAAATCTCTGCCTCGCACTCTTTGTTTTGAGCAAGAAGCTCCCTCTCGCTGCAGAGCACCATGGCCAACGTCTAGTATTCGTCTTGACCTCCGTCAAAGCCTTTCCGACCGTTGTCTCCGCCATTCCGCCCTTCTGGAACAGTTTTCTAGAAAGTTTCACATACTACTTTACTGGTTTTTGTTAGATTAAAAGTTTCCATGTTAGTTTGTGTTTGCGTTTGTAAAGATTATTCTGTTCACTGTTTACAAATATCCTATTCAATTTTCTACGTATACAAAGTTTTCTGTGTAAAAATTCTAAAATTAAAAATTTTAATCAGATTTAGACTTTTATACCGATTCTGCGTGCTCATCAATATTTGAAAATTTTTATTCAATTTAAAATCTTTCGAGTTAGCCTGTTTTGATCTTTTACAAATTGCTGTTAATGAGATTAAAGTTTCCAAAACTTTTTTTAGTCTCGCATTGTTTTGTTTGAGTACTTCTTTAATACATTGTTTTATATATAATCATTTGTATAAATTTGATTAATTTTTAATTACCATTTATTGATTTGGTTTCTGATTATCGGTAATACTATTTTTAATCAACTTTAAAGTGTTACTGGTCTCGCTGTATGGAATTTGTGCTTTTCTGAATCAGACTTTGGCTCCGTTTGGCTTACTTCTGACTTTAGCTTTTGCTGGTTAAAGAAGTACTGGTTGAAAAGCTGTTGGCTGAAGAAGCAAAGAAGGTGTTTAGATGCATAGCTTATAGTTAGATTATTCTATTTATAATAAATAATTTTTATTAAAAAATTACTAAGATAAATTTTATACGATTAAATTTATAGTTAACTATAATTAAAATATTTATTAAAAATATTATAAGTTATATTATTAAAAAATTATTATATATAAAGATTATTGAGCATAAGCAGATGGAGGCCAGAGAAGCAGCTCCACCCCTGCTTCTCAGAGAAGCAGCTAATTTGCGGGTTGGAACAGAGAAGCTGAAGTGTCAAATGCCTCAGCTTCTTAATTTTTGCTGACCGCAAAGTCATAAGCAGGCCTAGAAGCTAGGCCAAATAGAATCTTTATAATGTGGAATTCAGCTACCGAGATTCGTTCATACTTTTTTATTTATTTTCAAATAGGATTGCACGTGTAATAATTTTTTATTTACGATTGACTATTTTAACACACATGTTAAACTTGTTGCACATAACATGTAACTTAATTATTTTAACAATAAAGAACATTTTATATAACTTGGACTTTATGCTCATAATGCTTAATTGTTATATTTATTTTAAATAGCTTACAAATCACAAAGTTTAAAATTTTCATAACATATATATTATGCATAATCTGTAAATTAATTATTTTAACAATATTTAAAATAATTCTTATATTTAAAAATTTATTTATACAGATAAACAATTTTTTTATTCTCTTTAAAATAAAAATGACAATAGAAGATAATTTTAAACCTGAAAAGTTTAATGGAATTAGTTTTGCCCGATGGCAAAAGCAATTAGAAGCTTGGTTAATTTCACTAGGACTAATTGCTGCCATAGGAAAAATTCTACCTTTCCCCCCCTTTTTTTTCTTCTTCTTCTTCTAAGTCACCTAAGGAAATTAAATACCTTTATAGGTTTCATATCCTCTTTTGCCTAAGTGATAACCTTTATAAAACTACAAATAAAATTTGGGATGCACTAGAAGATACCTACCTAAGGGATCTTGAAGGTGTAATAAGATTTACTGCATCTGATTTCATCTCCTATATGATGGTGGATCATATTCCTATAAATGATCAAATTCATATTTTTCAATACATGATTCATGAAATTTATAGGAATGGAACCATCTTTAGTGAATCATACCAAATTTCTTGCCTCTTAGATAAACTTCCCCCTTCTTGGTCTAGTTTGGATAAGATATTAGAAGATCTCAAACTTCTCTTTTCTCTTAGATTTGTATTTCAATTCATAAGAATTGAAGATCAATATAGTACAAGAGAATTAAATAAAGATGCTCCTTAATCTAAAATCAACATAACTGAAGTTGCTAAGACAAATCCAAATAATTCCTTCAAACCAAAAAAATAAAAGGTTTATCCCTAGGAATAAAAATTTTAAAACTAGGAAGAAATGCTAATAACAACTCCAATAATAAAAATAAAAATTTCAAACTAAATTATAAACAGTATAAGAAATTGAAAGATGGCCAGTTTTGCTTTGTGTGTGGGAAGGACAACCATCTCGCCTCAAATTATTTCTTTCGCAAAACTGAGAAGGTTGAAGCTAAGAAGAAAGGTTTTAAACCCAAACCTCAAGTCAACGTGATTGAGGGTCAACCTTCCACTAGTACTATCAGGTCAGTTTCTTTTACTCCTTCTATCAACTTAGCCTACCATGATTCAGAATGATGACTTGACTCAGGAGCTAATGTTCATATTTGCACTAAAAAAATATTTTACTTCCTTTTAGGACACAAGTGAAAGAAGTGTAATAATGGACAATGGAACATCTGTGAATGTGCTAGGACATGGAAACGTCAACTTGAAGTTCACTTCTGGAAAGACATTACTTTTTAACAATGTTCCACTAGTTCTAGATGTGAGGAAGAACATAATTAGTCGATCACTTCTTGTACAATTAGGTTACAAAATTGTATTAGAAGTAAATAAAGTTGTAATCACCAAAAAAGATAATTTCATTTGTAAAGGGTTTATTTCAGAAGGACTCTTCAAAATTAATGTAATTCCTTTTCAAATAAATAAAGATCCACTTTCTTCTTCTGCTATTGTCTTAAATTTTGAATTGAATGATATTTGGCATGGCAACTTGATCATGTTAATTTTAAATCAATTGATAAAATGATAAATTTAGAATTAATTTCTAAAATTAATTCTAAATTAAATTTAAAATGTGAAATTTGTGCTAAAGCTAAACAACTAAGAAAGCCATTTAAAACAATTGAATCTATAAATACACAAATTCTAGATTTAATTTATAGTGATGTTTGTGATTCAACATCATCTCCAACTAGGGGAGGAAATAAATATTTTATAACTTTCATAGATGATTTTTCAAGATTTTGTTACACCTACATAATTAAAACTAAAGATGAAGTTTTAAGTAAATTTAAAATTTTCAAAGCTGAAGTTGAAAATCAACAAGATAAAAAGATTAAAATAATTAGATCAGATAGAGGAGGTGAAAATGTTTCTAATGAATTTGTCTTGTTTTGTCAAGAACATGATATAATTCATCAAGTTACACCTCCTTATTCAGCACAATCAAATGGTGTAGCTGAAAGAAAAAATAGAACTCTTCTAGACATGGTTAACTCCATGATGTTAAGTTCTGGGGTACCTCAAAATCTTTGGGGAGAAGCATTATTGTCCTCATGCTTCATTCTTAATAGAATCCCTTTAAAAGAAAAAGAGGTCACACCTTATGAACTTTGGAAAGGTTATAAGCCAAGGCTTAATTTCCTTCAAATGTGGGGGTGCCTTGCAAAGGTTAATCTACCTGAACCTAAAAAGAGAAAATTAGGCCCTAAAACCATAGATGTTATCTTAGTTGGTTACTCCTTAGATAGTAACACCTATACGTTTTTAGTAATTAATTCAGAAATACTTGAAATATCTAATAATACACTAATTGAATCAAAAGATGCTTCTTTCTTTGAAAAGAATATTTTTCCTTTTAAAAATAAAATTTCATCTTCTATTCAAACAAACTCTAATCAACCTTCAACTTCTTCAACACCTTTAGTAACCAATCCTAGTCAACCTTCTAAACCTATAAGGAGTCAAAGAGTTAGAATTGAAAAGAACTTTGGTGATAACTTCATAACATATTTAATTGAAGATGCACCAAGTACTTATCAAGATGCTATTAACTCTACTGATGCTCTTTTCTGGAAGGAGGCAATTCATAATGAGATGGAATCAATCCTATGTAATCATACTTGGATTCTCACTAATTTACCTCCTCAAAATAAACCTTTAGGATGCAAATGGATATTTAAAAAGAAGTTACGAACTGATAGATTTAGAGAAAAGTATAAGGTGTGTCTAGTAGTTCAAGGCTTTGGTCAAAAAGCCGAAATTGACTACTTTGATACTTATGCACTTGTTGCAAGAATAACTACTATAAGAGTTATACTTGCATTTGCTTCCATCCATAATCTATTTATACATCAGATGGATGTGAAGACTAGTTTTCTACATGGAGATCTTGAAGAAGAAATTTATATGAACCAACTAGAAGGATTTATTTCACTTGATAATGAAAATAAAGTTTGCAAACTAGTAAGGTCTTTATATGGACTTAAACAAGCACCTAAATAATGACATGAAAAATTTAATAAAATAATTCTTTCTTTTGGTTTTCAAATAAATAAATTAGATAATTGCTTATATATTAAAAATATTGATGAGAATAAATTTATCATCTTATACCTATATGTAGATGATACTCTCATCTTAGCTCCTAACTTAAATTTAATAAGTGAAATTAAATATTTTCTTTCAGATAACTTTGATATGAAAGATTTAGGAGAAGCAAATGTCATTCTAGGAATGAAAATAATAAAATCATCAAATATATTAACTTTATCTCAATCTCATTACACAAATAAAATCATAGAAAAATTTGGATTTTCTAATTGCTTTTCTCTTTCTACTCCTTATGATCCTAGTGTTCCATTGGAAAAGAATAATAGAAAATCTATAAATCATGAAAAATATGCTCAGTGTATAGGATGACTCTTATACCTTTCAAATAGGACAAGACCTGACATAGCCTATGCAGTATCTTGGTTAAGTAGATATACTAGTAATCCTAGTAAATCTCATTGGACTACTCTAGATAGAGTATTCAGAAATCTTAAGGGCACAATTTTATATGGTTTGAAATTTACTGGATTCCCTTCTGTATTAGAAGATTTCAGTGATGCCAATTGGATATCTGATTCCAAGGATATTAAATCTACTTTAGGCTATGTGTTTATATTAGGTGGAAGTGCCATTACATGACAATCTTCTAAACAATCTATAATTGCTAGGAGAACCGTGGAAGCAGAATTAGTGGCTTTGGATACCACTTGTATAGAATCCAAATGGCTTAAAAACTTAATTTCTTCTCTTCCATTCTCTTCTACTCCTTTAGCTCCTATCTCTGTTCATTGTGATTCACAAGCAACAATAGAATTTTGTAAAAAGAATTTAATAAATGCTAAAATGAGTCGCCATATAAAAATTAGACAAAAGTCTATAAGATGGTTGGACTCACATGGAGTTGTACCTTTCTTTTGTAAAGATTGGGCACAACATAGCCGATGGCTTGACTAAAGGCTTGCCTAGGACAAAGATCCTAGAAGTATCGAGAGGAATGAGAATTAGTCTGTAAATAGGCCTTTCAGCGGTGGGAATCCAACTTTTGTGATAGAAGATCCCTTGAAGGAGGTTCAATGTGGTAATAATAAGCTGATTGACTGGCCAATAAGCACTTTGAAAAATAAAATTATAAAACACTATGGTGTATAAAATTATGTGATAGAGTTGATACCCTACACTCCCATTCTTGAAGATAGATTTGTGCTTATATTGTTGAGGAAAGGAAAACTTTTCAAAGTAGTTAATTACCATGAGATGAGCCTCTACACTCATCCCTTGCAAGGAACTTTCTATATGAGAGAGTCCATATACGGCCGCGACAGAGGACATAGAAAACCCTCAGAAGCTCTCATGAAGATACACGTGCATGGCCAAAAATGCGCAACCCCGCGATCAGACATACCTTGTATTGTGTGTGGATTTGTTCTAATCTGGGTCAAAGAAAAATAGTTTAAGGCTAGTTTACTATTTTTTCTTCAGATAAAAATATTTTTACTAAGTAAAGGTTAAGCCTTTAAATGCACTTTACTGACCGCATGATATAAGTATTGAGCAGCAATTTATTTTTACTTTTTATTAAATTTAATTAAATTTATTTTTTTTAATTTTGTGGGGGGATTGTTGAAATAAAATTTTAATTAAATTTCTTAATTGAAATAAGCGTTAGCTATAAAATTATTAATAGCTAACGTTTCCTTTTTTAATGCAGCCGATTGCCATCAATTGAATTCAATTTGGAAATGAATTCAATTCATCAGTTGGATTTGTGTCGTTGGACTTTGCCTATTAGAAGATAATAAGTCTTGACTATTTTTGTGAGCAAGTCAAAGCCAAGAGCTTTGACAAGCTTTTTCATCTTCTTGGATATTTCCTTGGTCTTCTCGATTTCTATTTTCTGCTGCCTGATATTGAAATGGAGTCTAGTTATCTTCTCCACGGTCATGACCCGTAGGAGGAGTATCTCGGTCGTATCCTAGGTGTTCAGTTCAGAATCAACTTGCATGAGAGCCTGAAACTTTCACCTAAGGATAAGCCGTAACGCGCTTCCGGGTTTTTCATTCTTAAACTTTTCTTTTACTTTTTGCAAATTAATATTGTGTAAACGCATACAAAATTCTTATTAAAATAAATTTCTAAAAATTGCCCACCACACTTGGGAGGTATTCTATGAGGTCTCAGGCCAACGATCAACGAGGGAAGGAAGAATCGAAGAGAGAAAATTGTATGTTGCATAGGGAGAAAGCAAAGTCACGTGAGAAAGAAAACTGTATGTTGACCATTAACTGTGAAGTTCCCTATTCTTTCACTGCAAATCACAATAGCGCCATAAGGATAAACTTTAACAACCTTGAAAGGACCTGACCACATCGTTCTAAGTTTCCCAAGAAAGTGCCTCAATCTAGAGTTAAAAAGTAAAAGTAGGTCACCTTCTTGAAAATCTTTTCTGACAATGTGGCGATCATGCCACTTCTTGGTTCTTTCTTTGTAAATTCTTGCACTCTCATATGCATTCATCCTGATTTCTTCAAGTTTATCAATTTGTAACTTCCTTTTCTCCCTAGTGGATTTCAAATCATAATTTAAAGTCTTTATTGCCCAATAAGCTTTATGTTCTAATTTGATCGGGAGATGACATGATTTACCATATACAAGCTAATAAGGTGACATACCAATCGGGGTCTTGAATGTAGTCCGGTATGCCCATAATGTATCATCCAGCTTCATGGACCAATCTTTCCTTGACCGAGAAATAGTTTTTTCAAAAATCCTCTTTAGTTCCCTATTGGAAATTTCTACCTGGTCACTTGTTTGCGGGTGATAAGGAGTTGATACTTTATGCTTCACCCCATATTTACTCAACAGTGTAGAGATTTTTTTCTCTATAAAGTAGGATCCACCTTCACTTATAACAACTCGTGGAACTCCAAACCTCGGAAATATTATCCTTCTGAACAACTTGATAACTATGCGAGAATCGTTGGTTGGAGCCGCTACAGCTTCAACCCACTTTGACACGTAATCAACTGCTACAAGGATGTACTTATTACCACATGAGGTTGGGAAGGGACCCATGTAGTCAATTCTCCATACATCAAATATCCCTATTTCTAAAATATTACTTAGTGGCATCTCATCACGTCTAGATATGTTTCCTGTCCGCTGGTATTCTTCACAAGAAAGAATAAAATTCTAAGCATCTTTAAAAGAGTCGGCCAGAAGAAACCTGACTGAAGCACTTTGAAAGCAGTCTTAGACGAACTTGCATGTTCTCCATAAGCAGAACCATGGCAATGAAAGAATACATCCTTGACCTCTTCCTCTGGCAAACATCTCTTGTATAACCCATCTGCACATATCTTAAATAGAAAAGGATCCTCCCAGAAATAATGTCTTACTTCTGACAAAAATCTCTTTTTACCCTGATAATTCAAGTCAGCAGGTAAAATATCAGACACCAAATAATTTACAAAATCAGCATACCACGGAGCATCAATCCTTGCGATAGCAAAGAGATGCTCGTCAGGAAAGGCATCATCAATCTCATGCTCTATAACTTTCTGCAGTCCATCTTCTTGAACAAGGCACGACAAATGATTAGTAACATAGTTTTCTGCGCCTTTCTTATCCTTGATCTCCAAGTTGAACTCTTGCAGTAGAAGGATCCATCTGATCAACCTTGGTTTTGAATCCTTCTTACTCATAAGATACTTGATTACTGCATGATCTGTGTAAACAACTACTTTAGAGTCAATAAGATAAGATTTAAATTTATTGAATGCAAAAACAATAACTAGAAACTCCTTCTCTGTTGCTGCATAATTGATCTGCGCATCGTCCAATGTCCGGCTCGCAAAATATATAGCGTGCAACTTCTTCTCCTTACACTGCCCAAGAACAGCACCGATAGCATGGTCACTTGCATCACACATCAATTAAAAAGGAAGCGACCAATCAAGTGGTTGAATTATTGGTGCTGTTGTAAGAGCCTTCTTGATTTTCTGAAAAGCAGACATACAATCTTGGTAAAAAACAAAAGGAATATCTTTACCAAGTAACTTAGTAAGAGGTCTAGCAATTTTTGAAAAATCTTTAACAAAGCGCTATAAAAACTAGTGTGACCAAGAAAACTCTTAATTCCCTTAACAGAAGATGGTGGTAGTAATTTCTCAATCACCTCCACCTTTGCTTGATTTACCTCAATACCACGATTAGAAATCAAGTGCCCTAGAACAATACCTTCATTAATCATAAAGTGACACTTTTTTCAATTTAAAATCAAATTAAATTCTTCACAGCATTGTAACACACGTGATAAATTAGACAAGCAAATATCAAAATCGGAACCATATACAAAAAAATCATCCATAAACACATCCATAATATCCTCAATAAGATCAGAAAAATAGCCATCATGCAACGCTAAAAAGTAGCAAGTGCATTGCAGAGTCTAAACGACATTCGACAATAAGCAAAAGTGTCATATGGGCAAGTGAACGTCGTCTTCTCCTGATCTTCCGGATGAATGAGAATATGAAAGAAACCAAAATATCCATCAAGATAACAAAATAAGAATTACATGCTAAGCGTTCCAACATCTGGTCAATAAAAGAAAAGGGAAAGTGATCTTTTCGGGTGACGGCATTCAACTTCTGATTGTCAATGCACATCCGCCACCCTATTACCGTTCTTGTCGTGATAAGAGTGTTCTTTTCATTTTTCATCATGGTAATCCCTCCTTTCTTCGGCATAACATACATCGGGCTCACCCACTGGCTGTCAGAGATGGGGTAGATAACTCCATGATGAGTGTTATTTTTATATGATTTAAAGTCTTATTCATACCACCATTTTAGGCTTAAGTCTTGTTTTATATCAGAATTTATTATTTTTTTCCCGTAAAGTATGGAATCTTCACTATTTTTTGTTTGTTTGTGAAATGCAGGTCATTTTACCATATTTTCCTGAAGATTTTGAAGATTTAAAGTTATGGGGAGATCAGCGAGGTAACAGGTTAAATTTTATATTTTTTGGAGTTTTCTATGGAGATAACGGCTTGGCCATAGTTCAGCGAGGTAACAGGTTAAATTTCATATTTTTTTTGAGTTTTCTATGGAGATCATGGCCTGGCCATGACAGCCATCATGGCTGTGATCATATCGGCGTCCTAGTTCCTCCTTCAGCGAAGCAATCACAGCCTGCCTGTGATGGGGTTCACGGCCGTGACCGCCAAAAAGCAGTAACTCTGCGCAGTCGTCACGGCCTGGAGAACGTGTGTGATCATCATCCCAAAATATTTCCAAGCTCATCATGGCTTGGCCGTGATCATCATCACACCCGTGATGGAGTTCAGCACAACTTTTGACAAGGTGAACATAGGCATTGTGCACAGCCGTGATCGACGTCCAGAAATTTTACTTGCTCTTCATGGCCTGCCCGTGAACGTCATCACGGTTGTGAAGACGTCGCTGCAGATCACCAAACTCGTCATAGTTTGGCCGTGATAGTTATCACGCCTGTGACAGCGTTCGCATATCCCAACCATCTAGTGGTTTTTCGACAAATCCAATGATCCTAGAGCCTAGAAATTGGAAACAACTCCGATACAACCTTCTTAACCACCAGAGGAGTCTATTGAGGTATAAAAGTTGCAATATCCATTTGTAAAACACTTTTATGAATCTTAGTGATATTTTCTAGTAAATTGTTTATTTAATTTGGATGTGCTTATTGCATATATGTGTTTTAGCTGAACATTATATATGTGTTAAGTGTTACGAGAAGTACCGAGAGGTAAATCATAACACTCGACTGTCCAGCTTAAATTTGTGACTTGAATTGCAAGAGTTGTTCAAAGTTACTAGAGGATTTACGATTGTCATAGAGCCCATTGAGTCTTCCCTAAGCTAATAAGCCATGAGAGTAGGAGATTAGCTTAGGTAGATACTGGATTACGCTTCGAGAGAAGGTAATCTGTACAACAGGATTAATCACCTTAAATGGTTTACTGTCGGATTACGCTTTGAGAAAAGGTAATCCGTTTATCAATTCAATTCATTAATTGATTTACTTTAATTCATTCAATGTGGTGAAACCTGAAGTCCCGAAGCTTCCTTAAAACTCTATATCCCATATAGCTGTTGACTTCTAGATTTGATAAATTAGACTTAGCATGATTCTTTAATTGCTATTTTGAATTGTTTAGATGTCAATGATGCTAAAACTTGGTACTTAATACCTAGCTCCCTAGGGACGATACTATTTACTACTTCGATAGAAACCGTGCACTTGCGGTATGCCTATCATTCCAGCATCTAAGAGCTTCAGAATCTCTTTCTTCACTACCTCCTTCATGTTTGGGTTAAGCCTCCTCTGATACTCAATTGATGGCCTGCTCCCTTCTTCTAAAAATATTATGTGCATACAAACAGCAGGGTTAATTCCTTTTATATCATCATGGGTATAGCCAATCACTTTCTTATGCTAATGAAGTTCATCTAAAAGCTTAGTAGTTTGAGATGCATTAAGATTTGCATTATAATAACTGGAAAAGTAGAGTTCTCTCTAAGAAGTTCATACCTGAGGTTGCTTGGGAGAGATTTAAGTTCATACCTTTTTCCTTTATCAGGTTTACCGTCTATCATGCTCAAGTGTTCTTCTTTCATCTTTTTTGGAATCAAGTGGTGATGCAGAATTTAACAATGCAGAATAAGAACTTACCTCCTTCTCTTCATCATTGTCATCACCTTTGATAAGACACACTTCAAGCGGATCTATCTCTATCTTGGAATTAATGGTTATCGGTAAAGCGTCTTCTAAGATTTCAACACTACAACAAGATCTCTCAAAAGAAGGTTTCTTTAGATTTTCTATCACATCAAAATCTACAGAATCCTCACCTATCTTAAAAGTGAGCTTCTCATTCTTAACATTAATCATGGCTCCAGCTATCGCCAAAAAGGGGCGACCTAAAATTATGGGATGTCTAGAATCTTCTTCCATCTCGAGGACAACAAAATTAGTAGGTATAAAGAACTTACCAACCTTGATAGGCCCATCCTCTAGAATACCTACCGGATGCCTTACAGAGCCGTCGACCAACTGTAGAGAAACAAAAGTGTGCTTAAGATCTCCAATGTATAGCTTCTTACAAATAGAGTGGGGCATCAGGCTGACACTAGCCCCTAAATCACACAAAGCACGGTCAATATACATATCACCAATCAAACAAGGAATAGAAAAACTCCTTGGATCTTTTAGATTCAGTGGCAATTTATTCTGAATTATTACACTGCACTCCTCAATGAGTGCGATCGTTCCATGCTCTTCTAACTTCCTCTTGTTGGACAATATTTCTTTCAAGAATTTGGCATAAGAAGGAATCTGCAATAATGCATATGTGAAAGGTATATTAATATAAAGCTTTTTAAGTACCTCTAAAAATTTTCTAAATTTCTTATCAAGTTTAGCTTTCACCAATCTTTGAGAAAAAGGTACTGGCGGTTTGTAGGGAAGTGGTTGTACAAAAATTGGTTCTACCTCCCTATCTTGCAAAGTTATTTCGCCAATGTTTCCCATTGCCTCTGTGGATTTAGAATTCTGTACCTCTTGGTCTTGTGTTGTATCTGGTGCCCGTGGCTCTTCCAATTATTCCCCACTACGTGTTGTAATTGCATTGCAGTGCTCACGTAGGTTTACGTTTGGTTTCCCCAGTAGTCTACCTATAGGTCTACTTGAAAAACTAGCCTGCTGAGCTATCTGAGTTTCCAACATCTTCTGATTGGTCTCCATAGATTCTATTTTGAAAGTTAGATTCTTGATAGACTCACCAACATGTCTAAATTCTTACCTAAAATCATTGATTTGATGGTTAAATTCATTGTTCTGATTGGTTTGTGTGGCAATAAATGTCTCCATTAGAATTTCCATGTTTGACTTCTTGGGAGCTTGATGTTGAGGCCGATTGCATTGTCTTTGCTGAAAGCTAGGGGGTTGTCAAAACTCCCAACTGTGTAGAAACTCCCAACTGACATTCTTGTGTATAATGACCTGCATTACCACAAATCTCACATAAAACAGAGTTAAATGTGGTGGAATTTAAATTCAGAGAATCAATTTTGCGAGTTAAGGAATCAACCTTGGTAGCAAGTGAAGTGATAGCGTCTAAATCATAACTACCTGACACCTTGAAAGATGGCCCTCTCTCACTTGTCCACTGACAGTGTGTTGACACAAATTTATATAGCATTTTATGAGTGATTTTACTGACGGAATCGTCTCCATTTCATGGTTTATGTCCCATAATTACCTTAATTTCGATACATCTACATCTCATTTTGTATTTTCATATTTTTTGGTCAAAACGACCACAAAGAGGGTGGATTCTGGGACTTTCGGGATTAGAAGAACTCTTCCTAATATAAGAAGGTTCTAACTGGAGATTTTCGGATTTATTGAAGCCCTCATTGAGAATCACGACTAGGTCAAAATCAGAATCACGCCCGTTACTTGTCTCTGTGCCTGAAGCTGCAGATGATCAAATCTTGAGCGTGTCATGCTCGGAATCACACCCGTGATCGTAGACCCGCCTATTTCGAAACCACGATTTTAACTAGGATTTCTTTAACCTAACTAAGGGAGAAGAAGGAGGGCAACTCCCCCTCTCCCAGAGACCCTAAAGAAGCCCTTTTTGGAGGGAAAACTTTCATGATGATGGAAGTTGCGTGAAGATGAAGAATGGCAGTGTTTGAAAATCCTAGGAAAGAAGCGGCGAAGACCTTTTTGCTCGGTAAAGATCAGACTTTGGAGGCTACATAGGAGGACCCACCAGGTAAAGGGAAGGAGATAAAAACCTTGGAGAAAGGCATTGAAAGCAGCAAGGGAGGACGCGACTAAAATTGGGGAGAGGAATAGCGAGAGAGATGATCGCTTGGAGGGAGGGCTGCGCATCTTGAGGAGATTGAAAATCTGCAATTGCGTAAACACCTCAAGGAGAAACTTGTAAGGAAGGATCTCCAGCTATATTAGATTTTGCTATGTTCCACGCATGATTCATGTAAAAACATCTTATGGTTTTGTCCTTCAAGTATCACTCCTGCATAAATCTGAGAATGTATGTGTTATTGAAGATCATCTCTTGTATCTTTATGATGGATATTGTATCTTAAACTTTAAATTAGGATTTGGGGAAGCCCTTTGATAATCTTATGTGTGTAATACCCTTGCTCCAAGTATTTTGAGTCCTTGCTTAACCCTTATTGTTCTCCTTGCATGCGCTACTCGAGAGGGAGCACAGGAGCCTATGCTCCCCTATTCGAGGTTTGTAAATCAGGATCTGGGGGAACCCGTTGATAACCTGTACTCGCCTGGCGGGAGTGTTAGGGCCTTAGACGCGTCAGGTGGACCGAAAGGTCATCTGCGCGTTGGAACCATTTGGGTTAAGGGTTTATCTAATCCACATCGTAATCCTTGCCTACGTTGACCAAGAGGGAGCGCTTGAGCTTATTCTCCCCTAGTCGAGGTTTGTAAATCAGCATCTACGGAACCCCTTTGGAAACTTGTGAAAGGGGAGAAACCCTAAACAGGCGCATATAAAAAAAACTTCTTGGGCGAAAACAAGGGTTTCTTGCGGATCGTATAATATGAACATATGATTAACTTTAAGCTTTCATAGATCAAGACAAGTTCTTACCATGGCCATTGCTTGGATGGCGACTTGGAAGATGTAAGAGGGCGAGCGGCTCTCCTCCAAAGTAGTCACACACAAGATGGCGATGGCTTCCTCCCTTGTGTTCTTTGTGCTAGCAAGGATCTCCAAGGTATTCCTTTCGCGTGAAGGAGATGAGATGACTTCTTGGCTGGTCGAACAAAAACTCTCACCCTCGTGGAGGCGAGACACACACGAGGAGAAGAGGCAAGAGAGAGGCGCGTTTCTTCGGTTACGGGGGGGGGGGGGGGGGGGGGG
>CM050440.1:36713938-36727049 GCA_027562315.1 Costus pulverulentus | reverse complement strand
AACAAACTGAATAATAACCATGCCTTTATAAACATAAGAGTTTATACACATGATACTGTTACAATCCCAAGGCCTCAAACATTAGCCTTAAGGGCATACCCCAACAACTTTCCTATTAGTCCTTGTGGGATCGATATTTTATTACTTCGATAGACTTGTGCCCTTGTGGGGGACCTATCACAGTGGTTCAAGGCCATTTCTTCAAACAAATTCATGGCATCCTTCACACTTTTATTCATTATGGCACCACCAACGGTAGCGTCAACTGTCATGCAAGTATTATAATTTAAAGCATTATAAAATGTGTGAATAATTACCCACTTATCAAGACCATGGTGTGGGCACATCCTCTGAAGTTCTTTAAATCAATCCGGTGCCTCAAATGGAGATTCTCCTTCTTTCTGAATAAAGCTTGTGATTTGGTTCCTAAGCTATGCAGTCTTACTTGGTGGAATATATTTTGCTAGAAAAGCATTACAGAGCTCCTCCCAAGTTGTTATGGAACTTGGCTGATGAGAGTGAAGCCATGCACGAGCCCTATTCCTGACACCGTGTTTACTTGGACGGATGGAAAGTACAAAAGAAAGGAAAGAAGGAAAGAAAGGAAAAATAGATGGATGGAATATGTTATAGATTTTTCTTGTTTGTGTTTACTTGGATGGAAAGAAAGTTTGATGGATTGATATATACACCCCATTTTTTATTTTTTTATTCATATTATATATATATATATATATTCATAAAATTATTAAATATTAAATATTAAATATTAAATACGAGCGACGACGGCGAGGGTAAGCAGCAACGGCATGAATGAGCAATGGCGGCGAGCTCGAGTAGCGATGGCACGGACGAGTAGCCGAGAAAAGCTCGTATTGAGTGAGAATAAGTAACGGTGTAGTGAAAAGTTAGCTATGAAGTTAGTAAAGTTAAGTCATAGTTTCAGCTTTCCATCCGATTTTGGCAGAAAGCAAATGGAGGGATTAATGACTAACTTTCCCTCTTACTTTCCCTTCTAAACTATCCATCCGCCCAAGTAAACAAGCCTATACTCCTTTCCTTCCTACTTTCTTTCCATTCCTTGTAACTTTCCCCCCAAGTAAACAAGGCCTGAGAGCATAAGGGAAAAAGTCTAAGTTGAAGAGCATCATTAGAAACACCATGCATCTTTAATGTATGACAATATTCAAGATATATAGAAAGGTGCATATTAGGATCCTCAGAGTGTAGGCCTCCAAACTGGTTCTGCTAAACCATGGAAAGTAGAGATGACTTGATTTCAAAATTGTTCACCTCAATATTGGGATGAGCAATACTAGAGCGATTCCCTTGCAAGTTTGGGTTTGCATAATCCTTTAAAGATCTTTGATCACCCATCTTAGATTTTAAGATTTCCTTTGCTAATTGTTTTCTACACAGGCGAAAAGTTCTCTCTGGTTCAAGATCTTTCTTAAATAACTTCTTAGAACACCTGGGCATAAACAATTAATAGACAATTAGTTCATAGAAAGACTATGAATAAACAGAGTTAGATAACAAATAAAAGAAAACAAAAGGCTAGTCTATCAATCCTTAGATTGAGTCAATATTAATGAAATTGGTCCCTAGCAAAAGCGCCAAAAATTTGATGTATTCCGCAAGTGCATGGAAACATCGAAGTAATAAAAATATCGATCCCACAGGGACCAATGTCCAAATGCTGACTCTACTTAAGATTGTTAGCTAAACTAATCTAAAATAGAATGGTTTTTTTTTATCTTAACTAAATTGCAGAAATAGTAAAACAGACCTTGGTTGTAATCAATTTGATGGAAATTTAGGACTTTAGGTTCACCACACTATGTTTCATGACTTGTTATAATTAAAAATATCTTTAGAATGATTTATTGTGTTGAAGGGGATTTATCCGCATATACAGATTGCCCACTCTTAGCAGTACAATCTGTTATCTATCTAAAATAATCCCCTACTCTCGTGGTTTTTAATTCAAAATAAACCCGATGAGTTCTTGATAAATCTAAGAAATTCCTCAAGCCAATTCGAACTACTCTCGTGTTCGAATCAACTTGTCCAAAAATTATAGATCCGGCATCGCAATTCACCTCTTAGTACTTCTTACAACGTCTCAAAACATGCAAATTATGGCCAGTAATCAACACGTAGTAAGCACAATAATTATTGAATCAAACACAAACAAACTACTTCATAAGAAGAAAATTAAGTGTCAAGTCAGGAAAACATAATGGGTTACAACCGTTATCTTGAATAAAAGATTTACGCTGACATGGTAACAATATCAAAATTATAAAAATCCATGTTTTGATTACAAGATTGGTAAATAAATATGAAATCGATAAAGGAAGATGAGAATCAAGGCTCCCTGATGAAGATTGACGCTAGCCACCCATAAAAACTAAGCTTTTCTGGTCAGGAAACGAGGATCGCCGCCATATGCCTTAATTTTTGCCTCTTCGTCGAATTCCACTTAAAAATTGGCCAAAAAGTGTTAATAATTGCTCCCATGGTAGCTTATATAGTTTCCCAACTCCTAATTAGGTTTTACCCAAAATTTGGCTCGAAAATGAGCTGAATCGGGTAAGAAACAGGGTCAAAACCAAATCTGGCAGAAATAAATATGACTGTGAGAATTATCACGGCCGGCCATATTTCTTTCTGTACTGTTCTAGAAATAAACCCAATAGAAATACGGCTATGAAAATTATCCTGGCCGGCCGTATTTTTTTGTGGATTTTCTTCAACAAAATACGGCTGTGATTTCTGTCACGGATAGGCTGTATTTCTCTCTGTGGATTTCTGATATTTTGTATTGAGTAAAATACAGCTGTGATAAATATCACAGGCGGGCCGTATTCCTTTTTATGGTCAATTAGAAAATATTTCCATGAAAATTATCATAGGTGGGCCGTATTTTCAAACAATCTCCAATTTGAATGAAATTTGATGGGGCAGCTTCTTCTTGACTTGTAAAATTCATTTGTGCACTCGGATTCATGAAAATCTATAGAAATTTAGTCGTCTTCACCTGAAATATGACAAAAATGAAGAGAGGTGAAGATTCCGAACAAAGAAAAGGATTTAAGCCAAAATAAGTGAAAACTTGATAATAATAGGAGAGATTTTACATAAAAAGTGTAGTAAAAATATTATATAAATATGAGACATCAGTTATACCTAGTAGGTGTAGTTTAAATAGAATGAAAAGTTTTTTTAAAGAACTTAATAGTATAGGTAGAATAGAAGAAAACCTTTTGGACAACACACCCTTTGTCCTTTTTTGGGATTATCCTAAAATTAAGTTAGATGTAATTAATTTAGGGTATTTAATTAAAAATTGGGATAGACAAATCAATAGTTTTCTTATTAACCAAAATTTAATAAAATTTTCTATAAATGATGTAGCACTCATCCTTGGATTGAAAGTCAAAGGCGAGCTTATTAATTTAGAAAATGGTTTAGGGCAATCTGAATTTTTCAATTTAGAATTCCAAGGTGCATGTATAAAATGTTTAATGCTAGAAAAAAAATTAAAACATGCTTGTAATTTACATGAAAATTTGGAACATGATAGGGTAAAGAAATTAGTAGTTTTGTATATTTCTTTTTTGTAGGAAAAATTATAGTGTACCTAGTAGTGTACTCTGTTATATAGATGATATTAATGAAATAAAGAAATATAATTATGCAAAGTTATATATAGATTTATAATAAATGAATTGAACAACTCAAAAAACAAAGGCTCAAGTAGTATCAGTGGATGCACAATTATACTCAAGGTAAGTTCTATTTATGTTGTTACATTTAATTTTGTAAGTGGTATTACATTTGTATATTGATGTGATATACTTGTTGATGTTTTAGATTTGGTTTTATGAACATACAATATCAAGTACAAATATTGTTCTATTGGATGTGTACCCTCGGCTTTTTAGATGGGCCAATTTGAAGTTTACAAGAAATTCTACATTGAGCAAAACAATGAAAAAAGTTGTTGAACATATGGTATGAGTTAGTTATGTAATAAGATAGAAAATGTTTTTACATATTGTATTGACCTAAGTTTCTTAATTGTAGATACTAAACGAATTGATCCCAATTGCTGAAGAGGAGCAATTATTTCTTATGTCTAGCTCCCCAAAACATTTCTCAACATCAGATGCTCCACCGCTTATTTCCCTATGTGAAAAGGTGAGTATTCAGTTATATAATTGAAAAATACAAGTTATACTATTAACCCTTATATTGAAAACCAAACTATCCTATTTTTGTGTATAATAGGATGAAGTGAAAGAGACCATTGATAAATTGATGGAAAAGATCATGGCTCTTGAAGCAAAAAATAAAATATTAAAAGAAGATATTAAGTTGCTCCAAGATACATTGCTACAACAACATAGGCCACCAAATGAAGAGGAGAAGGTAAACTTTTAACATTGTCAATAGCTAATGTGCATGAGATTTATATATTTAAAATTCATAAGTTATAGTATCAAATCCTATAATCGAAGATACTCTATATTATTTTCTTATAATAGGATGCAGTAAAATACAAGTTGATGGAAAAGATAGATGTCCTTGAAGTAGAAAATAAAATATTAAAAGAAGACATTAGGGTTCTTCAGGACACAGTGAAGTCACAACATATACCACCAAAGGAAGAGGATCCTAGTAAAAAGGCAAAGTGGATGCGAGAGTTGGATGCTCTCCAACTTGAAAATAACAAATTGCAAGAACAAATTCAAAAGTGTAATGAAGCATTGACTATAAAATATAGTGGGCCATAAAATTCTAGTGAGACACAGGAGGTGGTGAAAGTGACCCCCAAAATTTATAGTCGTCGAAGGGGTAGAAAACGTACCGTTGGTAGACAAATTAGAACCCCTTATACACAGGCATATGAAAAAAAAAAGAAAGTGGAATAGATAATTTATTATGGTTCACCTTACTTTTAAAATTGAGTGCTGATAATGATGAAGTAATTGTCCTATCTTGGTTATTGAAGTGACTGATACAGCAAAGGATCATCAAAATGAAAATTCGGTATGGTGCTTCCGAATTTTTGTTGTAAAGTTGGTTAAGTGCTAATGTGGGTCAACTTTGTTTAAGCATTTAAATAGACATTACTATGTTGGCCGATATCTGATAAGTGGTGCTGAATGTAGTAATATAGAGATGTTCTTAGCATCTCGTTTGGAGAAAATTAAAGTTTGTAGCATGGAATTGTATACATGATTTATATATGGGATTCTTTTTGGTGAGAGGCTTGTAGATGATGTAAGCATATTCTATTTAGTCTATTAAGTAAAAATTAGATCGACAATAGCTAACTTGTTTAATTTGCCTACAGGTGATAGACGGATACACGATGCTTGTTCATGCAAGAGCATTAGCAAACACATTTAAATATATTCCATTTGTCTACATTTCTCCCAATTTTTTGGTAAACTCTTTATGTTCTTTTCACACATATTTTTTTTAGACACTAGTTAATATTATTCAATTTTCTTATGTAACAGAATTTGTACGTATGAGGGTTAACTGGCTTGGCTTTTCATTATATAAGTCATGTGACTTTTGAGTCTATTTCTGCAAGTAGCTTGATATTGATTCCTGTCAATTATCATGATCATTGGTTCTTGCTATGCATTGATTTGAAAATGCAAAGCATATCAATATATAACTCCTTAACAACAAAAGCACGTGATAGAAGTGAAGTGAACAAATTGGTATGCTTTTTGTTGATTTGCCTACAAGTTTTGAATGTTAGATATGTTGCAAGTAATCAATATGGTTAAACGGTTTATTCATTTCTCACAATTTTGTATGTAGTTGTCACTAATTGGAGGTTTATTAATTGTACGAGCCAACGTGGATATAACTTCATGGGAAATCAATTGGAACGCTCATTGTCCCAAACAATATGCGAGGTAAGGGGCTCAGAAAAAACTACTGGGAATTATTGTTTATGTATATTAACTTATAAGTGATCATTGTATCCTATTTTTTCAGCGTTGATTGTGGTTTATTTTGCACAAAGTATGTAGATTATTTATCAAGAAATAAAGGTTTTACTTTTTCTCAAGACGATATGCCTAAAATCAGAGCACTGATGTCTCTAGAGCTTAGCAAGGGAAGATTATCTACGTAAAGATACCATGCCTTCGCAAGGGAACAACAAATTCAAAGAGCTGCTTCAAGGGGTGTTACCATTTACCATGAATCAGGGTTCTTACCATTTACCATTTACCATTTACCATGTCAATATTTAACATGTCCATTTCTTGCAATGTATATTTTGACTCATTCATACCAGATTATTTACCAAGAGTTGCTTCAAGGGTGGTATGTACTCGACTATAGCATAGTTTTCCATTGAGCAAGATCTGGTAGGTATTTCGATTTACTAGTTTCCCATGTTACTTGATTATAGCATAGTATTCCATTGCGTGCAAGGTTGTCTAAATTGTATTTCCATTTGCTTGCATGGTATTAACTAAGGTACCTATCGTGCAGCAAGATATGGCAAGGGGTCGTAGCAAAATCTGGTAAGGGCATTAGGCATATTTTGCAAGATATGGTAAGCGCATTGGGCAAGACCAGGAGGGCTGATGCTATAAGATTTGGTAGCTGGGCAAGACCAGGAGTTGCTTTAAGGGTGGTAGCTAGTGCTGGTAGTAGAAAATAGCTGGTAAGGGCATTAGGCAAAACTAGGAGGGCTGATGCTGTATTTGAAACCTTATTTTTGAGGAGATTGTATTTGATTGCTTACTAGCATAAAGCAATGTATTTGAAACCTTGTAAAATGTCATTGTATCTTGGATAAATGTGTTCTTGGTTTATATTTTGTCAATATGATTTGAAAAATGGTAAAGATTGTTTAAATACAATAGGATATCAAGCATTTATTAGGGCCACATCATGCCAATTTTATAGTAGGCTCCCTATCAAAATTTGAAGTCATGAACTCCCAATTTAGATCTAATATAGTACAAATTTAGATCCAATTTTTTAGCAGGCTCTCTTTCAAATTTCAAATTTTGATTTGAATAAGGTAGAACTTCTATATACTAAGGTAGAAATTCTATAGAATAAGGTATAACTTCTATTAAATAAGGTAGAACTTCTATATACTAAGGTAGAACTTCTATAGAATAAGGTAGAACTTCTATTGAATAAGGTAGAACTTCTATAGAATAAGGTAGAACTTCTATATACTAAGGTAGAATTTCTATAGAATAAGGTAGAACTTCTATTAAATAAGGTAGAACTTCTATATACTAAGGTAGAACTTCTATTAAATAAGGTAGAACTTCGATATACTAAGGTAGAACTTCTATAGAATAAGGTAGGACTTCTATTCAATAAGGTAGAACTTCTATAGAATAAGGTAGAACTTCAATTAAATAAGGTAGAACTTCTATATACTAAGGTAGAACTTCTATAGAATAAGGTAGAACTTCTATTGAATAAGGTAGAACTTCTATAGAATAAGGTAGAACTTCTATATACTAAGGTAGAATTTCTATAGAATAAGGTAGAACTTCTATAGAATAAGGTAGAACTTCTATATACTAAGGTAGAACTTCTATTAAATAAGGTACAACTTCGATATACTAAGGTAGAACTTCTATAGAATAAGGTAGGACTTCTATTCAATAAGGTAGAACTTCTATAGAATAAGGTAGAACTTCTATTGAATAAGGTAGAAATTCTATTAAATAAGGTAGAACTTTTATTTTCGTATTTATTTATGTCTTTCTAGCACTTATATTTGTTTTTCTACTTTGTAGGATTGCTTAGGGTATTTTTTTAATAGAAGTGGTCATCATAGAATCTTTAGCAAAAATTACGGCTCGGCCGTAATTATTTTCACAGTCATAATTTGGACCGCGCTGTTCTTCCTTATGAAACATAAAGTTTTATGGGCATGGTGTGATTTTAATCAAACCCGTGATTTTGTAGTGATTTCGAAAAGAAAGTTTCATGGGGGTAGTGTGACAATTTTTACACTCGTAATTTTTAAAAAACATAAATGTAGAAATTACGGGCGTGCTGTGATCACCCGTGATTTTGAAATGATTTTGGAATAGAAAGTTTCACGGGGTGGTGTGATAATTTTCACACTCGTAATTTTTAAAAAACATAAAGGCAAAAATTATGGGTGTGCCATGATTTTTATCACACCCGTGATTTTGAAGTGATTTCAGAATAGAAAGTTTCATGGGGGTGCCGTGATTATTTTCACGGACGTGATTCTTTTCGTCTATGTAAGGATCACGACCATATCTTTTAGGGTTTCTTTTCTTGCATTTGCATCGCCCCTTCGATTCCTGCTTGCCACTACTTCATTTGACCTTCCAGAACTTTCGACGATCCCTTCCCACCTTGTTTTCGGCATCTCCGAGCAAGATTCCGGTGAATCGAAGTCAGATTTTGTTGAGACAACACCATATTTGAGCGCTGTGTTGGTCGATCCAGTTCTGTTTTCAGCCCTGTTTCAATTTTGGTACTGTATCCTATTCCAGTTTTTTTTTTTTTTTGCCAAAGGCAAGAAGAGATTTTATAAATATCTAAAAAATATGTTCCAGAAAATGTACAAACTCCACTAACTCTCTCATCCTAGGATCATAAAAATTTTGATAGAGTTTCCCCTGTATATATGGACGCGTGGATCCTGCTACAACACAACAACTCTCAACCATACATATTAAGAACCATCTCACATAATAAAAAGGGCAAAGAAGCACAAGAGTACAACACCATAGCATCAAAATACATCACGTCTCCTCATTCTTTTTTGCACGGCGTGTTTGCTGACTTGTAGCATTCTAGCACAATGAGCCAGAAAAGCTTGCTAAGGAAACAAAGAGCATACAAAAGCCTCCAGGGAGGTGCCTTAGGAACCCTCCCAATCCCTCCAAGAGCTAAGAAAAGCAGAAACATGAGTGTCATGGTTAGCTGCAAGCAAAAATTTCTTGCCAAAACTTGCAAAATAAACAACCATTTGATGAGTAAAGCCACCATAGAGAAGAAATCTGAAGAACCCCAAGCAAAAATCCATGATAAAAGAAAACCCGAGAGCTCCAAGGAAAAAAGAAGAAAACTGACGCTTTTCCAAACCCATACAGTGACGAAGCCCGCCAGAGAGGAAGAAGCATCAGAAAACCAAGGAGAAAAAGTTATTATAATTCCCATGATTGCAAAAAAGATCGTGTGGTCTGGTCCAAGTCAGGAGGCCAAATGTAGCTCAATACTTTTGCTTTGACATCAGCCAACAAGATGTTATAATAAGCAAGAGGACCACCCCTGTTTGGGGCACCAAAAAGCACCACATTTCTGTACTGCCATATATAATAGATAGCTCCAGACATGAACAGGCGCCGGATATAAGTTTTATTGTTGTCCCCAGCAGTCCAAGAATGGATAAGGTGACTCTCCATGTCATCCCATGAGTCCGTAGAAATCCTGATACCACATCTCCTTTTTATTTGTATCCAAAAATCAGCAATGGCTTTACATTGCAAGAAAATATGATTATGTGTTTCAGGGGCAGAGTTGCAAAGCTTACACGTCGGGTTTTGAATAACCCCCCAGTTGTGGAGCCTGGTACGGGTGCTTAGCCGCCGCAAACAAAGAAGCCATGTGATGAAGGAGTACCGCAGAATATGCCCCTTAAACCATACAATATTTTTCCACTGAACGTCACTGGCAAGCAATTGCTTTTCGTAGGCCGATTTTAGAGAAAAACGCCCATGAGAAGTCACCTTCCTGAAAATACAGTCCTCCTGCAGGTTAGAATTAATAGGGATACGAGGAATGGTGTTATAGACCTCAAGTAGCCTGATGGATCTCTGGTGAGGAAGCTGCCACCTGGCGTTGACGATCAAGGAGTTGAGGCAAGCATCTTTTCCCGGCGGGTTCTCAAATCTGATGTCCTCTACCAAGTTTAAAAGAAGACGAGATTCAAACCAAGGGTCAAGCCAGAGCCGAATGGAAGCTCCATTAGCGATCGTATAACCCACCATCTTGATGCAAGTGTCATGAGTATATTAGATGTTACGGAAAGGCCAAGGGGTCCGATTGGTCAACTGAACTGACCAAATTGAGTCCGATCCCAGGTATCGCTCATGAATCCACTTCACCCAAAGGGTGGCTTTATCAGTAACAACACTCCAAATATGGCGCATAGTGAAAGCTGTATTGAGCTTCCCTATGTCCCGTAGCCCAATGCCCCCCATATGCGTTGGTTTGATGACATTAATCCAAGCCACCTTTGCAATGCTATTTTTGTGCCCCGCTGACCATAAAAAGTTAGCAAGCATAGAATTTAGCGAGGAAATCACCCCGGTGGGTAGTTTCAACACACTGCACCAGAAATTGATGTTGCCATAGCAGATAGATTTGATCAATTCCACTCGCTCAGTATAAGATAATGTCTTTGCCCGCTAGGTTGAGAGATAATTTGCTATTTTTTCCAAAAGGGGCATACAGTTTCTCTTCTTGATTTGGTGACTGGTAATAGGAATGCCTACGTAGCAGAACGACATAGAACCAGTTGGAATACCCAGGATAGAAGAGACTTTACCTTGGATATGCGATCCACAAGAGGCCGAGTAAAATATTTGCGATTTGCCCTTGTTTATTTGGAGACCAGTATCGTGGTAGAAGGTCTCCAGAACCCGATTGATGGCCCTAGCTGAGGCTTCAGAAGCTTCACAGAAAATGATAACATCATCCGCGAACTGCAAGTTAGTAATTTCCAAGGCCTTGCAATGATCATGATGGCGGATGCTACCGTTCCTAAAAGCCTTAGAGAGCAAATCCATGAGGTACTGCATTACAATGATAAAAATGTATGGACACATCGGACATCCCTGCCGAAGACACCGGGTACCCTTGAAGAAACCAACGTCTTGCCCATTGAGGGTGAGAGTGAATGTGGGGGATGTAATGCAAGTCATGACTCTTTCAACAAAACGAGAGGGGAACTGATAAGCCCTTAGAATGTGATTTATGAAATCCCATCTGGTTGAATCAAAAGCCTTATGGAGATCCACCTTTATAGCCATGTGCCGGGAACCGGTTTTCTTGTGGTAGCCATGCATAATCTATTGACATAGCATGATATTTTCATGAATGGAGCGGCCTTGAATGAAAGCATGTTGATTCCCCTCAATGATCTCAGGAAGGACCCTCTTGATGCGATTGGCCAGAATTTTTGAGATGAAGTGGTAAATCAATTGACAAACTGATATGGGCCTGAAATCTGCAAAAGAAGAAGGGTTAGGGACCTTAGGAATAAGGGTGAAGGATGTTACATTAACCCTTTTGAGTAAGTGACCATGCTCGAGGAAATCCATAATGGCCGCCAACACCATGTTCTTTATAGTGTCCCAGCAGGACTTGAAAAAGGAGGCGTTGAAGCCATCAACGCCCGGCCGGTGCCTTGGCACTATTTGAAGCTAGAATGATCTTCTCAATGTGGGCCCTATCAAAATCCGTGATGAGAGAATGAATAGCATCAGGTGACAGGGTCGATCTCACCTAGAAATCCAGGGTCCTATGTGAGATATTAGGGGCAAGAATACTTTGAAAGTATCGCACGACCTCTTTAGATAAATCGTCACCATAGACAAACTCCCCATTTTGGTCCTTCAAAGCTGCAATGGAGTTTCTAGTTCTTCTGGCTTTCATTAAGCTGTAAAAATAAGAAGTGTTGGAATCACCAAGGGAGATATGGAGGTCTCCCGATCTCTGCTTAAGAGCAGACTCTTCCGCATCCCAATACGCCTTAATGCCATCTTGATAATGTCTTTCCGAGGTGCAAAGAGTGGGATCGCTATGGTTTGCTTGGAGCTCCTACTGGATGGCCTCCAGCCGGCTATGGTTATCCCTAAGATGGGCCTCATTCTCTCTCCTCAACTCCTTTGACCAAGATTTGAGCGCCTGCTTGACCAAAGTAAGCTTGCAATAAAGAATGAACATGGGCATACCGTATATGTGATTTGCTGATGACACCAAAATATATAGTATGTTTTGTATCATTTTAAATACCTTTTCATGCCAAATTGAGGATCCTTTACTTGTTTTTATGCTGAATCCATCAAATATTGCAAAGTCTACTTCTATTTTAGTTTTTCATGATTTTCAGGCAAAAAGGCATCATTTTAGGGTGTTTTCGAGCAAAATAAAATACATAGAAGAATTCTCAACATCAACAAGAGGTCACACAAGAAATTTCACGCAAACCGAGGCTGAGGACCAAAATAGGGCAGGGCCGTATTTATAATACGGTACCGTATTTTTTGCGGCTACCGTATTATCGAGAGCACGGCCGTATTTTGGAGTACTTTCGGAACAGAAACCATTACTGAAATTACGGCACTGCCGTAAACTATTTCACGGGCCGTATTTTCCAAACGTTTCCGACCAGAGAGTTCAGCCGATTTTATGGCAGTGCCGTGAAACATATTACGGTGCCGTATTTCCCAGCACTTTCAGAATAGAACGCTCGATCCATTTTACGGCAGGGCCGTAAACTATTTCACGGGCCATATTTTCTAGACATTTCCAACCAGAGAGTTCAGTCGATTTTACGGCAGGGCCGTGAACTATTACACTGCAGTATTTCTATTTTTGAACGCGACTCCCAGGTCAATTTCGACACCCGATTTTTGCGGAGACGATTGCGAGTGATCCAGACCCTTAAATTCGATGTTGTAAGAAGCAATTAGGAGGCAACCAAGAAGAGGAAGAGGATAACACAAAAAGCCCTAATTTTCATCCACTCGACAGAGAGAAATCACAATTCATACTACCGCCTAGGGTTATGCCATCGCGACAAATCCAGACCATCTCAGACAGCAAAATTCATACTGAAGGTTCGCTAGAGGAGGAGACAATGTACTAGATCTTTTAGAACGAAAGGAGGTCAATTGGAAGAGAAATCAAAGAAAGAAGTCGCGCCGACACTATTCACCGTTTCAACTTGCAAAATACGGCTGTGAAATATTTCACAGCCGTGCTGTATTTTCTAAACTCTTCTCTTCCTTTGATTTTCAACTCTCTAAAACCATGGAATATTGTAACTTCT
>CM050440.1:36703051-36713838 GCA_027562315.1 Costus pulverulentus | reverse complement strand
TTCTAAACTCTTCTCTTCCTTTGATTTTCAACTCTCTAAAACCATGGAATATTGTAACTTCTTCACCATGCTAGCTTAAACTCCTCTTGGGACATGGGGGTGTTATTCCCTTGATATTTCAATGACTACATAACTTTTCTCACATCAATATATCTTTGCTATGGTTATTTTACTCAAGTGATTTATGCCTTCAATCGTTTTTAGTATCATGCATTAACATGTTTTAGAGTTTTATGCTATGGACTGAGAAGATGATATCATAGAACTTGGAACCCTAGAATTTATTGTAAGAGCTCATCGCAAGAGATTGGTTGTGTTCTTACCCATAGATTTTAGAAGCTTATTTCTTGTTAATGTTATGACCTAGAATTTATTGTTGTTTTTAGACATGATAACATGCTAGAGATAGATGTTAGATTGTTAGAAAGCCTTGAGTAAAACCTACGAAACTAAGGTGCGAGAGTGCTTAATTTTGCTTGAAATCTTGGTATTGAGGTAGAATGCACGAGAGTGATTCTTTATCTCTTTAGCCAAAATTCACTTATATTTAGCATTGAATTGATCTTGCACGAGAGTGAGGATCGTTCCTTGTAAACTAACTGCACGAGAGTGAGTTAGTTTATTTATCAAGTGAATTATATCTTGACCATAACAAAGATAAATTGATGAATCTTTAATCATATTTAGTCATGAATATTAAGACGAATGAACCCCTAGCCCCGATTCCCTCATTCTGATTTACTTCGATTACAGTTTGATTGCTATTTACACAACCCTCGATTTGCTTAGCTAGCGAAAATTCAATTAGTCAGTACTTAATAGCGAAGTCCCTGTGGTTCGATATCTTAAATATTACTTCGAGTATCCGTGCACTTGCAGACACAACAAGTTTTTGGCGCCATTGCCGGGGACTTCGGTTTTGTTGATATTGATATAGTTGTTATTATCACTAGACTAAGTTTTTGTTTTTTTTATTTTTTTTACTACTTTCTGTGATAGATTTTGATTTTCTTTTAAGCTCTACAATTTCTAAACTTTTCTGATTTTCTACCTGTTTATGCGCAGAAATCTTAGGTCAGGACCATTAGTTCCCTTTGATCCTGAAATTAATAAAACACTTAGACTGCGCAGGAAGTTGAGATTTGCCGAAGTAAGAGAGGAAGAATCCATCATGGCAGAGAGGAGAATGCTTAGAGAATATGCAGCCCCAAATACACAGGGAATTCGTTCCAGCATCACTAGGCCTGCTATAGATGCAAACAACTTTGAGATCAAACTAGCGTTCTTATCGATGATCCAACAGAATCAGTTTGGAGGATCTCCTTTGGAAGATCCAAACCAACACTTATCTCTTTTCCTTGAATTTTGTGACACTATAAAGATTAATGATGTATCTGACGATGCCCTTAGACTAAGACTGTTTCCCTTTTCTCTCAGGGACAGAGCAAAAGCTTGGCTTCATGCACATCCGACTGGGACATTCACTACTTGGGAGCGGTTGTCAAACGCCTTCTTGCAGAAGTATTTTCCTCGTAGTAAGATGATCCAGTTGAGGAACCAAATCACAGGCTTTGCTCAGAGAGATGGTGAATCAATGAGTGAAGCATGGGAACGCTTCAATGAGCTTCAACAGAAATGCCCCCACCATGGAGTGGAAGACTAAGTTTTAATTCAAACTTTCTATAATGGTTTGTTTTACAACACATGCTTAACTGTTGATGCTGCTGCAGAAGGAGCATTGATGAACAAGACTGTTGATGTAGCCCATGCCTTGATTGAAGAGATGGCACTAAATCACAACCAGTGGGCTTCGGAGAGAGGAGTGCTTTATCGGCCTTCTCAGGGTAAGAACGATGGTGATGGTTTGTGTTCTCTTGCAGAAAAGGTAGATTCATTATGCAATCATTTTGATTCTTTCCAAATCCAAACCTGTTCTTTGTGAAGTTTGTGGGAACAATGGGCACTATGCTGAGGAGTGCAAAGTTATTGTTGACCAGGAGAGTGAGCAAGTTAATGCAGTGGGGGGTTACAACCAAGGTAGATCCAATAACCCTTACTCCAATACCTACAATCCTGGCTGGCGGAACCATCCTAACCTGTCTTGGAAGAATAACAATCAAACTAGTGGGCAAAATGAGAATAGAGGCTATAATCAGAGTCAGTCAAACCAGAGCCAACCCCAAAAATCTAGTTTAGAAGAGATGTTTGAGTAGTTCATGGGTAAGCAGATGAGCAAAAATGATGAGATTATAGAGACCCTTAAGTAGATAAATTCTAGGTTGGATGGTGTTGTTGCTCATAATAAAATGTTAGAAACTCAGATAGCACAATAGGCTAATACACCTTATAGACCCCTAGGGAAGTTACCTGCAAAACCTGAACCAAACCCTAGGGAACATTGTAACGCCATCATAACTAGGAGTGGGAGACAATTGGAAGATCCAAGGGGACCATTAGATGATGAAGAGGTTGAGCCTGATGTCATACCTAGTGAGGAACCAGTTTTGGAACCACAGCCCACACAAGGGCAGTCCCTTCTTGATTCTTCTCCTTCTAAGGAGAAGGAGTCTTCGCAGAGAAGTGACTTACCTTGTGAAGTTGAGGAACCTAGACCTAGTTCACCACAGCCATACAGGACACCTATCCCTTTTCCCCAGAGGATTGTGTAAGCTAAGCTAGATAGGCAGTTTGGAAAATTTTTGGAAGTGTTGAAAAAGTTATACATTAATATTCTTTTTACAGATGCATTATCCCAAATGCCTACTTATGCAAAATTTTTAAAAGAAATTTTATCTAACAAAAGAAAAATTGAGGACTACGGTACTGTGGCACTAACTGAAGAATGCAGTGCTCTTATTCAAAACAAGTTGCCACCGAAATTAAAGGATCCAGTTAGTTTCTCTATTCCTTGTTCAATTGGGAATGTTGCTTTCGATCGAGCCTTATGTGACTTGGGAGCTAGTGTGAGTCTAATGCCTTTGTCTGTGTGTAGGAAACTGGATATGGGAGCTCCCAAGCCTACTACAATTTCTTTGCAGCTCGCTGATCGATCAGTGAAATATCCAGTAGGTATCCTAGAAGATGTTCCTATACAAGTTGGTAAGTACTTCATACCCGCTGACTTTGTGGTACTTGAAATGGAAGAGGATGCCAAGATTCCTATTATTTTGGGTAGACCGTTCTTAGCCACTGCTGGAGCCCTTATTGATGTAAGGAACGGTAAACTTACTTTGAGAATTGGCAATGATAAGATTGAGTTTGATTTAAACAATTCATTGAAAAAACCTGCATATGCTAGTTCTTGTTGCACTATTCATGATATTGATGATACAGTCTATGATGTTAGTTGTCTGTTTGATGTTTCTTTTTCTGATTCTTTCTCTGACTCTTTTTCTGATTCCTTGGAAAATTCTTGTGAAATTTTGATAATTCTGGTTTTGAGAATGATTTTGATGTTGAAAAATATAATATTTTAGATTGTGCTTTTTTTGATGATGAAAGTGAAAAAATTCCTAAAATTGAGTTGAAAGTTTTACCTGATAACCTTAGATATGAATTTCTTGGTCCTAACTCCACCTACCCTATGATTGTGGATGCTAAACTAGATGCCAAGGAAACTGATCTGCTCTTAAAGGAGTTGAGAGTTCATAGAAAGGTAATTAGGTACACCATTGATGACTTGAAGGGGATTAATCCTTCTTTTTGTATGCACAGGATTCACATGGAGGATGAGCACAAGCCGCATGTAGATTTTCAGAGAAGACTCAACCCATCTATGAAGGAAGTGGTGAAGAAGGAAGTACTAAAATTGCTTAATGCAGGTATTATCTACCCTATCTCAGAGAGTAAGTGGGTAAGCCCTGTACACTGTGTTCCTAAAAAGGGAGGTGTCACTGTAATAAAAAATAAGGACAATGAATTGATACCTGTTAGAACTGTCACTACTGGCGTATGTGTATTGATTATAGAAAATTAAATGCTGCCACTAGGAAGGACCATTTTTCCTTGCCTTTCATTGATCAAATGGTTGAGAGACTTGCTAAACACTCTTACTTTTGTTTTCTTGATGGATATTCCAGATTTTTTCAGATTCCCATTCATCCTGATGATCAGGATAAGACCACCTTTACATGTCCATATGGTACTTTTGCTTATAGAAGAATGCCCTTTGGTTTATGCAATGCATCTGCTACTTTTCAGAGGTGTATGATGGCGATTTTTTCTAAGTTTATTGAAGATTTCATGGATGTTTTTATGGATGATTTCTCTGTCTACGGTTTTTCTTTTGATGACTGCTTGGCTAATCTCTCTAGAGTTTTACAGAGATGCAAAGAGACTAACCTTGTCTTGAATTGGGAAAAGTGTCACTTTATGGTTAGACAGGGGATAGTTTTGGGTCATCTTGTTTCAGAGAGAGGGATTGAAGTGGACAAGGCCAAGATAGAAGTGATTGAGAAGTTGGCACCACCCACCACTGTCAAGGAGATCAGGAGCTTTTTGGGACATGCAGGGTTTTACAGGAGGTTCATCAGGGACTTCTCTAAACTTGCTAAACCTCTGACTGATTTACTTTGTAAAGATGCAAAAATTCTACTTTGATGAGAAATGTCTGTCTACTTTTCAGGAATTGAAGAAAACCTTGACATCAGCACCTATTATGCAACCACCTGACTGGGAGTTACCCTTCGAGCTTATGTGTGATGCCAGTGATTTTGTAGTGGGAGCAGTTCTAGGGCAAAGAAAGGAAAAGAAGCCTTATGTGATCTCTTATGCCAGTAAAGATTTAGATGAAACACAGAGGAATTACACCACTACCAAGAAGGAGTTGTTGGCTATAGTTTTTGCATTTGATAAATTCAGATCTTACTCGATAAATTCAAAAGTTATAGTATATACTGATCATGCTGCAGTTAAATATTTGATGCAGAAGAAGGACAGTAAGCCACGGTTGTTGAGATGGATTTTGCTTCTGTAAGAATTTGATATGGAAATCAAAGATAAGAAAGGAACTGAGAATTTAGTTGCAGACCACCTTTCAAGGATGATTGTTGAAGATACAAAAGGTGATATTAATGATTCCTTTCCTGAGAAACAACTGATGAGAATTGCACAAATTAAGGCCCCTTGGTATGCAGATATTGTAAATTATCTAGTTGCTAATATATTTCCTATTGATTTGAGTTACCAAGGCAAGAAAAGATTTTTAGCAGATGTTAAACACTATTTTTGGGATGAGCCTTATGTGTTCAAAAGATGTGCAGATGGAATATTTAGGAGATGTATCCCCGAAGAAGAAATGAAAGACATATTATCGCAGTGTCATGGATCATCATATGGAGGACATGCTAGTACTGAGAAGACAGTTTTCAAGGTACTACAATATGGATTTTATTGGCCCACATTATTTAAGGATGCAAGGAATTTTATAATGTCTTGTGATAATTGTCAAAGGATGGGGAATATAAATAGAAGGAATGAGATGCCATTGTCTACCATACTTGATGTTGAAATTTTTGATGTTTGGAGTTTTCATTTCATGGGACCTTTTCCATCATCTGGAGGGAATAATTATATACTCGTGGCGGTAGATTATGTTTCCAAGTGGGTAGAAGCCATTGCTTCTCCCACCAATGATTCTAGGGTTGTGGTGAAACTATTTAAAAGAGTTATCTTCCCACGCTTTGGAGTACCACGAGTTGTGATTAGTGATGGAGGATCTCACTTTATTGAATACAAATTTTTAGCTTTACTTAGAAAATATGGGGTAAATCATAGAGTTGCAACACCTTACCATCCCCAAACAAGTGGACAAGTGGAGATATCTAACAGAGAAATTAAAGGGATATTGGAAAGGACAGTGTTAAGAACAAGGAAGGATTGGGCGCTCAAGCTCGATGAAGCACTTTGGGCATACCGGATTGCTTTCAAAACACCAATAGGTATGTCACCATTTCAATTGGTTTATGGAAAATCATGTCACCTTCCTGTAGAACTCGAGCATAAAGCATTCTGGGCAATCAGAGCATTAAATTTTGACTTGAAGAGTACAAGTGAAAAGAGGAAACTACAATTGAGTGAACTTGATGAAATTAGACTCTTTGCTTGTGAAAATGCAAAGATCTACATGGAGAGGACCAAGAGATGGCATGATCAACATGTACTCAGAAAAGAATTTCAACCAGGTGAAGAAGACTTATCCGTACGGAGCCGTCGACATATGGAGTGAAGAAAAAGGAGTATTCAAAGTTAATGGACAGAGATTGAAACACTACTATCACGGAAATCAGATTGAAGAAGGGGAGAATTATCTACTTGATGAAATACAAACGGATCCAAGAGTGAAAGGGTCAAGCTAAGGACCATTAAAATTAGCGCTTCTTGGGAGGCAACCCTAGCTTTCTAACCTCTATTTGTTTCAATTTTTGCTTAGGACTAATTTTTCTTTTATGTTTATAGAAAAATCATGATTTGATGTAAAATACGGTACTACCATAAAGTCTGTTACAGTATCGTATTTTTGGTTCACTTTCCACCAGAGGGTTGTGACGAAATTACGGCACTACCGTAAACACTTACATGGTACCTGTTGTGTCCGCAAGTGCACGGATACTCGAAGTAATAAAATAGATATCGAACCACAGAGACCTTGTTGTCAAGTACTAAATAATCGATTTCTCGCTAGCTAGGCAATGGAAAAATAGTGAATCAAACTATCGAAAAGAACACGGAGAAAATATCAGAGAGGAAATCGGGACTAGGGGTTCATCTACTTTAATTTCTAATGACTAGATTAAGATAAGTATTTGTCAATCTAATTCTATTATGGTAAAGGTAAAATTTACTTTATAAATAAATTATCTCGCTCTCGCGTAGACAATCATACAAAAAACCGATCCCCACTCTCGCGCAAGATCTATTCAATGCTGAAAATAAGTAAACCATCAGCTAAGAACTCAAGGATCTCTCTCGTGCATCCAAATTCTAGGTTGATCACCTCAAGTGGAAACTCAAAGATCACTCTCATGCATCCGAGCCTCAACACTAGTTTTACTCAAGGGTTTCCAACGACTCGATACTCAATCTCTTAGCAATATCAAATCAAGTCTACACATTAACTCAATCCAAAGTATCAGAAATTCAACATGGCAATAAAATCACTAAAAATCAGAATTCGAAGAACTACCTAATCTCTTACGATAGTTCCAAACTCAACAATTCCTAGGGTTCCGAATTTCAACAATCAACCTCTCGGTCTATTTCGCAAAACTCTAAAACATGCTGATATTTAAGATACAAAGGAGAATCAAAGAACTATCAATCACAAGAGTAAAATTATCATAAAGAAATTAGTTTGACAAAGTTAAGATTTTCTAGTCATTAGGGAACAAAGAGATTACAACCCCATGTCCCAAAGAAAGATTAAGTTACCGTGATGAAGGAATTACAATAAAACATGTTTTTATATGAATAGGAATCAAAAAGAGGAGAAAAGAGTTACAAAATAGTGATATAATGAAATTACAACACCGTAATCGCCTAGAACAACACTGTCATTGTTGTTTCATTGATTTCCCCTCCAATCAGAATCCTTTTGCTTTGAAACTTTAGATGCAAGTTCTCCTTCACTAGGTGAAGCTCTCTGTCAAATTTCGTGGCCGGGAGTGGTCAATAGGCTGAGAACCGATGAACCCTAGAAATTCTGCCTCTCCCTTAATTTCGCCGTGGATGGATCATAAAAATTGGGGCTTTCAGTGCATTTTTCTTCTCCTCATTGAGATGAGTAGGCCACTTCTTTCAGATCTCAATTTGGACTTCGAAATCAAAAGATATGGTCTTTTTAATTTTCGGGGCGAAAAAATCAGAATTCTGGGTTTCAGAATACGGTACCGTATCCGAAATACGGTGGTGTCGTATTTCCTTCTGTGAGTTCTGGGCAGAAAACATGGTACCGTGTAAGTTCTCACGGTGCTGCCGTATTTTATGCAAAACCCTTCTCGTTGAAATTGATGGAAAATACGGTACCGTGAGCTTTTCGTTTAGAAATACGGTAGTGTCGTATTTGTGTTAGAACTTTCTGGTCAGAATGGCCACAAAATACGGGGCCATGCATCTTCATACGGCAGTGCCGTATTCTTGTCAAATCTTTCTGGTCAAAAATGCTGAATAATACGGTACCGTGCGATTTCATACAGCAGTGTCGTATTTCACCTAAAACATCCCTTACGAAATACGGTAACGTGATAGTTTTGCTCCAAAATATGGCAGTGCCGTATTTTTGCTAGAAGATCCCTTTTGAGTTGAAATTTGATGGGTAGACTCCTCTTGATGGTTAGAATTCATTCATGCATTTAGATTGCTCGAAAACCGGTGATAATGATGTCTTTTTTCCTGAAATTGATCAAAAACCAAAGACGGTGTAGATTCCGAAGTATATTATAAAAAAGGCATAAAAACAAAGCAAGAGAGTAAGATCATGGCTCAAAAGACTACTAAATAAGTATGAAAAACATGATGAAATTTAGAGTCATTAGTACCGTATTTTGTTGCACAAATCAACCAGAGAGTCTCCTCGTTTTAACGGCATAGTCATAAGTTAGTTTAAGGTACCGTATTTTACACAAACAAAGAAAAAAAAATTCGCTCCTTGATTTTTACGACAGTACCATAACGGATTACACGGTACTGTATTTCTAAGTCATTTTTGAACAGAACACTGCCAAGATTTTATGGCAGTATTGTAAACCGCTTTACGGTACCATATTTTTGATCTAGTTTTAACCCGAGAGCAGTAGTAATTTTACGGCAGTGTCGTAAGACATTACACTGCCGTATTTCATTTTCTGACACACGAACTCTGTGTCGTATTTAGGGTTTTGACCGGACCCTTTTTAGGGTTTTTACCCTCATTCTCACTCGTTTTTTTAGCTGTTCTTGGATTTTCGATCATCTCCGACCACCTTGGGACGCCGGAGACATTTCCCGTTCAGCTTTCATCGTCGATTAGGTACCCATTTCACCGATTTTACAGATTTGACGAGTTTTTATCAAGTTTCGCCCCTTTCACTCGTTTTCACGCGTTTCTCAACCATTTTGAGTTATTCTTGTTTTCATTTACCCGTTAGAGGTTAGGCTATCGATCCTTTGCTATTTGGAAGAATTTAAACCGATTTCCGTCACCGATTTGAACTGAAGTACACTGAACTTACTCAAAGTTACTGTTCATTGACGTTTACTTTGTTTTCTTGAGTTTAAGCCTGAGTTCTAAGTTGATTTTTGTTTCCAATGAACTTGATTAACATTTATGATGATGTTGAGAGTATGATACAATGTCATATATTTGTTGTATTTGCATTAAATTGAAAATTATAGCTTGAGTTCATACTCATGGCACCAAGAACAAAGTCAATTTGTCCCAGAAGAAAGGGGAAAGCCCCTGCTGAATCATCTCAACCACAGAACCCCCATGGGATAATCTTCAAAAATGAAATGCAGGAATCCAGATACAACAAAATTTTAGAAAGAAAAATCATCAACACTAAGTATGCTGATCGAAGAACATTGGAAGCCATGGGGCTTTATGAGGACGTGCTTTGGATGTTTGAGAGGATCAAGGCTAAGTAGTTCTTCCAGATGACTCCGCACACTTATCTACCGCTTGTTCTGGAGTTCTTGAGCAGCTTAATAATTGACTTAAAGGGAATTTTTGAATGGACCTGCAGTAGGAGAAATCACTTTCAGATTAGCTAATGAGGAGAGGAAGCTTACATTGCAAGAAGTAAGAGATATCTTTGAGTTGAGCACATGAGGATATACTGAGATGCCTCTTGGATTCATGGAAGGCATTTTCTAGAACCAAATTACAGATGAGAGTCATTTCTATGCCGTTTCTACTAGAGCTAGCAAGATCAAGAACCCTTGTATTAAGTATGCCCACAGGGTTCTAGCACACACTGTGTTTGGAAGAGGAGATAGCGACGGCATGGTCCGTCAACATGAACTCTGTTTTCTTTGGGGGATGCTCAATGGATTTGCTATTGATGTGGCTTTCTTCATGATAAAACACATCGACAAAGTTGCCAGAGCGAGCAGAGGATTTGTGGTGATAGGAGGCTTGGTCACTCCTATAGATAGATATTTTGGGATAGAGCCCTATGGAACTGAGTTGGCAAAAGGGAATGCAAGACTAGACATTGAGTCTTGCATAGCAATGAAGATGATTATTAGAGAAGGTGACATTTTTATTTGGTCCTTGGACCAAATATCCCTCCTCTACCGTTACCTCACATCGAGAAGACCACGGTCAGAGAAAGAGCCAACTAGAAGTTATCCCCTAGTGCGGCTGAGGTAGCTTTTACTCCACCGCTAGATACAGTTCCACCGCCACCCACCTGGGGTGGAAGGGGTGATCCCTATGTTGGTGTATATGCCCTGCAGACCAATGTATGGACATGGTCAGACATTGTTTGAATGTACTTTGATAGAACTATTATTCTTTATAGAGGCATGGTCGTTATTATGCAGACTTCTCTACTTGCGTTCATGTATTGAGTTGCATATATAATGTCCCAGGAGTTTGGATTGGATCCATTCTCATAAGCTATCCCCAGACAAGGTACCATAGCAGATATGGGATAACTTTGGTACATGTGAGACTGGTGTATGGCCTGGTTAAGTGCAGAGCACAGTAACGCAGGCATACAGGTGCATTGGATGCACTGGAGTGATCCACCGTGAGGATTGACTTATCTAGTCAACAAGTCAATCTCACATGCAAGAGGTTTGCATTG
>CM050440.1:36575297-36595727 GCA_027562315.1 Costus pulverulentus | reverse complement strand
AATGCCAAAGATAAGTATTATTTAAACCACTTAACTTGATCCTCTTAGCATTCACGTTGCACATAGAACTTTGCATGTCCAAGACATACAACCCATTGCATAGTGTACCAGATCCATAGAATATGTTTGGCAATGAAAAATAACATGTGTTCTCTTTTATCGCAAAACAAAATTCTTTCCTCGCCAGGGCAGGAATGGATATAATATTCTTAGTAATCGACGGTGCATAGAAGCAATCTTCCAGTTCTAGTTGAAGTCCAGACGGCAGCGATAGAGTGTAGTCTCCTACAGTTACAGCAGCAACATATGCCCCGTTACCGACCCGAAGGTCAATCTCTCCTGGTCGCACTGTCCTACTTCGTTTGAGCCCTTGCATACTTGTACAAATATGCACTCCACATGCGGTATCCAATACCCACGTATTTGAAGTAGACAAATTGACTTCAACCATGCAAATACTAGAGCCTGAAGATGGAGGTGTAACCCTTCTCCTCTCCTCTTTCTGGTTATGCCTTTTATAGCTTTCGAGCTTGAGGTCACCCCTCAAGATTCGACACTAATCCATCAAGTTGGATCCAACCAACTTGTTCTATTTCCAGGATAGATCGCAGTGACAAGCTGCTATTGTTCATAGTCATCATTTCTACAACAACTAAGAAAAGTAGATTAGCACTACTTCAAATCATTTAAACTGGACTTGTTTTAAATGATCATGGTTCCCACTATTTTAATCGAATTGACAACCTACAAAGTCAATCGGGAAATTCAAGATTTCCTAGTGAGATGGGATCCTTGTTCCTCACACGGCCTCGCGTCCCGCTAGGGCAGGATGTACTGCACGAGGTGACGCATGTATCTCAAGGTAGGCGCGCCAGCCCATTGCAACTTAGCAATTCCCCTTCTCAAGACAGTTCAAGCATTTTGTGCCCAGCTAGGACTGGAACAACACAAAACCCTAACTTCTTGAGGCTGCCTCTAGAGTTCCATCATGTGGCCATCACATATGAAAAACTATTCAAGTCTATCTTGACCGTTATGCCCAGGGCCAACGAATTCCTTGCAAAGGCGCGTCCAGGATTTTAACTAGACTGGGGAAAACATTGTCACCACACGCCTCCTAAAGATAGATGGGTGTGTCCACTAGGGTGGAAACAATGCACAACACCATCAATCGATAGTTTGACGAGGGCTATGCGTCAGAAGGCTACTAGACTTGATATTTGAATGAGTGTTTTGAGGTCTCAGCAATGCAGTTTTATCTTATGTCTAGCATTACAGGCATGCAATCCTATAGTGATAACATAAAATAAAACATCATAGGCATGCTTTAGCTGATATGGAAAGCAGTAAAGGGATGATGTGATCATAGCCTATTCAAGACATTGAACCAACCCATGCCAGAAGAGGTTCAACTCTTGACCTAGGACTCAAGCCCCAAAAGACCTAACCTAGCCGACTTCTATCTTGGTCTTCAAGCTCGGCTCCAAGGTCCTCCTCACCATGGTTTAGCTCTCAAGCCCTAGAGGTAGTTCTAGGGAAACCCTAGAAGAACCCTCATAGGTTCGGCCAATCCCATGGGCTTCCTTCAAGGATGATGCACCACCAAATAAGGGCCATCAAGGAGGGGTGCTTCTTGCACCACCATGCAAGGTGCTCAAGAAAGCATGCATGCGCCTATCTTTAGGTGATGTGCGCCATCCTAATCTTCATCTTAATTAAAAGCAAAAAGAAAAGTGGCATGCAGGCCTCACAAGAGTACATCACAGGCATGCAAAGGGGCTTGACTAATGATCACAACACCATGCACAATCAAGGCATTACTCACGCAATTCTACATGCTCATGAAAAACATAAAATTTCAAATTTTACTTTTTAATAAAACCAGTTTCTTTTTTCTCATCTTCTTCTCACAAATCTTTTAGTTATTCGCAATTAATTTTCATAATGATTTCAAAGATCCTCTCGGCTAGTAATTTTGACAGATTAAGAGACCCGGCCAGTCCGAAGACACAATGCCCGTCCTACTTGACAAAACCACATGCGCCTTTGATCTTTAAACCATGCAAGAAAAATAACCCAAAAATCCAAAAGAGATTGAAAAGGTGATAGAAACAAGAAACCCTAATTTTTCCTACTTTTAGAAAAAAACGTTTGCCATGCAATTTGCAATTTTTGAAAATTAAAATATGGCATGTGAGCATGAAAAATATCAAAAGCATGAAAAACATCGTTCGAGTTTCGCAAGTTGCTTTGATACCACTGTTGGGAAACCCCAGGGATATTTTACAAATTTTTAGAGGTGCAAACACATTGCACAGCAGAAGAATACCCCCAAAACAGGCCAGTCCCAAAAACCCAGTGAAGATCGCATGTGAAAGAGTCGACACGTTGAGATAGAAAGTACCTTGATTTAGGTGAGGCCGATGTCATAGTAAGGGCGCCCAAGCGTGCGCCCTCTGCAGTCTCACACACACGGATGCCTCGAGCTCTCTTCTTCCATGCTTGGTGCTAGCCTCGGGAAGAAGATCCAAGCCTTATGTTTATTCCTCTAGCCTTGCGCCACCTCCAAGGTGTATGCGCCAAGAGGAAGATGAGGAGAAGGAAGTCGCCAAACACCACCAAGTTCCTCATGCCAAGAGGAAGGGAAGAAGGTGTGTTGCGGCTAGGGTTGGATGGAAGAATTGCGCCACTAGCCTCTTGCTCTCGCCCTCAAGAATTCGCCCTCAATTTTGATCATGCCTCAAGGAGATATTAGTATCATGAGGGGAGGCGTCTATGGCTCTATTTATAGAGCAAGAGGCGGTTGAGCGTGTGGCCACAAATCAATTTGAGTGGGCGGCTAGGAGAGGATTTAGGAGTTTAATTATTTTAGGAAACCAAGTCCTAATCCAATTAGGACTCTAATTAATTATTTAAATAATTAAATCATAATCTAATTTGGATTCTAATTAATCATGATCAGTCCTAATCCAATTAGGACTCAAGTGAGCCACTTGATCAAGGTTCAAATTAAATTTTGAATCAAGTCCTAATCCAATTAGGACTCTAATTAATTCAAATAAATTAGCCCATTTAATCCCACAAAAATAGGACTCTAATTAATTAATTAATTAGCCCCTATTTTATCATGATTAATTAAACTCACAAGAGGTATAGGCGCTAACCCTAGTCTAACTAGGGTTAAGCATACGCCATCTCTTTCCTTCTCCTTAAGCCCATTAAGCCCAACTTTTCAATGGGCCCAGCCCAATGTCCATTATGCATGTTAACCAAGCCCATGGATCCAATCAAATTTAACCCTAGGTCAAATTAGGCTAACCATGGTTAATATGCCGTAAATGGAAGTTGGCTCCAAGAAATCTCTTCCATCTCATCATGCCCATTGGCGCTGATGAAATCTCCAGAATAGATCCAAGTTATCCAATAACTGGATCATAAGGCTCCCCGATCAATACGAGAACTCGAGTATCAAGGTGTGCGACCCTGTAGGTTCCTCTGACATTGGCAGTGCTGACCCATGGTCACCACAAGCAGTGAGTGGCACCTAGCAGTGCATCGCTGCTACTCAAGTCATCAGAATGGATATCGACATCAACATCCGCATCATCACAACCAGGTACAGATGCATCACAGTCTCTTTGCCAAACTGATATCCGATTGGCCAAGTGTGTCACCACTTGATTCTATCCAATCTCATGGCTATGACTAAATCAGGTCTAACCTGAGTATGGCCATACACTTTCAGTCATAGAACCATAGAGGAGCTCCATGGATATCATGCTTCCCTTAGGAAGGGGCAAATCCTATGTTTGTGCATTGACCTTCTCATATGGGTCGTGACATGCCCAATGACAACCATTATTACCTCCCAACTACGGCAAGGTGTTAGCTTGTATCAAAGCATATCCCTAACCACATAGAATGGCCAATGACCTCTAGTCAAGGGATCAATGCATCTCCTATCATTTGTGAGGATAACTCGTGACACCAAGTCATTGCCTCACAGCGGGTTAGTCCAGTATATCTACCACTGATATACCCATATGCCTGCGTTAGCACCTCGTGCCTAACTAGCCCATATACCAGTCTTACAAGTACCATAGTTGTCCCATATCCACTAAGGTACATTGACTAGGGATAATAGTTTGAGCACAGATCCAATATGTCTCCAGGGACATTATCATATAAGTACATGTTCGCAGATATAAACAAATAATGATAACGACAATGCCAGTATGATATAAATATCAATGTCAAGTAGTACAAGTAACGGACCAGAATTAGGTCCTTAGGGCATATACACCAATAGTCCCCTGCGTGGGACTTTGACTGATTTGAGCCCTGCGAGTCGGCCTTTAAGATTCGTATAATAATTAAAAAAATTGATCTGTGTACTTATATAAACCAGGGCAGGACAGTTTGTTATTAGAGGCGGTTTAACATGGCAAGAATAAAATTTTGCTAAAGAGAGAGAGAAAAATAATAATAACGTTCCTAGCTTCAGGAAGCAACATGGGGAACCAAAAGCAATAGGTTGCTTCATGATGCCGAGTGGTGGCGGACGTCGGTACCGATACATTGGCCGACACTAGGAGATGTAGACGTGCGACGTCCATGCATTCGTTGGAAGAGAGTACATGGGGTCTGTTACTCCGACGTGAACGCAATTGTAAATTAGACACGGTCGTAGTGTGGACTCCGGCATTGGGAAACATGTGCATACATATGGGCACTCGATCTCAAGGCATAGACGGGCGTTGACCGGATCCAAACGTAGACTTCCTGTCAGCATGCAGGATTCTCGGTAAACCTTGGACACGCATAGGTGGCTATGAAAGCATGGCTCCAGTAGAGTAAGCAGAGGATGCTCGCGGCCGTTCGGACGGCTGACATGAGTAGAGCGACGTAGCTTGACGGACAAACCTCAACTTCTAATAGTGCTGGCCGAAGGATTATCGTGGTGGCCTTTTCACCGTGTGCCCGACCCATGATCAAATCCACTAATGGCTGTTCGGACGTCTCGAGCACGCACAATTGCGGACACAGCTTCCGCAAGCGTAGAGTACGTGGGCCCGAACCATGATCAAATCCACTAACGGATTTGGATAGCAAACTTTGAGTTTTAAAGAACCCGAATCAAGTGGATGAGTTAGCAGACTCTAAAACTGCTATTGGAGTAAAAGTTAGCAGACTTCAAAACTGCTATCCGAGGGAAGAGTTAGCAGATTCTAAAACTACTATTTGAGTAAAAGTTAGCAGTCTTCAAAACTGCTATTCGAGAAAGAGTTAGCAAGCAGACTCTAAAACTGCTATTTGAGGATAGGTCAAAGTGGACGAGTTAGCGGACTTTAAAACTGCTATTTGGGGCAAGACGAGAGGACGGTGTCCAACTAAAACAAACGAGATCCCTCATCTTGGTTCGACTGAGCCAACTTCACATAAGGGGATGCCTTTGTGTGAGGGAAGCTTGGGAGGACGACAAGGAAAACCCTTGCAATCAGTCTAAGCTGAGTTTCTCATCATAAGGGGACACCTATATGAGGGAAAGACTTAGGGACAAATTATAAATTGGAGCGAGCTAAGTTACTCTCTGATGGGGTGGTATGGGACACTTTTAACGGAGACGAAACTTAGGCGCGACCAAGTTGGACAAGTTAGAGTGAGAATCAGCTAGAAGACAAAAGACCACATCTAAAAATAGACTCGGAGATACGTGGGTCCGTATGACACAGGAGTCAGTGTTGACTCGAATGCGATACCGGCCCAAATCTCAAAGAAGGATATGAATGTTATCCAAAGCAAAAGAACGATTCTCGCGGGGATTCGAGTGATCTCATATTCCATCGAACCCTCTCCTGCGATAGAATCAAAAATACGAGTGCGAGTAGAGCTGCACTATAAGATTCACCAAGGACAGCGAATAACTCAGGAGGGGGAGAATGTTAGGCCCGGCCCTAAATAAGGGCCCAACCAAGCAGCCCAGTCAACCCGGTTGTTGATTGGGGTCAAAATCAGGACCAAAATGTGGAAGAGATAAATCGAAAGCAATTTGGGGAGATTTCCTCAGCGGAAATCGACAATCACGCGGCTATTTCGGCGGACATCACCGACGTCCCTGGCAGCCTGGGGCTGGGTGTTTGTCGGAGAAGGCAACATCAGACTAAGGATCGTCGTCTGGCAGTGATGTTGCGACGAACAAAACATCAGCTCCGATACAGGCGGCGATGGCGACTAGACAGAACATCAGCATCAGGTAGCAGCTCTCAATCCAACGGATCAAGGAGTGGCGATGAACTCGAACCAGCAAGCCGAAGGGTACACCGACATCTGCTTGCAGGCGGCTTGGGGCGGTATGGGCACCGTTAGCCATCTGGTTGTTGTCACAAAGATCTGGCGGATGCATGCGTTTGGATGAGAGGCGAAAGACAATACTGCAATCCCTATAAAAGGGGGCCGCTGAACTCAACTGAAGGGAGGAGGAACCTGATGGAGACGCACCACCTGACGGAGACGCACTGTCACACCTCCGGATGTCACATGCACCACCTGTCAACAATCTCCGGTGATCTAAGCGACACCGAAAGCTGCCCAAGCGATACCTCTACTCTCTGTCAGTCCGGCCAGAAGTCCAGCCCGATCAGAAGCATCGCCCAGCCCAAGTGCACCTGCAAACCCATGCATCCTCTCCAGCCCAAGCTTCCCCGTCAGCCCAAACGCCAGCCCAAGCGCTCGCCAGCTCACGCCAGATCGAATCGTAACTTCCAGATCTCATTTCGTCTCCAATCCTCTCTTTAATCCTTGATTAGTTTCTCTTTGTAACAAATCAAGATTCTTGTTTTGCTCTATAAATAAGAGCCTTCAAACGCTGTAAAGGGATAGTCTGAATATGATTTCTACAGTTTTCTCTTGCGTTGCGCTGGTGAATTGTCCAAGCTTGGTTTTCTTGGTGTCTTGGTTTCTTGGTTGGAGGTGAATTGTCCCTCCCTGCAGCTTTGTTCCTCTGATCAACCTTCTCGTCTATAGAAGGTTTGGTTTGAGCAAAGTCGCTACTAGTGTTGTCGCTACGCAGCAGCTTCCCTTTTCTTCCCAGGCTGACTTCCTCTACTGTGGAATTCAGCCTTGGTAGCATTATTTCCTGCATTTTATTACTGTTATATCGAAGGCAATCCGGAGGGAATGTCTCCGCCTTCTACTCTCTGTTCTTGGAATGTAATATAAGCGGATTGTGAAGTCGCTGATGGACTGCGCGATGGAGAAGGAAACCTGCTCTGGTGTGGACAAAGATCTGGCTCCTTCTACCTGGTGAGTTCTACCCATCTGAGGCTTTTGTGCGATTCATTCCTGTAGTTTGCTGGTTTTCTGCACTTTACCATTATTGCTCAAGTCAGAATCGTTATCAGTTTTCTTTCATCGTGACTTTCAGCATTGTTCTTGTTCGCTACTGAGTTTTGATTTGGAATTTATTCATCGCCTTCCCCCTCTTCTCCTCCGCTTCAACATTTGTTCCGTTTTGTTTTTTTTCTGCATCACCTGCTCAGTCACAACAACCTCCCTGTGTTTACATCAATCTGGTATCAGAGCATCTGATCCATTAGGCTGAACCACACACACTACATGTTTTCATCGGATTCATTGTTTTCCTGAAATCGCACTGTCTCCATGACAACTAGATTTGGAGTAAGCTACCAGCTTCCTAATCCCACTGAACAAACCCAAAATGAGGAAACCACTGAGCTCTCAAATGTGTTGATCGCACAATTAATAGAGCGAATAGAAGCGCTAGAAGCAGCAGTTCAGCGAATTGATGCTCGCCTAGAATAGTTAGAGGGTCAACCTGGGATCCGAGGAACTACTCCTCTGCCGCCATTAAGGCTGGCAACTGAAGAACCACCTCCGTTTCATCCAGACACAACCCATAGAGAGCCTTATCGTCGGAATCCTGCTAGGCGTGTTGATTTCCGTGAGGAAGAAATAGCCTAGGATATAGGCCACCCGCGGCCTCGTGCAGCTCACCTTTGTTCACGAGAAGACGATGATGTCCAACGTCTCGTGAAAATTTCTCCACCCCATTTCGATGGTAGTTTAGACCCTCGAGTGTTCCTAGATTGGACAACCGCTACTGATCACTACTTTGATTGGAGCCATATTCCCGAAAACCTGCGTGTGAACTTCGCACATCTCCTATTGCTAGGACCTGTGAAGCTTCATTGGCTCAACATTGAACGCCAACGTGAACGGAACTATTTGCCACCCATAGCTAGTTGGGAAGACATGAAAGCCCGCCTTCGGGACAAATATGTTCCCCCATCTTATCGCCAACGATTACTTGATCAATTAAGTAGTCTTTCCCAAGGGGCCAGTTCTATCGCCGAGTACATGGCTCGGTTTGATGAATTATTGATCCGATGTGACTTAGATGAAGACCCTAGTTTTACCTTGGCTCGCTTTAAAAATGGGTTGCGTCTTGAAATTCGTCGTGCACTAACGACCGGAATCAATGACTCTTTGGACCTTGTCTTTCAACGTGCTTGTGAGATCGAACAAGATCTCAAGAAAGCCTACGCACGTCCCTCCTATGTTCCCAAACCAGCAGACCATTCCTTAGCACACCATAGGAATGCTGCCAACCCTAGAACCATCAACAGACCAACTGCCCTTGAGAGGGTTCACTCACCCGTCCAAGACAAAGGAAAGTCGCCAGCCCACACAGGGTCTAATCGGCCTACTTGTCATCATTGTCACCAACCGGGGCATATGATTTGAGAATGTCCCCATCGTACGCTACATGTTAGTGAGGGAACGCCCCTTTTACGTATAGATGAGCCCCAACCCGAGTCCTATGAGCCCGAACCCACTAAGGATGATCCAAATGTCAACGAGGTTGACCCCGAACACTACTCTAGTGAAGAAGAAGAGTCGACCCTAGCTCTAGCCGCTGTGCGATGCACTTTAGTACACCCTAAGCCAACAGAAGATTGGAAACGTACCAGTATCTTCTATACCTACACTAAGTGCAATGGACATTCATGCAAAATTGTTATCGATAGTGGAAGCAGTCTTAACGTTGTTTCTCGATCAACCGTGACCAAGTTCGGACTAACCTTATAACCGCATCCAAATCCCTACTCTATAGCTTGGGTTGACACTTCTAGCCTTGCCGTTACCCATCGCATCCTTGTACCTCTTAAATTAGGAGAGTACCAAGATAGCATTTGGTGTGATGTTATCTCAATGGATGTATCACATATCCTATTAGGTCGCCCATGGTTGTATGACCTTAACGTCACACACTATGGAAGGTCTAACACATATCTTTTTGAGTTTGAGGGAAAACGAATTCGGCTTAACCCAGCTCCCCCAAAAGAGCTGCGCGTTCCCAACCCAAAGGGAATCATTAAAGATACACCTCCCTCTCGGCCGTTGAGCATTCTCCAGCCACAAGCTTTCCTTTCTGAATCCCAAGAAGTTCGTGCCTTTTTTGTTCTTCTCGTTAAGGAAGTTAATGAGGGAAGGGAAGAATTGGACCACGTACTCCCTAAGGCTGTTAAAGACTTAATAGCCGAGTTTCAAGACATAGCCCCAAGTGACCTCCCAAAAGGTCTACCTCCCATGCGTAGTATTCAGCACACCATTGATTTCTTCCCTGGATCGTCCATACCAAACTTGCCCCACCATCGGCTCAACCCAAGCGAACATCTAGAGCTCCAAAGACAAATAGATGACCTTCTTGCTAAGGGCTTCATTCGTGAAAGCCTAAGTCCGTGTGCCGTTCCGGCACTTCTCACGCCAAAAAAAGACGGATCTTGACGAATGTGCATTGATTGCCGAGCGGTCAATAAAATCACTGTTAAGTATAGGTTCCCTATACCTCGCTTAGACGACATGCTAGATCCCATCGCTGGATCTCAATACTTTTCTAAGTTGGACCTTCTTAGTGGGTATCACCAAATTCGCATTCGTGAAGGGGACGAATGGAAAACTGCATTTAAATCTAAGGAAGGACTATACGAATGGTTGGTCATGCCATTCGGACTCACTAATGCTCCCTCCACTTTCATGCGTGTGATGACCCAAGTCTTAAGGCCCTACTTAGGGAAATTCTTAGTCATCTACTTTGACAATATCCTCATATACAGTCACAACGAATCTGAGCATCTTGACCACTTGCGACTCACCCTAGGACTACTAAAGCAAGAAAAGCTATACGTCAATCTTAACAAGTGCTCCTTTCTAGCATCCCAAGTGGCTTTTCTTGGTTTTATCGTGTCCGCACAAGGACTCAGTGCTGACCCTGCTAAGGTCCAAGCCATTGTCAATTGGCCAAAACCTCAAACACTTACGGAGGTTAGGAGTTTTCACGGTCTAGCCACATTTTATCGCTGTTTCATCCAAGGATTCAGCACACTTGCGACCCCACTCACTAACTGTATTCGCAAAAACGAATTCAGTTGGACCACTGCTGCTAGACGCGCGTTTCGAGAAATCAAAGACAAGTTAACCTGTGCCCCTGTCCTTCGACTTCCAGACTTTGCAAAAGTCTTTGAAGTCACATGCGATGCTTCCGGAGTAGGAATAGGTGGAACTTTGAGTCAAGAGGGACATCCGATTGCCTTTTATAGCGAAAAACTTAACGAAGCTAGGCAAAGGTACTCGACTAATGATAAGGAATTCTACGCCCTTATCCAGGCCCTCCATCATTGGCGGCATTACCTTTTGCATGCTGAGTTTGTTTTATTCAGCGATCATCAGGCCCTTTCTTTTCTCAGTACCCAAAAAAAGCTTAGTGCTAGACATGCAAAAGGGGTAGAGTTTTTACAACAATACACCTTTGTACTAAAACACAAAACCGGTCGAGAAAACAAAGTCGCAGACGCCCTTAGCCGAGTGCGACACTTGTTAAGCGTCCTCCAATCCCAGATCACAACTTTTGATCACATCAAAGAAGATTACCAAACGTGTCCTGACTTTTCCACAGTATATAACCAGCTAGCTAGTGGACCACTCGTTGGAAATCTTTTCATAATTAAAGATGGGTACCTTTTCTTTGGCTTGCGCTTGTGCATCCCGCAGACTTCTTTAAGAGAACACCTTCTCTTAGAAGTCCACGCCGGAGGCGCTGCTGGACACCATGGCCGTGATAAAATTTTTGCCTTAGCTGAGGAACGATTTTTTTGGCCCAACTTGAGAAAAGATGTTGCGCGCATCGTACGACATTGTGGGGTTTGTCAAACGGCCAAGACGCATAAACCAAACACAGGCCTATACACTCCATTGCTGATTCCAATGAAACCATGGGAGGACATTAGCATGGATTTCGTCTTAGGACTACCCCAAACTGCACCCAAACATGACTCTGTTTTCGTCGTAGTCGACCGATTCTCAAAGATGGCCCATTTTATAGCCTGTTCTAAGACCTTTGACGCCTCCCATGTTGCCAAGATTTTTGTAAAGGAAGTGGTTAGGTTGCATGGCTTACCCAAGTCCATCGTATCGGATAGGGACACTCAATTTGTAAGCTATTTTTGGAAAACTTTATGGGCCGCGCTTGGAACGAAACTAAGGTTCTCTTCGGCATTCCATCCTCAGACGGATGGGCAGACCGAGGTAGTAAATCGAACCCTAGGGAATCTCTTGCGTTGTCTTGTGGCTGAACATCGAAGTAGTTGGGATGTTGTCTTACCTATCGCTAAATTTGCGTATAATAGTGCTATCAACAGATCTACAGGGCTCAGTCCTTTCCAAATAGTACTAGGTCACCAACCCAGAAAACCCCTTGACCTGCACCCAACCTCTGCCATACAACGCCCTTCTGAATCTGCTCTCTCTTTTGCACAACACCTTGCTGAATTGCATAATGAAATTCGTCGAAAGATCTACTTGAGCAACAATAGATATCAAGCTGCAGCTAAGTTGCATCGTAGGCCATGTACTTATAGTGAGGGAGAGAAAGTAATGGTGAGAATCAGGCCTAAAAGGCTTGAAATGGGAGCCAATTCAAAGTTACATGCCAAGAGCATGAGACCGTACACTATCGTGCAGAAAATCGGAGACAACGCATATACATTAGACATTCCTACCACCATGGGGATCAGTACCACCTTTAACATTCATGATCTCCTACCTTATTATCCACCCCTACTTGTCGAAGAATCACCTCCAGATTCCCAGCCGGAACAAATCCTTGATGAACAAACGGTGTTAACAAAAGAAGGTCCTAAGCAACGCTACTTAACCTGATGGAATGACCAGCATGCAATTGAAGATGCCTGGTTAACCGAAGACGAGGCGCAGCTACTTGCTCCAAGGCAGCTCGACGACTACCAACAATCCTCTTCTCCAGAGGAGAATTCCTCCCACCCGGGGAGGGTTGATGGAGACGCACCACCTGACGGAGACGCACAGTCACACCTCCGGATGTCACACGCACCACCTGTCAACAATCTCCGGCGATCTAAGCGACACCGAAAGCTGCCCAAGTGATACCTCTGCTCTCTGTCATCCGGCCAGATGTCCAGCCCGATCAGAAGCTTCACCCAACCCAAGGGCACCTGCAAACCCATGCATCCTCTCCAGCCCAAGCTTCCCCGTCAGCCCAAGCGCCAGCCCAAGCGCTCGCCAGCTCACGCCAGATCGAATCGTAACTTCCAGATCTCATTTGGTCCCCAATCCTCTCTTTAATCCTCGATTAGTTTCTCTTTGTAACTAATCAAGATTCTTGTTTTGCTCTATAAATAAGAGCCTTCAAACGCTGTAAAGGGATAGTCTGAATATGATTTCTACAGTTTTCTTCTAGTTTTCTCTTGCGTTGCGCTGGTGAATTGTCCCAGCTTGGTTTTCTTGGTGTCTTGGTTTCTTGGTTGGAGGTGAATTGTCCCTCCCTGCAGCTCTGTTCCTTTGATCAACCTTCTCATCTATAGAAGGTTTGGTTTGAGCAAAGTCGCTACTAGTGTTGTCGCTAGGCAGCAGCTTCCCTTTTCTTCCCAGGCTGACTTCCTGTACTGTGGAATTCAGCCTTGGCAGCATTATTTCCTGCATTTTATTACTGTTATATCGAAGGCAATCTGGAGGGAATGTCTCCGCCTTCTACTCTCTGTTCTTGGAATGTAATATAAGTGGATTGTGAAGTCCCTGATGGACTGCGCGATGGAGAAGGAAACCTGCTCTAGTGTGGACAAAGATCTGGCTCCTTCTACCTGGTGAGTTCTACCCATCTGAGGGTTTTATGCGATTCATTCCTGTAGTTTGCTGGTTTTCTACACTTTACCATTGTTGCTCAAGTCAGAATCGTTATCGGTTTTCTTTCATCGTGACTTTCAGCATTGTTCTTGGTCGCTATCGAGTTTTGATCTGGAATTTATTCATCGCCTTCCCCCTCTTCTCCTCCGCTTCAACATTTTTTCCGTTTTGTTTTTTTTCTGCATCACTTGCTCAGTCACAACAACCTCCCTATGTTTACGTCAGAACCGTGGGGGAGAAATGACCGATTGGAGGCTCAGCGGAGGGCATGGTTGAGGATGAACCATGCCCAACCTTTCTACCTCTCTGTTTCCTTCTCTCTTCTCCGCTAGAGGTGGGATGGTGCCGATAAGGGATCAGCGACGAGGGAGATGCAATGCCTAGTGGTGGGTCCGGCGATTGGAACTCGCCATAAGCAAACTACTCCGTCTCTCCCTCCCTCTCTTCTTTGCCTCTGGATCCCGGTGGAGTTCTCTCCGGCAGGGAAAATGGTTTGTGAGGCCGCCGAGGAGGTGGCGGCTCTCCTTCCGTTCGATGAGCGAAGGCTCATGGCAGAGACTCGGATGCCAACGAAAAATCATGGAAGGGACTGCACAATGAACGGGGAGCGAACTTGAGGAGAAGAACTGATCAAGAGGAGAATGAACGGCTAAACCTAAGGCACGGCGGCCTTATGACGATCTGAACTCGCCCAAGAACAACGTCGCTACTCCGCTTCTCACCTCTCCTCCTCCCCCGTCTCCTAACTCGGCATGTGACCACCCGACGAGGACATGCGGCATCCTCTCGTCGGTGCTCCATGTTAGGGAATACCGGGTGTAATTTAAAATTTTGCAGTCCCAGGACGCAGCGAAAGAGTCATTACACCAGAAACATATTCATTTCCCAAGGATCCATGCGAGAGAGAAGACACAAGGATGTGTTAGAGATATACCTCTTTTGCTTGCTTAGTCGTTGAAGCCATGTTAAAGGCGCCCAAGTGTTTGCCCTCTACATGTATCCACGCGTCGACCGTCTCAATGTTGCTCCCTTCCACGCTTGGTGCTAGCCTCGAGAAGAGAATCTAGCCTTTCTCACTCTCTTCAAATCTCCTGCCACCTCCAAGGTATAGGCTTCAAGAAGAGATGAGGAGGAAGAAGATGCGCCAAGCACTTCCTTCTTCTTCTATGCTTGCGCCACCTTCAAACGAGGTGCGCCTATGGCAAAGGGAGGGAGAAGGCTTGCGGCAATAGAAGAGAATGCCACCAAGCACAAGCACCCTTTGCGCCAAGCAGAAAGGGAGAGGAAGAGGAACTTGCTTGCGCCTATGATGGAAGAAGGAGAGCTCCAAGCTCTCGAGTTGTCGCCCCTCTATGCCGTCACGCCTCCAAGAGATTAGTCTATCTTAAAGAGGAAGCGACAAGGGCATATTTTATAGAGATCAAGGGCGGTTAGGGTTAATTAGAAGTCCAATGCTATTTGGGCATAAATCAAGGAATTTGAATAATTAATTATCTTGATTGAATTCTCAATCATAATCAATAAATCCTTGATTACATATGAGCCAAGCAATGCCATGCGAAGGACCGCCATATGCGCCCAAACATAGGGTTCTAATTATTATAAATTCAAATCCAATTTGTTTCAATCTCTTAGGAGATACTAAATATGGCATTAGCGCAAATCCTAGTCCAACTAGGAATCTATAAGTGCCTATCCCATTATTTCATCCCCATTATACCCTTTTAGCGTCTTGGCTTCACATTACAACTTATTAGCAAGCCCCATTAACCAATGGGCTTGGCCTAAGGTCCATTATGCATGCTGACCATGTAACTGGATCCAATCCAATTTAACCCAAGGTCAAATGAGGCTAACCATGGTTAATATGGTCCGTATGCCAAAAATGGAAGTTGACCCTAATAAGTTTCTTCCATCTCATCAGGCCCATTGGCGCTGATGAAATCTTCCAAACTTATCCAAGTTATCCAATAACTTGATCCTAAGGCTTCTGATTAAAGCAACGTCAAGAGTCTATTGCGTGTGACCTCATAGGATCCATAAGACAATGGCAATGATGTAAACATCATAAGTAGTGAGGGGTATCTAGCAACACATCACTACTACACATGTCATAGGACTTAAGTCATATGGCAATAACTCCTAAACAAGCAACGAGGATTCTCATGCATTATATATATTCCTTTGCCCGAACTGATATCCTGCCATTGGATTAGTCTCATATTTATTAATCCAATCTATTGGTCATGACTCAATCAGTGTGGCCACACATTCCAGTCATGTACCGATGAGGTGGGGCGCCCCGAGTGGATATCATGCTTCCTCTGAAGGAAGGGGCAAATCCTATTGTTGGTCATCCATGTCTTTACATGACTTATGACATGCCCAATGATAGTCGTTTTAGTCTCCCAATTACGGAGAGACGTAAAACTATATCAAAGCATATCCATCATCAAATCTAGACATGAATAGCTCAAGTCTAAGGATCAATACAAACCTCTCACATGTGAGATTGACTTGTTGACTAGACAAGTCAATCTTCACGGTGGGTCACTCTAGTGCATCCAATGCACCTGTATGTCTGCGTTACTGTGCCCCGCACCTAACGAGCCCATACACCAGTCTCACATGTACCAAAGCTGTCCCATATCTGCTAAGGTACCTTGACTAGGGATAACTTATGAGAATGGATCCAACCAAACTCCTGGGACATTATTTATGCAACTCTATACATCAACGCAGGTAGAAAAGTCTGCATAATGATGACCATGCCTTAATAAAGAATAACAATTCTATCAAAGTACATTCAAACAATGTCTGATCATGTCCATACATTGGTCTGCAGGGCATATACACTAACACTCCGGTGGTGTGGGTGGTGAGGTTCGGAGCCTCGTCGCCGTCGAGTGCCTCGGCGAACTCCCTTGGCCCCCGTTGTTTTCTTCTCTTCCGCGCGGCTCTGGCAACTCTAGGTTGGCGATCTCGGGTGGGAAGTGAGATCGGTCAAGGAGACACGTCCACGTTGGTAGGAAATCGGGGCTACCGGCTGTTCGACAGACAAGAACGGTGGTAGTTCCCCGTCGGAAGAAGGCAGCGATGCCTCCCCTCCGTCCGGACGTGAACGCGCTCGTAGGTTTCGTCCCCTAACTAACTACAACGTCCTTGAACTGGCGACCTTGATTGGACGTTGGGACCGGACGACCGATGAATGTCCGACGCCTACTCAACAAAAGGAACCTCAGCGGGGCTCGTCGGCGTAAAGGAGCAACAATCGCTGCTCTGACGAAACACTTTGCGAATGAGTTTCGGATGCAAATGCTGTTGTTGACGTGGACAGACGTGTTGACCTATGGACCAAGACCCGCGGAAGAAATATCGGGCGCCAAATTCGATTTCAGACACGGGCCGATTTTCAGACACGCACATGGGCTTCGAATTTGCAGACGTCCGAGCAGAATTCGGGTGTGGATCCGGTTCCGGTGAATTTGGTTCCCCTTTTGTTTATCATTCTTTTTTTTTTTGAAAGTAACAAGACCTTGAAATAAGTGAGTTAAGATAAAAAGTCAAAAATATACTAATGATTAATAAATAATAAAAATTCAAAACTTAAAAATATAGTAACATTCTTATATTTTTGCTAAATGTTTTATCCATAATTTTCTCCTCACACATGAAAATTATTTTTTCTATGGATGAGCTTTTATTAAGAATGAAACTACAGTGATTTTGTAAGCATTTACCCATTCATTAGCATCACTTGCCAATCACAATCACCATTAGCATGATACATAGAAGTATATATTTTTATAAAGTGTGACCAACATATATAGTATTAAAACTTTTAAAATATATAATATTATCAATTTAATAAAAATATTTTAAAATAAAATTTTATTCTCATATAGTATCTGAATTCATCATTGTACGAGTAGAAGAAAACATAGCAAACATGGAGAAAAAAATGAACATTAATCATGAAAACGTTAGATAACATTTTTAAAAGCTAAAATGTTATGTATTACATCAACCGTTTATTTGTATTATTGTTCATATTGCTTGACCATGCGTTGACGTTTTCTTACACACCGATTTATTTTCATTAAATGTACAGAAGATATTGCCAATAATTTTCCATACAAGAGGGCAAACAAATCAATTTAATTTAAATCAATCCAAAAGGAAAGCAGCTCTTAAAAAGAGGAGTATAAAAAAGAGGATTTTCTTTGGAGTATTACACAGGAGAAGCGGAAGAGGTACAGATAAAAAAGAAAGAAGAAAGAAATTCTATGAAAATTCCTATTAGTTGATGAGTGTACTACTACCACTCATAATCGTCTATGCTTTGAGGAAATTTTCTTATTAGTTGATGGGTGCATTACTTGCACTCAAAATTATCTTATTGCAAATTATATTTTACGTGAATCCTCTATTGAACTTTATATTTTGTACAAGTAAGTGGATGTGCTACTTGCATCCATATCTTATTATGAAGGAATGCGCTATTTGCATCTATGAATTTCTGTATAAGATTGTGGAAGCTAACTATAAAGTTTTAAAAATCCTTTTGTAAAATCTCCTAGAGCAAACAATTCTCTATTTGTTCTTTAACATTTCTGAATAGAAAGAGAAGAGAAAAGTAAAAAAGAAAGAGTCATGATGAGAGACTAAAGAGTGCTCGGGAAAATTCTCGGCAAAATAAAAAGAAAGATGGTGAGAAGTTGATTAAAAAAAAGTACTATACAGAGAGGAGATGGACAAAAGAGGACTTAAAAAAAAAGGAAAAGAATAAGCATGAAAAAAAAAGGAAGAATGAACCAAACTCGATGCAAAAATTTTTGGCAGGATAATAAAAGGATTCTTGTTACCTTAGCACAAATTCAGTCACTTGTTGCTCCAAACTCTAGAGACTTCCGAATGCTAACTAAGTGATTTATTCCTCAAATCTGCTCCAACCAAGCGATCATCCCTTCGCTGTTCTAAATCCCAAAAGTTTGCTGAATGACAAGCAAGTGGGCAACAAAAATTACTCAGCATAAAAAAAAGGAGGAAGAAAAATAAAAGAGCTAAAATTCATGCTTTACCTTGAACGAGGAAGAAATTACCTGTCAATCTTTCAATATCGCCAACGAAACTTGAGATCACAACTTAGTGTACCGTGACTCTTGTTCAAATTTTTTTTTTTTGACAAATTTAATCTTTGATTCTCTCAGCCGAGAATACCAGACAGAATTCATTCAAGATTGGAAATTTTTGCAAAATCAAACTTCTTCTTGCTTCTAGATTTGGAAAGTACCTGTGCAGCAAATCTTTTCTTGATCACGAGCCATTTTCGATTCCAAACACTCTCCTCTGCCACTGACAAAGCTAAGCCATCAAACACATTATTCTCAAAGATGTTCGTAACCGCTGACTCCTCTTGATCAATCACACTCAACGCCCCCTAATCTCTCTAGTCCCCGCTCCTTTCCATTAAAAGCTTGATAGCGCTGTGACCTCACTATTTCTCATCGCCTCCCAATAGAGTGTTGGGAATTTCCAAGCTATTTAAAAAATTAGAAAGCACAGCGAAAGAAGCCCGAAACGAAATTCCTAAATCAACAAATACCGTCTTACAAGACTAACACCGAATGTGATAGGGTTTATACCTTTTGCAAATTTGAGTCATGCCCCCCACCGAAATATAAGTCATGACCCCCACAACTTAAGTCCTACATTAAGTCATCAAGCCCCATGACATAAGTCACAATATAAATATTTAGAATAATGATTTGGGATTTAAGTCATGACCCCCACAACTTAAGTCATACATTAATTAATCAATTAATTAATTCATATATATGAAATTAACTTTCAAATATTCGACCATGATTGTGTACTCATCCTGATCAAGTCATCAAGCCACTGAAACATTTCAGTGCTAACCTGAGTTTTGAATCGTCGATTAAGACTTAGTCAACCGGAGTCAAACTTGGTCACTAGAGGTCAACCAGGGTCAACTTGATCACCAAACTCTACAAGTCTCCTCTTGACTCATAACATGCACTAGTGATGCAAAATACTCCCAAAGATATTCGAATCATCCATAGATTTGATTTGAGGTTATCCGATCAATATAGAGTCTCTAGCGTCTAGGTGTTCGACCCTGTAGGTCCCTCTGATATTGGCAGTGATGACCTAATCATCACAAGCAGTGAATGACACATAGTAGTGCATTATTGCTACCCAAGTCAATGGAATAAATATTGCCATCAACAACCTCAAAACTGCGATAAGGTATACAAGTATACTTGTCACTTTGTCAGGCTGATCATCCAAGTTGGGCAAGCGTGTCACACTTATTTATTCCAACGATAATGGTCATGACTAAATCAGCTAAACTTGGGTGTGGCCTGTTGTATCCCAATAAGTAGGTGCACAAACTTATCTCTAGTAGATACTCAGGATACCAAAGACTTATTGTGTCCAAAAACTTGTTGTTACTTCCGCAAGTGCACAGATACTCGAAGTAATAAAGAAAGTATCGAATCCACAGACACCTACGTTGTCAAGTACCGAATAATTAATTTCTTACTATCTAGGCAATCGAATAGAAGTCAAGCAATGATCAAAAAACACACACAGGAGAGTATAATCACAGAGACATTATTTTTTACATTAAATAATGTCTCCATATTTTTAAAGCAAAAATAAGAGCAGCTAACTCTAAGTCATGTGTTGGATAATTTTGCTCATAAATTTTCAGTTGCCTAGAAGCATAAGCAATTACTTGGCCATTCTACATGAATACACCACCAAGCCCTTTTTTTGAAGCATCAGTATATGCTACAAATCCTTCATTACCTATAGGAATAGTAAGGATTGGTGCACTAGTTAGCCTTCTTTTTAACTCTTGAAAACTTTCTTCACATTCATCACTCCAAACAAACTTTACATGCTTTCTAATCAATTTAGTGAGAGGGCATGCAATTTGTGAAAAACCTGCTTTTACAAATCTTCTATAATAACCTGCCATACCCAAGAAACTTCTCACTTCCGCTACATTGGTTGGTCTTTTCCACTTTACTACTATTTCTACTTTCTTAGGATCAACTGATATCCCTTTTCCTGAAATAACATGACCCAGAAAATCAATTGTCTTTAACCAAAATGCACATTTACTTAATTTGGCAAACAACTGTTTTTCCCTTATTATTT
>CM050440.1:36551103-36564771 GCA_027562315.1 Costus pulverulentus | reverse complement strand
TTGTTGAAACCACTTAGCTTGATCCTTTTAGTATTTACATTGCACATAGAACTCTGCATGTCCAAGACATACAAGCCATTGCATAAAGTACCAGAACCATAGAACATGCCAGCCAATGAAAAAGAACAGGTGTTCTCTTTGATTACAAAACTGAATCCTTTCCTCGCTAAGGCAGGAATGGATATGATGTTCTTGGTAATCGATGGTACATAGTAACAACGATCGAGTTCTAGTTGAAGCCCTGACGGCAGTGAGAGAGTGAGGTTTCCCACGGTCATAGTCGCAACCTGTTCGTCGTTACCGACCCGAAGGTCAATCTCTCCTAGTCGAACTGTCCTACTTCGTTTGAGCCCTTGCATACTTGTACAAATATCCGCTCCACATGCGGTATCAAGTACCCATGTGTTCGAAGTAGACATGTTGACTTCAACCATGTAAATACATGAGTCTGAAGATGAAGGAGTCACCCTTCTCTTCACCTCTTTCTGGTGTTGCCTTTTATAGCGCTAGAGCTTGGGGCCACCCCTCAAGTTTCGACACCAGTCCATCTTGTCCTCCCAAAGGACGGATCGGATTTTTAATCCGCTATTGTTCGTAGACATGACCTACAACAAAGACATGCAGATTAGTACTACATTTTCAATCATTTAATCTGGACTTTAAATAAATGATTGTTTCTCACTATTTTATCAGATTGACAACCCTCTTATGTCAATCCGGGAAACCACAAAATTTCCAAAGTGAGATGGGATCTTTGTTCTTCACACAGCCCCGCGTCCCGCGAGGGCGGGATGTACTGCACGAGGTGACGCATGTATCTCAAGGTAGGCATGCCGGCCAATTGCAACTAGGCAATTCCCCTTCTCAAGACAATTTAGGCACTTCGTGTCCAACGAGGGCTCGATACAGCACGAAGTCCTAACTTCTTGAGGCTGCTTCTAGAAAGTTTCATCACGTGGACAAACCACATATGGAAGTTCTAGTCATGTCCGACCTGACCGTTATGGCTAAGACCAACAATTTCTTTATGAAAGGTGCGTCCAGAGTTTTAACCGGCCTGGGGAAATTATTGTCACCACACGCCTCCTAAAGATAGATGGGTGTGTCCCACGAGGGTGGGAAACAATGCACAGCACCATCGATCGATAGTTTGACAAGGGCTACACGTCAGAAAGCAGTAACGGGACTTGATATAATTTTGAGAGGGTTTGGGTGGTGTCATACCACATTCGTTTTATCTTATGTCTACCATTATTGGCATGCACCCTATAGTGATAACATAAAATAAAACAATCAGAGCATGGCAATAAAAGCAGTAAAATATAATATGGTTATAGCCCAGACAAGGGAAGCAAGCCCCTAGACCTAGACAGTACACCTAGCACTACCAAAAGCTCAAAGCGTTCAGCCCATGCTCCAAGCCGTTGGCACCTAGCTTTGAGTGCTTTTAGGGTCCTGCTTCAACCCCAGGTGCATCTCCAAGGTTTCATGCTCCACCTGTGTTAGCTCGCAAACCCTAAGCTCCTCCTAGGTTTCGGCCAACACTCTCCTCTACCCTTGTCAGCTCGCAAACCCTAGGCTCCTCCTAGGGTTCGGCCAACATGGGGTGCCACCATGACCACATAGGGGGCTGTGTTGCACCACTTCCAAATCAGCCCATGAAACTTATTCGATGCGCCTCTAGGATGCCCTAAAAACCATCAAAGTCTCAGCCAATTAAGAAGTGCGTGCAAGCCCTGTTCATCAGCCCCTATTCCTTAAGATGCACCACTAGGAGGAACCCTAGAAGCCACCAAGGAGTCGGTTAACAAAGAAGCTACCTATCTTGGTTAGGTGCGCAAGAGAGAAGGTTTGATGCGTCATTGTCTTCCCTAATCTTCAACTTGATTTTACAACACAAATAAAGAAAAGGGGCGGCACGCAGGCCTCACAATAATACATCCTAGGCATGCATTAGAGCTTGTCTATAACCATATCAAGTGCATAAAGAAAAACACCTAAGACATGCTCTTCAATATGCCATGTAAAACTACAAAACCAAATTTTAGTTTTTCATTAGAAAACTTGTTCGTTAAATCTCCGCGATTTTATCGAAAATTCAAATCTTTCGTTTTCTCTCAGGAGTCTACAAGTGGCCATATATACCCCGATTATCGATGCCACTTGCAATCCCTATCTTGTACGGATTAGGGCAATCACCCAGTCCATGCCCCGAAATCTAGATACAAGTATCACACCATGGGTCTATCCCATGAATATGAGGAGAAATAAATTCTCACACATAGGGTCTATCCCCATGTGTAGAAACCGAAAATCATGAATATCATAAGAGCGAGAAATAATAAACCTACAATTTTTCTACACATAAAACATGGAATAAAGATTTTTGAAAATTTTTTTTATGACATGCGCATGCTAGAAAAATCCATACACCGATGTATCTCATAAACTTGCCTCTGATACCACTGTTGGGAATCCCCAGACTATTTAAAATCGAAAACAGCGGAAGCGAGCCCGAAATGAGATTCTTAATTCAACAATAAGGACCGTCTTACGAAAAATACAAAGGATGTGATAGGGGTATACCTCAGTTAGCAATTTGATGTTGGCGATGGCTGAGACGCGCAAAGGCCCGTCCACTACAATCGAGCACACACGGACAGCCTCGAGACTCCTCTGCTCCGCGCACGTGCTAGCTTCAGGAGAAGAGATCCACACCTCTAGCTTCTTCTCTACTTGTGCCAATCACGAAGACCGCGCGCCAAAGAGAAGGGGAAGCGTTAGCAACAAGGAGTGGGCAACACTACAACTTGTCCAAACCTTGATGCAAAAACTTTCTTATCGTCGTCACCTACAAAACCCTCACGCTAGGAGCAGAGGGGAGGCGACAATAGGAGAGGTGAAAAGTGACTGGTGCAAGAATCTCCTAGGTAGGCCTCTCTATTTATAATAGAAGCTCCAACTTCACTTTGGAAATTTTTCCCATGCGGGACTATGTACATAGGCGCCTACTCATAATTGAGCGTCATGGGTTCGAATCCCCGCATACACAATTAATTGTAAATTGCGCCCAAGCATAGGCGCCTACTCACAATTAAGCGTCATGGGTTTGAATCTCCGCAGACGCAATTAATTGTAAATTGCGCTCAAGCTTATTAATTAGCCAAGAGAAGAATTCTTTTGCCAATTAATAGTTTTATTTTATTCATGTGACTAAAGTGCTAAGCCCAACCTTGCACTAAGACCCTTGTTTGACACATTTTAACACCTCAGGTCAACAGAGGTCAAACGTGGTCCACTAGAGTCAACTAGTGGTCAAACATGAACAAAATAAACTCTCATCTCCTCATAAGAAAAACCATAGCATCAGCTTCCCAAAATGATCCGAATCATACAACAATCTGATCCGAGGCTAACCGGTCAATACGAAGTCACTAGCGTCTAGGTGTGCGACCCTGTAGGTCCCTCTGACGTTGGTAGTGATGACCCATTCATCACAAGCGGTGAGTGGCACCTAGCAGTACATCGCCGCTACCCAAGTCATCGGAATAAATGTCGCCATCGACAACCTCAAACTGTGATAAGCAATAAGAGTATCCATGTCCCTTTGCCAGGCTGATCGTCCAAGTTGGACAAGTGTGTCACACTTGTATATTCCAACTATGATGGTCATAACTAAATTAGGCTAAACCTGGGTGTGGCCACACACTTTTAGTCATGCACCATCTAGGGGCCCATGGACATCAAACTTCCACATAGGGAATGGGCAAATCCTCTGTCGGCAAGATGCACCTCTCACATTGCTTAAGATATACCCAATAACAATCGTTATGGCCTCCCTGTTATGACGAGGCGTTAGGTTGTATCAAAGCATATCTCTTACAACACAGAGATACAATCTCCCTCAAGTCATAGGACAGATACAACTCTATCACTGTGAGATTCTTCTTGAGACACCACGAAGAACTCTCACGGCGGGTCGTTCCAGTATATTTCCCTTGACATACCCTTATACCTGCGTTAAGCAACCCATGCTGACCAGCGCATAAACGAGTCTCACCCGCACCATAGCTGTCCCCTATCCACTATGGTACTCGACTCGGGACATAAGCAAACTGAGATAGTAATATCTCGAGGGACATCATCATGTAAACACACATATGCGCAGATGTATAATAAACCATGACAACCACAATGCCTGGATATCTATGACTATCAAAGTATGTAGTACATTTGTCTAAACCAAAATATAGGTCTTAGGGCATAACACTAACAATCTCCCAGTTGCACTCAGACCTTATCGTTGAGGTACCTTAACCCCATGTCTCGAGTATGACTATCATGCTTCTGCTGCGCCAAAGCTTCGGTCAGTGGGTCTGCTAGATTGTTCTCTGTGTCAATTGTACATATCTTCACGTCACCTCTGTCTATGATCTCCCGCATCAGGTGAAATCGCCTGAGTATGTGTTTTGATCGCTGATGTGATCTTGGTTTTTTTGCCTGCGCAATCGCACCCTTGTTATCACAAAGGAGTTCAATGGGATCAGCAGCACTAGGAACCACTTGAAGTTCAGAAACGAACATCTTGATCCAAACAGCTTCTTTGGTTGCCTCAGAAGCCGCAACATACTCTGCTTCTATTGTAGAGTCTGCTACCGTGGATTGCTTGAAGCTCTTCCAGCAAACAGCACCTCCGTTTAGCAAGAACACATAGTCGGACTGCGATTTGAAGTCATCTGGGTCTGACTGGAAAGAAGCATCTGTATAACTTTGTATACACAGATCTTCTTGTCCACCGTAGATTAAGAATAAATCTTTCGTCTTCTTCAGATACTTCAAAATGTTTTTCACGGCGGTCCAATGTTGGACACTACGGTTAGACTAGTATCTACTAGTTATGCCCACTGCATAAGCCACGTCTGGTCTCGTACATAACATGGCATACATGAGGGATCCCACTGCAGATGCATAAGGGACTCAACTCATCTCCTCTTTCTCAGCCTGTGTAGAGGGTCATGGGTTCTTGGAAAGAGTAATGCCAAGCCTCATGGGAAGGTATCCCTTCTTGGAGTGCTCCAAGCGAAACCTTTCCAGCACTTTGTCTATGTACGTGCTCTAACACAGGGCAAGGAGTTTCTTGGATCTATCTCGGTAAATCCTCACACCTAAAATGTAGGCGGCCTCCCCTAAGTCTTTCATCTCAAAACACTTCCCCAACCATGTCTTCACAGCATGAAGGGTAGGGACATTATTTCCGATGAGCAGTATGTCATCATCATATAAGACCAGAAATGTGACCAAGCTCCCACGTATTTTCTTGTTCACACAGGCATCGTCTTCGTTCTTGAGGAAACCATAATCTCTCACTGCTTCGTCAAAATGAATATTCCAACTTCAAGAGGCTTGCTTTAATCCATAGATGGATTTTTTCAGCTTGCATACTTTATGAGCATTGGCTGGGTGAACGAACCCTTCAGGCTGTGTCATAAACGCATCCTCTGACAGGTTTCCATTAAGGAAAGTTGTCTTCATTTCCATTTGCCTGATCTCATAGTCGTAGTAGGTAGCTAAAGCAAGCATGATCCGAATGGATTTAAACATGGCAACTGGCGAAAAAGTTTCATCATAGTCCACCCCGTGGACCTGCCTGAAACCTTTGGCCACTAGCCTACCTTTGTAGGTAACCACGTTACCATCCATGTCTGTCTTCTTATTGAAGACCCATTTACACCCTATGAGCTTTGCCCCATTAGGCGGCTCAACCAAGTCCCAAACCTGGTTAGCAGACATAGAATCCATTTTGGACCTCACGGCCTCCAGCCATTTCTCGGAGTCTGGTCCAACGACTACTTACTCATAAGTCTTAGGTTCATCCTCAATAATGAGAATGTCATCGTGTTGAGTCGGCAGCGACCCATACCTATCAGGTGCACGACGTACCCTCTCAAACCTACGTGGAGCTTGTGCCTGAGTCTCAGGTTGGGCTACAACCTGTACTGGTGGCTCAGATTCCATCTCAACCTCTGTGTTTTGTGGATAATCTTGGACCTCGTCCAAATCAAAACTTCTCCCACTGGCTTCTTTCAAGATGAATTCTTTCTCAAGAAAGACAACGCCACGGGTGACAAAAACTTTGTCCTCAGTGGGATTATAGAAGTTGTATCCTCTTGTTTCTTTAGGATACCCCACGAACACACATTTATCTGACCTGGGCTCTAGCTTACTAGAATTTTGACACTTAACAAAAGCTTCGCATCCCCAGATCCTCATAAATGTGAGGTTAGGTCGTCTCCCAGTCCACAACTCATGTGGAGATATGAGAACACTCTTAGATGGAATGTTATTTAGTGTCAAAGCAGTTGTCTCTAAGGCACGTCCCTAAAAATATGGAGGTAGAGTTGCTTGACTCATCATGCACCGAACCATGTCTAGTAGGGTTCAATTCCGCCTCTCAGACACACAATTCCATTAGGGTGTCCCGGGAGGGGTCAACTGTGAGAGAATCCCGCACTCTTTCAGATAGTCAACACACTCATGGCTAAAGTACTCTCCGCTTGCGGCAATGGAAGAGGAGCTTGCGCCAATGGAGTCCTTTCTCTCGCACTTTAACTTGCTCTTGCCCATAACCCTTTAGTTCACGCCAATTCAATCTCTCTTGAGGGCTCACACATGCTTCTATTTTATAGAAGCAAGAGGCGGCCAAGGAAAGCGGTGGGGCGCAATTCATCATGAAGGGGCGGCTAGGGTATGAGAGGGGGTTAGCAATTAGGGTATTTATGGTTTAGAAAAGACTCCTAGCCTTTTTCCATAAACATCCCCTAATTGCCTAGGACTTACCTTGTAAATCCATTATGCCTTAGATGCCACAACCCTTGCCATAGATGCAAGGTTTCCATCCAACCACAAAGAAGGAGGCGCCTAAAGCTTCCTAATGAAGCAAAGGCGCCAACTTCTCCCCATTATACCCATGGGTGGCAATGGGAGAAGTTTTCTCCCCATTATACCCTTTTAGCTCATTATATCTTAATGACAACTTGTTATTGGGCCTCATTGGGTAATGAGGTAACACAAACTTCATTACATGGGTTGATTAAGCAATTGGATCCAATTCAATGCAACCCTAATCCAAATTTGACCAACCATGGTCAAATACAGGTTAACCTGCCAAAAATGAAGTTTAGCTCCAATAACTCTCTTCCATCTCATCAGGCCCATTGACGCTGATGAAATCTCTAAAATAGATCTGAGTTATCCAATCACTCGATCAAAAGGCTTCCCGATCAATACGAGAACTAGAGTATCAAGGTGTGCGACCTTGTAGGTTCTTCTGACATTGGCAGTGCTGACCTAAGGTTACCACAAGCAGTGAGTGGCACCTAGCAGTGCATCGCTGCAACCCAAGTCATTGGAATGGATATCGACATCGACATCCCCATCATCGCAACTTGGTATAGATGCATTACAGTCTCTTTGCCGAACTGATCCGATTGGACAAATGTGTCATCACTTGTTTTCACCTAATCACATGGTCATGACTAAATCAGGTTCTCACCTGGGTATGGCCATACACTTTCAGTCATAGAACCATAGAGGAGCTCCATGGATATCAAGCTTCCCTCAGGAAGGGGCATATCCTCTGTCTGCCCATTGACCTTCTCATATGGGTCGCAAGATGCTCAATGACAACTTGTTATTACCTCCCAACTATGGCAAAGTGTTAGGTTGCATCAAAGCATGTCCCTAACCAAATAGAATGGGTCAATGACCTCAAGTCAAGGGATCAATGCATCTCCTGTCACATGTGAGGATAACTCAAGACACCAAGTCATTGCCTCACAGCGGGTCGGTCCAGTATATCCACCATTGATATACTCATATGTCTGCATTAGCACCTCGTCCCTAACCAGCCCATATGTCAGTCTCACAAGTACCAGAGTTGTCCCATATCCACTCAGGTACATCAACTAGGAACAATCATTTGAGCACAGATCCAATCTGTCTCCAGGGACATTATCATGTAAGTACATAATCGCAAATGTAGACAAACAATGATAACGACAATGCCAGAATGATATATAAATATCTAAGTGAGGTAATACAAAGATGGACCAATACTAGGTCTCAAGTCATATACACCAACAATCTCCCACTTGCACTAAGACCTAGAGGTTGAGGAACCTCAAGCCCATATCTGTAGTATGACCATCATGCTTTTGCTACGCCAAAGCCTTGGTCAGTGGGTCTGCCAGATTGTTCTCTATGTCAACTCTGCTAATCTTGACATCACCCCAGTCAATGATCTCTCTGATCAGGTGAAATCTCCTGAGCATATGTTTGGCTCTTTGATGAGACCGTGGTTCCTTAGCTTGTGCAATTGCCCCATTGTTATCACACTAGAGCTCAATGGTATCCATTGCACTTGGAACCACCTGAAGTTCAGAAATAAACTTCCTGATCCAAATGGCTTCTTTGCCAGCCTTAGAAGCAGCCACATACTCAGCCTCGGTTGTAGAATCAGCTATGGTGGATTGCTTGAAGCTCTTCAGGATACAGCGCCTCCATTCATCTTGAACAAATAACTGACCTGCGATCTGAAGTCGTCTAGGTTAGACTGGAACAACACATCAGTATTGCCCTGAACACTGAGCTCTTCCTGTCCCCCGTAGACCAAGAACAAATCCTTAGTTTTTCTCATATACTTTAGGATGTTCTTTACAGCCACCCAATGTTGTAGACTTGGATTGGATTGGTATCGACTGGTTGTGCTCACAGTATAAGCCACATCTGGTCTAGTACACAACATTGCATACATGATCGAGCCTACTGCCAAAGCATAAGGCCCTTGACTCATATCATCCCTCTCAGCCTGTGTGATGGGACACTAGCTCTTTGAGAGAGTAAGGCCAAGACTCACTGGAAGGTAACCCTTTTTGGATTGCTCCAAGTTGAACCTCTCTAGGACCTTATCAATGTAGGTACTCTAACTAAGGGCAAGGAGCCTCTTGGATCTATCTCGGTAGATCTTCATGCCTAAGATATAGGCGGCCTCCCCTAAGTCTTTCATCTCGAAACACTTCCCCAACCATGTCTTCACAGACTGAAGACTAGGGATGTCATTTCCAATGAGAAGTATGTCATTGACATACAAGACCAGAAAAGTCATCAAGCTCCCACTGAATTTTCTGTATACACAGGAGTCATCTTCACTTTTGATAAAACCATAATCTCTCACAGCTTCATCAAACCGAAAATTCCAACTTCGAGATGCTTACTTTAATCCGTAAATGGATTTCATTAGCCTACAGACCTTATTGACATATGCAGGATGGATGAAACCATCAGGTTGTCATATACACATCTTCTATCAGCTTTCCATAAAGAACATTGTCTTAACATCCATCTGCCATATCTCATAATCATGATATGCAACTATAGCAAGCAGAATCCGAATGGATCTGATCATGGCAACTGGTGAAAAGGTTTCATCATAGTCCACCCCGTGGATCTATCTGAATCCTTTAGCCACTAGTCTACCCTTACAGGTTACTATGTTGCCATCCATATTGGTCTTCCTTTTGAAGACCCATTTACATCCTATGGGTATTGCCCCATCAGGCAGCTCAACCAAATCCCAGACTTGGTTAGCCAACATGGATTCCATCTCGGATCGCATGACCTCAATCAATTGCTCAGAGTCCGGTCCACTAATCGCCTCATCATAAGTCCTAGGCTCATCCTCAATGATGAAGATCCCGTTGTGTTGGGTCGGCAGCGACCCATACCTCTCAGGTGCACGACGAATCCTCCTAGACCTACATGGGACCTGTGTCTGAGCCTCAGGCTGCCTAGCAGCCAGTGCAGATGGCTCAGGTTCCTTCTTTGTGTCTTGTGGTTGCACTTGGACCTCGTCTAAGTCAAACTTTCTCCCACTAACTTCTTTCATGATAAATTCTTTCTCTAGAAAGACAGCACCACGAGCAACAAAAACTTTGTTCTCGGTGGGAACATAGAAGTAGTAACACTTAGTTTCCTTAGGGTACCCCACAAATACACATTTATCAGATCTAGGTTCTAGCTTGCTAGAATCCTGACATTTGATATAAGCCTCACATCCCCAGATCCAAATAAAAGACAGATTAGGGCGTCTCCCGCTCCATACCTCATATGGTATCTTGGAGACACTCTTAGATGGAACATTATTCAATATCAGAGAAGTTGTCTCAAGTGCATGACCCCATAATGAGGGTGGTAGAGTTGCATGACTCATCATAGACCGAACCATGTCCAACAAGGTTCGATTTTTCCTCTCAGAGAGACCATTCCATTGAGGTGTTCTAGGAGGAGTGAGTTGGGATATAATCCCACACTCCCTTAGATAGTCAAAGAACTCACTGCTCAGGTACTCTCCACCATGATCTGATCAAAGAGCTTTAATGGATCTACCAAACTGGTTCTCTACTTCATTTTTGAACTCCTTGAATTTCTCAAATGATTCAGATTTATGTCTCATCAAGTAGACATAACCATATCTACTAAAGTCATCAGAAAATGTGATGAAGTAACTATGCCCTCCTCTAGCTTACTTATCGAACGACCCACACACATCAGTATGTATGAGATCCAATAAACCTTCTGCCCTCTCACCAGTTTTCGTAAAGGGCACCTTTCTCATTTTCCCTAATAAACAAGTCTCACAAGTATCAAATTCCTCCAAGGAACATGAATCTAACAACCCATTTTGCATGGAGTTGTTGAATGTGATTCTTGTTTATATGGGCTAATCGACAATGCAAAAGGAAAGCACCAACTTAACCACTCAGTTTGGTCCTTTTACTATTTTTGTTACAAATAGAGCTATTCATGTCCAGGACATATAAACCATTGCACAATGTACCCTTCCCGTAAAACATATTTGCAAATGAAAAAGAACAAACGTTATCCTTTATTTCAAATTTAAATCCTTTCTTTGCCAAGCAGAGAATGGATATAATGTTTTTGGTAAGAGAAGGTACATAATAGCAATTATCAAGCTCTAACTGAAGTCCAGAAGGCAAGGAGAGAGTCAAAACTCCTACAGCAATAGCAGCAACCTATGCTCAATTTCCAACCCAAAGGTCAATCTCTCCAGGTCGTATTGATCTACTTTTCTTGAGCCCCTACATATTTGTACAAATATGAGCTCTACATGCGGTATCCAATACTCATGACATAGAAGTAGATAGGTTGACTTTGGTAACATAAATTCCTAAGCATGAAGACGAAGCCTTGCCACTCTTCTTCTCATTCTGAAATCGCATTATGTCCTTTATCATGTGAGGTGGTCCTCCACATGAGTAGCACTTGTTATTCCTGACTCTTTCCATCTTTATCTTCAATGTCTTAATTAAGCCTTTGGGCTCAACACATTGAACATCTACTTTAGGAGGGTTAAGCTCAACCAATTCATCAAAGAGCTGCCTTAGATTAGAAATAATCTCAGAGGCACTACTAGATTCATATTGCCCTCTTAATTCAGGTGACATGTTCGTTAGCATCAAATTAGCAACATTCAAAGTATCAACCTGATGCTTATCATAAGCATCTTTCTCAGCCGCTGAGGCCGAGCATGGAAGTGGCTCAGGAATTGGCTGCTCAAGGACATAGAGTTTCATCTCGAGCTTGAGCACATTTCTCAAGTTCATATACCAATCCAATAAGTTGGATCCAACCAACTTATCCCTTTCTAGGGTAGATCGCAGTGACCATCTGCCATTGTTCACAGCCATTGTTCTATAACAACCAAGAAACAGCAGATTAGTACTACTTTCAGATCATTTAATTTGGACTTGTATTAAATGATCATGGCTCCCACTATTTTAATCGAATTGACAACCCACAAAGTCAATCGGGAAATTTATGATTTCCTAGTGAGATGGGATCCTAATTCCACATAGGGCTTCGCGTCCCATGAGGGTGGGATGAGATGCATAAAGTGACCCATGCTTCTTAAGGTAGGCACGCCGGCCGATTGCTCTAAGCAACTCCCCTTATTGAGATAGTCTATGCATTCCATGTCCAGCGAGGGCTGGATACAGTATGAAACCCTAACCTCTCAATGATGCCTCTAGAGTTTCATCATGTGCCCCGCACATATGAAAATCTAGTCAAGTCCATTCCTAATCGTTATGCTCAGAGCCAACGGGTTTCCTTGCGAAGGCTCGCCCGGTTAAGACGGACCGGGGAAACCGTTGTCACCGCACACCGTCTAAAAATAAGTAGGTGTGTCCCACGAGGGTGGAAAATAGTTCACAACACCACTGATCGATAGTTTGATGAGGGTTACACATTAGAAGCTACTAGACTTAATATTTTGATTGAGGGTTTTTGAGGTCTCATCAACTTACTTTTATCTTATGTCTAACATTACAGACATGCAATCCTATAGTGATAACATAATGATAAAACATCACAGGCATGCTTTAGCAAATAAAGAAAGCGGTAAAGGGATGATGTGATCATAGCCTATTCAAGACATTGAACCGACCTAGGCCAAAAGAGGTTCAACTCTTGATGTAGGATTCAAGCCCCAAAATAAGACCTAACCTAGGCGACCTCTAGCTTGATCTTCAAGGTTGGTTCCAAGGTCTTCCTCACTATGGTTTTGCTCTCAAACCCTAGATGTACCCTTAGGGTAAACCAAATGAGCACCATCATGGGTTCGGCCAATGCCATGGGCTTCCTCCAAGGAAGATACGCCACCATGCAAGGGGCCAAGATAGCTAGCTCTCAAACCCAAAGGGTTTGGCCATACCAACTTGTGCCACTTAGCATGCATGCGCCATCAAGGGAGATGCATGTGCCAATGCTCCAAGTGATATGCGCCACCCTAATATTCTTCTTAATTAAAAGCAAAAAGAAAAGCGGCATGCAGGCCTCACAAGAGTACATCACAGGCATGCAAAGGGGCTTGACTAATGATGACAACATCATGCACAATCAAGGCACTTACTCATGCAATTCTACAAGCTCATGAAAAACATAAAATATAAAATTTTACGCTTTCATAAAACTAGTTTGTTTTCTTCATCTTCTTATCACAAATTTTTTGGTTATTTGCGATTATTTTTCATGATGATTTTATAGACACTTTCGGTTGGCAATTTTGTCAGATCAAGAGACCCGGCCAATCTGAAGACATAATGCTCATCCTACTTGACAAAACTACGTGCGCCTTTGATCTTAAATCAATCAAGAAAAATAACCCAAAAATTACAAAAGAAATTGACGTAGAGGATAGGAACAAGAAACCAACAATTTTTCTTCTTAAGAAAAACATGCGCCATAATTATATGCAATTTTCAAAAATTGAGATATGACATGAAAGAACATCGTTCAAGGCTCACAAGTAGCTCTGATACCACTGTTGGGACACCCCAGGGATATTTTTTAATTTTTCACAGAGAATACATTACAAACGCAGTGGAAGAATATCCCCGAAACAGGCCGGTCCCAAAAACCCAGTGAAGATCGTCATGCAAGGCGGTCGACACGATGTGATAGTAAGTACCTTTAGCAAGCTTGAGGTGAAGAGTCCCCTTCAAGGGGGAGCGAAACCCTAAGGAGGCGCAAGTGACCTTGTGGGTTATGTTATAGCAGCGGAATAAGGGTTTCATAATGATCATCGCATGC
>CM050440.1:36532107-36543670 GCA_027562315.1 Costus pulverulentus | reverse complement strand
CAGCACTGCCAGCGTCAGAGGAACCTACAGGGTCGCACACCTTGATACTTGAGTTCTTGTATTGATCGGGAAGCCTTATGATCGAGTTATTGGATAACTCGGATCTAAATGGGAGATTTCATCAGCGCCAATAGGCCTGGTGAGATGGAAGAATATTATTGGAGCCAAACTTCATTTTTGGCAGGTTGACTCGTATTTAACCATGGTTGGTCACATTTGGATTAGGGTTGCATTTGATTGGATCCAAGTGGTTAATCCAATAACTCGATCTCATCAGGCCCATTGGCGCTGATGAAATCTCCAAAATAGATCCGAGTTATCCAATAACTCGATCATAAGACTTCTCGATCAATACGAGAACTTGAGTGTCTTGGTGTGTGACCCTGTAGGTTCCTTTGACGTTGGCAGTGCATACCTAAGGTTTCACAAGCAGTGAGTGGCACCTAGCAATGCATCGCTGCTACCCAAGTCATCAGAATGGATATCGACATCGACATCCCCATCATTGCAACAGGTGCAGATACATTACAGTCCTTTTGCCAAACTGATATCCGATTGGACAAGTGTGTCATCACTTGTTTTCATCCAATCACATGGCTATGACTAAATCAGGTCTTTACCTGGGTATGGCCATAAACTTTCAGTCATAGACCATAGAGGAGCTTCATGGATATCATACTTCCATAAGGAAGGGGCAAATACTTTATCTGTCACTTGGTCTTCTCATATGGGTCGTGACATACTCAATGACAACCCTTATAACCTCCCAGCTATGGTGAGGCGTTAGGTTACATCAAGGTATATCCCTTACCATATAGAAGAGTCAATGACCTCAAGTCTAAGGATCAATGCATCTCCTATCACTTGTGAGGATAACTCATGACACTAAGTCATAGCCTCATAGCGGGTCAGTCCAGTATATCCACCACTGATATACCCATATGTCTACGTTAATACTCCATGCCTAACCAGCCCATATACCAGTCTTATAAGGATCATAGCTGTCCCTTATCCATTAAGGTATATCGACTGGGGACAATCTTTTGAGGATAGATCAAATCTGTCTCCAGGTACATTATCATGTAAGGACATTATCGTAGATGTAAACAAACATAGATAATGACAATGCCAGAATGATATATATAAATATCTCAGTGAAGTAGTACAACGTTTGACCAAATATAGGTCTCAGGGCATATACACCAACAATCTCCCACTTGCACTAAGACCTAGAGGTGGAGGAATCTCAACCCCATATCTCTAGTATGACCATCATGATTCTGCTGTGCCAAAGCCTTGGTCAGTGGGTCTGCTAGATTGTTCTCTATATCAACTCTACTAATCTTGACATCACCCCGATCTAAGCCGCCACCCCCTTAGATGCGCCCCTAGGTTTAACCCTAGAAGCCACCCTAGGGTTCGGCTAGGTGAGAGTTGCGCCACCTTGAGAGATGCGCAAGGGAGAGAGAGAGAGAGGAAAATACCATAGAATGTCATCAAAGCTTTCTATTTGATTTACAATGTAAAATTGAAAACACAGGATTGAAAGTCAGTGCGCAGGCCTCACATTGATACATCACAGGCATGGTAATAGGGCTTGTCTTTGATCATATCAAATGCATAAGGAAAAACACTTAAGACATGCTCTTCTATATGCAATGAAAAACTACAGAACCAGATTTTTGTTTTTCATTAGAAAACATGTTCGTTAAATTTCCGCGATCTTTTCAAAAATTCAGATCTTTCGTTTTCTCTCAGGAGTCTACAAGTGGCAATATATACCCTGATTATCGATGTCACTTGCAATCCCTAACTTGTACGGATTAGGGCAATCACCCAGTCCATGCCCCGAAATCTAGATACAAGTCTCACATCGTCGGTCTATCCCATGAATATGAGGAGAAATAAATTCTCACACATAGGGTCTATCCCCATGTGTAGAAACCGAAAATCATGAATTTCATAAGAGCGAGAAATAACAAACCTACTATTTTTCTACACATAAAACATGGCATAAAAATTTCTATGACATGCGCATGCTAGAAAAAACCCATACACCGATGTATCTTGTAAGTTGCCTCTGATACCACTGTTGGGAATCCCCGGGCTATAATAAAACGAAAACAACGGAAGCGAGCCCGAAACGAGATTCCTTATTCAACAAGGACCGACTTACGAAGAATACAAGGGATGTGATAGGGGCAATACCTTATTAAGCAACTTTTAGAAGTGGTCGATGATAAAGATGCGCAAGGGCCCGTCCTCTGCAATCACGCACACACGGACTCCTCGAATCCTCTCCAATCTCTGGACTGGGTGCTAGCCCCGGAAGATGAGATCCACGCCTCTAGCCTTCTCAGCTTGTGCCACTGCCAAGGAGAAGAAGGGATGTTGGCGACAAGGAGTGGGTAGCACTGTCACTTGTCCGAACCTTTGATGCCGAAAACTTTTATTGTCGTCACCTCCTAGACCCTCACGCCAAAGAGTAGAGGGGAGGTGACAACAAGAGACAAGAGAAGAGTCTGGTACAAAAAAATCTCCCAGGTGAGCCTCTCTATTTATAGCAGAGCCAGACGCACATTGGAGATACTTCCCATGTGGAATAATGAGCATAGGCGCCTACTCACAATTAAGCGTCATAGGTTCGAATTCCCGCATACACAATTAATTGTAAATTGTGCCCAAGCATAGGCGCCTACTCACAATTAAGCGTCATGGGTTCGAATCCCCGCAGACGCAATTAATTGTAAATTGTGCCCAAGCTTATTAATTAGCCGAGAGAAAAATTCTCTTGCCAATTATTAATTTTATTTTATTCATGTGACTAAAGTGTCAAGCCCAAACTTGCACCAAGACCCTTGTTTGACTCATTTTGACAACACAGGTCAACAGAGGTCAAACGTGGTCCACTGGAGTCAACCAGTGGTCAGACATGAATAAAATAAAATATCATCCCCTCTATACAAGTCTCAATGCATCAGTTCCCCAAAAGATTCGAATCACACAATGATTCGATCAGAGGCTAAACGATCAGTATGAGAACTCGAGTGTCTAGGTGTGCGACCCTGTAGGTTCTTCAGACATTGGCAGTGATGACTAAATCATCACAAGCAATGAGTGGCACCTAGCAGTAAATCATTGCTACTCAAGTCATCAGAATGGTGTCATCATCGACATCCCCTAAAACTGCGACAAAGTACAAGTGCAGCCTTGTCCTTTTGCCAACTGATGTCCAGATTGGGCAAGTGTGTCACACTTGTTAATCCCAATAATATGGCATGTCTAAATTAGGTTCTCACCTGGGTATGACCATACACTTTCAGTCATCCATATAGGGGCGCCATGAACAATCAAGCTCTCCTGTAAGGAAGGGGCAAATTCTCTATTGGCACATTGAATCTCTCATACGGCCTATGACATACCCAATGACAACCGTTATGACTTCCCTTTTACGGCAAAGCGTTAGGTTGCATCAAAGTACATCAATCACTATATAGAGATACCAATGCCCTCAAGTCTAGGACAAGCGCAACTCTGTCACTGTGATATTCATCTCGTGACACTGAGATGAATCCTCATGGCGGATCGATCCAGTATATCTCCCTTGATATACCCATATGCCTACGTTAGCAACCCGTGCTCAACCAGCGCATATACCGGTCTCAAGTGAATCATAGCTGTCCCATATCCACTATGATTCTCGACCAGGGATAAACACAGATACTAGATAAAATCTATCTCTGAGGGACATTGTATATGCAAATGTACATATGCGCAAATGTACAAACTTGCAAGACAACGACAATACCAGGATAACTCATCTATCAACTAGATGAGATGCACATATCTCATGGACCATCCTGAGGTCCTAGGGCATAAACACTAACAATTTCATGGTACCATAATTTATAACATATTTCCACCCGAGAACTCGATTGAAATTACGGCAGTGCCGTAACCAAAAATACGGCCGTAATTACAACCTGGAGACGCAATTTTCACAGTCAAATTTGAGTCTGATTTTTGCAGGATCGATTGCGGATGATCCAGGCCATAAAATTCAAACATGTAAGAAGCAAAAAGGGAGCTTTGGACGAGAGTAAGGAGGAGACACCAAAAGCCCAAAATTTCATCCACTAACAAAGGAGAAATCGAGTTTCACGCCGCCGCCTTAGGGTTCACCGTCGGGAAGCATACAACGCATCTCCGGTAGTGAAATTTGAAGAGAAGCTTCGTCTGGAGTAGGAAAACATATCCCAAAAGTTTCAGAGTGAAAGGATCTCGATCGGAGAAGAAATCTAGAAGAAACTCGGCGACGGCACTGTTCACACGAGGAAATTATGGCTATAATTTCCATTACAGCCGTGTGGTTATTCGTTCTTCCTCTTTCTCTTTGATTTCTGATCATTAGAAACTATGATTTATTGTAATCTCTTCTCCATGCTAGCTTAAACCTTTTGTGGGACATGGGGAAGTAATTCCCTTTGATTTCTTAATGACTAGATAAATTTTTCATTACTTCGTCACGTATAATTTTAGCATGATAATTCTACTTTTGTGATGATTTTTCTTTGACTCTCCACAGATTCATGTTATTGATCATGTTTTAGAGTTTTTGCAATAAGGAGAAAAAGGTGACTTGCTTGAGAACTTGGAACCTTATAATTGCATGATAGGAACTTACTGTAAGAAATTAGGTTAGTTCTTATTTCTTGATTTTAGAAGAATAATTGCCTTGTTTAATAATATGAATCTAGGATTGAGTCAATTTATCAAACATGAAGATATTGTGCGAAAGTGAGGATCAGAACGTTAGAGAACCTTAAGTAGAACTTGTGTTGAGACTCGAATGCACGAAAGTGATCCTTAAGATTCCACTCGAGATAATCCACTTAGAATTCGAATACACGAAAGTGATCCCTGAGTTCTTCGATGAATGATTTACTTATTTTTAGCTTGGGATAGATCTTGCGCGAAAGCGAGAATCGGTCCCTGCATGGTTGTCTGAACGAAAGTGAGTTAATCCTCTTATGAAGTAAATTGTCTTTATCATGATAAAATTAAACTGACAAATTTCTATTCATATCTAGTCATAGAAATCAAAGTGGATGAAACCCTAGTCCCAGTTTCTCGCTCTGGTATTTACGTTAGCTTTCGATAATTCATTTGCATAGTTTTGATTACCTAGATAGTAAGAAATCGATTATTCGGTATTTGACAAATGAGGTCTCTGTGGGAACAATATTTTTTATTACATCGAGTATCCGTGCACTTGCGGATAGAACAGGTCTTTGGACACAACAAGTTTTTGGCGACCACACCAGAGAAGTTTTTGTCTAGCTACTTGTTGGGATACAACAGATTTCAATACTAATTAGGCCCATGAATTAAATCCTTATTGGATTAGGATTTGTGCCCAACACAATGGGCCTTATCCAAAATCCAATTCACATTAGGATTTGAATCCTAGTTGGATTAGGATTTGCGCCTAACAACTATGGGTCTTATCCAAAACCAAATTCTTATTAGGATTTGAATCCTAATTGGATTAGGATTCTAACTCCTAGTAGAATTAGGATTCCAACTCCTAATTAAATTAGGATTTCAACTCCTAGTTGGATTAGGAATCTAATTCCTAATAGGATTAGGACTCCAACTCCTAATTAAATTAGGATTCCAATATTGCCAATGATTAATTGCTCATTGGACTCCAAAGAAATAACCTGGTAGGCCACCGGATCCCAGACTAGCCAGATGCGGCCACCAGTACAGGGAGTTGAATTGGACAGGAAACTTCATCCGGGGAAGGTAGATGAGTTGAGAGCGGAACACTTCTCGGCACGGACCCGAGGCTCTACGATAGCCAGCATTTTTGCTTGATGGATTTTGAGCAAGAGGACAGCCTCTTTCCTCTTAGCTAGTGTGTTGAAACCTCTCACGTTCCAGCACACAATAGGAGCGGGATTGGAGTTCATGTTACCATTGGATGCACTGGACTCGGGCTCTTAGGGTCCAATTGGGTAGTTGAGATATGCTTTTTCTTCTTCTTTTTGCTTTTCCGCGACCCCCACCACCAATACTGGGTCTTCAGAAATTTCCTTGATTCCGATCCCAAAATAGGTGAGAGCGCATCATCAGAAAGAGTCTCTTCATCAAGGACACAATCGGGCTCCAGAGAGTCCGGAAGAGATAATGGGCTAGAAATGTTGTTCCCCTGCATCTGGTTTAGACCCTGGGGATTTGACACAACCACAATGCTCTCGGCTGTCACGCAATGCTCTTTTTGGACTCTCCGGCTAGGGGCCATGCCACCCACTTCTCCCTCCACCCGAATTTGCTTAGCCTTGTCTCCTACTGAAAGGTCACGAACCATTGCTAGCCTCCCCATCACGGGTGGCCCAGCGGCTACTAGCTCCGTGTGCCTCTCGGCTGAGTGATTCACAGTGGATGTCAGGCACTCTTTAGATATCGGATCGGTTTTCGTCTTCTCCACCCAAATTTGGCTCACTTGGGATTTCCCTACCACTGCACAATTCTTATGAGAATGGCCATAGGTATTGTAGTTGGTGCACTTGGAGGGGACAACCTCATATTCAAATCGGATATGGACTTCAGAGCCCCCATTAACTGTGATGGAAAGAACCTCAGAAAAATCTGAGGCTGCTTCCATTTCCACACATAGCCTTGCAAAAACCAATCTGGATCTAGAGGCCGTAGCCACATCCATGGAGAGGGGCCTCCCAAGTGCGTTGTGTTGGTTTATATGCCCTAGGACCTAGTTTTGGTCCACTTATGTACTACTTGACCTTGATATTTATATTGTTCTGGCATTGTCGTTATCTATGTTTGTTTACATCTGCGCATATGTACTAACATGATAATGTCCCTGGAGACAGATTGGATCTGTGCTCGAACTATAGTCCTCAGTCGATGTACCTTAGTGGATATGGGACATCTATGGTACTTGTGAGACTGGTATATGGGCTGGTTAGGCACGTGGTGTGGTGGATATACTGGACCGACCCGCTGTGAGGCTATGACTTGGTGCCATGAGTTATTCTCACAAGTGACAGGAGATGTATTGATCCCTTGACTTGAGGTCATTGACCATTCTATATGGTTAGGGACTTGCTTTGATACAACCTAACACCTCGTCGTAGTTGGGAGGTAATAACTGTTGTCATTGAGCATGTCACGACCCATATGAGAAGGTCAATGGACAGACACAGGATTTGCCCCTTCCTAAGGGAAGTATGATATCAATGGAGCTCCTCTATGGTTCTATGACTGAAAGTGTATGGTCATACCCAGGTGAGAACCTGATTTAGTCATAACCATGTGATTGGGTGAAAACAAGTGGTGACACACTTGTCCAATCGGATATCAGTTCGGCAAAGAGACTGTAATGCATCTGTACCTTGTTGCAATGATGGGGATGTCGATGTCGATATCCATTCCGATGACTTGGGTAGTAGCGATGCACTGCTAGGTGCTACTCACTGCTTGTGGTGACATTTGGTCAGCACTGCCAACGTCAGAGGGACCTACAGGGTCGCACACCTTGATACTCGAGTTCTCGTATTGATCGAGAAGCCTTATGATCGAGTTATTAGATAACTCAGATCTATTTGGGAGATTTCATCAGCGCCAATGGGCCTAATGAGATGAAAGAATGTTATTGGAGCCAAACTTTATTTTTGACAGGTTGACCCGTATTTGACCATGGTTGGCCACATTTGGATTAGGGTTGCATTGGGTTGGATCCAAGTGCTTAATCAACCAATGTAATGAAGTTTGGGCTAGCTCGTTATCCAATGAGACCCAATAACAAGTTCTCATGAAGTGAGAAAAGGTTAAAAGGGTATAATGGGGACAAAACTTCTCCCCTAAGCGCCTATGGGCATAATGGGGAGAAGTGGCGCAATTTGCTTCATTATGAAGCTTTAGGCGCCTTGCCCCTCTACCTTGGATGGTATGCTTGCTTCTATGGCAAGTCTTGGGGCTGATATGGCTTCGTAGACTTCTTTGGAAGTTCTCATGCGCATATGGATAATTAGGAGAGGTTTATGGTAAAGTCTTAGAGACTTTCCTTACTTCAAACCCTAATTACTCCCTCCCCTTTACCCTAGCCGCCCCCTCCTTTGAGAATTGCGCCCACACCCTATTATTGATGCCCCCTCTTGCCTCTCTATATATACATGGGTATATGCGAGAGCAAAAGTTGATTTTGGCGTGAGCAAGAATTAGAAGGGCAAAGAGGGAGGCTTTGGCGAAAGTCTCTTCTTCCATCTTCATCCTAACCGCAAGTCTCTTCTATCCTTCTTCTCTTGGAGCAAGGAGGGATAGGACTTGATGTCTTCACCCTATTGCCTCTTATCTTGGCGCATCTTCTCTAGGAGTTGGCGCATCTTCTCTAGGAGTTGGCGCATGTAAGGATGAGGAGTTGAAGACATGGCGGCAACATCTCCATCTTTCTTCTTCATTGGCGCTTCTACTTTGGAAGTGGCGCAAGGGTTGAAGAAAGTGCACGAATGCTTGGATCTTCTTCTCGAGGCTAGCACCGAGCGTGGAAGAAGAGGACTCGAGGCATCCGTGTGTGTAAGACTGCAGAGGACGCACTCTTGGGGGCCTATCACGACATCGACCTCATCTCGCTCTAAGGTATTTTCTAACTCATCGTGTCGACTCTCTTGATTGCGATCTTCACTGGGTTTTTGGGATCGGCCTATTTCGGGGATATTGCTTCCGCTGTGCAATGTATTTTGTAATCTCTATCTCTGAAAATTATAAAATATCCCCGGGGTTTCCCAACACGCTGGCCAGCTAGCTAAGTATGCCTCGTGACCACCATTTGAGGGGAAGATTGTGGATACGAATCCAAATAGGAATAGAGGATAGATCCACCCGAGATAATTCCTCTTCCGGAGTCCACGGCTTGAGGATCAAGACCTTTCCGAAGACAAACCATGGCCCCATTTCTAAGATCTTCGTCTTGTCTTCTGCCAGACGAAATCTGAAGAGGATGAACCCCACAGGTAGCGAATAGATCTCCAGCTCCCTTTTAGGTTTCCATAACAGTGTGTTCTCCTAAACCAAATAGACCTTCTGCTTTAGAACATGGTAGTTTGGCTGATAGCCGATGAAGTGGCCGACCAGCGTGTTCTCCTAAAAAGAGCAATTTTCCGCTAGCTCCTCGTCTGGAGCTAAGATATCCAGAACATCGCCAACGCGCTTAACATCCGAGGGTGTAAGGGTACAATTGGTGGCACAAGAAGGTGGCTTGGCAAACAGGGAACTCCAAGTTTTTGGGGGAACCAGGATAGATCCCTGAAGGGAAGCAGCCGAAGATACTCCCGCAACCGGGACACGAAGTGCCCTCCCAACTTGATTGTCGGGAAGCTTGAGAGCCATCAGCCCCGGCCCACAAGTGGAAGGCGGAAACCAGAAATCCAAGCAATCAGAAGCCCCTTGCCCTAGCTACCCGCCTCCCCGCCCAAGCCTTGGCAAGACCCAGGGAAGGAGGGACAGGCCAGCAGGGGGTGAATCGAAATACCAGAACCCCAAATAAAAGCAAAGAGATCCGAAAGAAACACGCAGAAAAAGATGGAAGAAATCCCAGGATGAAACCAAGAGAAAAAACGTGCAGCAGTAAGAGCCGATCAACCTATGGGCACAGAGAATGTACCCGAAGGCCGATGAGATGAAATCCAGGCCACAATCGCCCACCTCATGCGCAAACAGATCCTCATGCGACAGGAGTTCTGCGGGACAGGCCGCATCCGCTTCACCACCGGCAGACTTGCCGGCGGAGGAGACGCTCGCATGCCCTAATCGCCCTAATCGCTTAAACTCTTTCACCTGCATAGTTTCGATTGCTTAGATAGTAAGAACTCAATTATTCGATACTTGACAGACAAGGTCTCTGTGGGATCGATATTTTTTATTACTTCGAGTATCCGTGCACTTGCGGACACAACAGGTTTTTCGACATAACAAGTCTTTGGCGGCAACACCAGAGCTAAATTTATGTCTAGCTACTTGTTGGGATACAACAAGTTTTTGGCACCGTTGCCGGGGACTTTGGTTTTGTCAATATTGAAGATATTGAGAATATTGCTAGACTAGGTTTTATTTTCCGTTTATTTTCTTTTCTCTTGAAATTATTTGATCTATCTACTTTGCAGGTGCATAAATCTTAGATCAAGACCTCTTGTACCTTTTGATCCTGAGATAAACAAAACTCTTAGACTGTGCAGGAAGTTGAGATTTGAAAAAAATCAACAAGAAGAGAAAGAAGTGACCATGGCAGAACAAAGATCACTTAGGGACTATGCAGCCCCTAATCCATGAGAGATTCATTCTAGTATTGCTAGACCGGTCATAGAGGCTAATAACTTTGAGATTAAGCCTGCTTTTCTTTCTATGATTCAACAAAACCAGTTTGGAGGATCTCCTCTTGAAGATCCTAACCAACGCCTTTTTTTGTTTTTAAAACTTTGTGATACAATTAAGATCAATGGAGTATCTAATGATGCATGAAATTGAGATTATTTCCTTTTTCTCTTAGGGACCGAGCACGATCTTGGCTTCAAGCACAACCTACCGGTACCTTTACAACATGGGAGCAATTGTCAAATGCCTTCTTGATGAAATATTTTCCACCAAGCAAGACCATTCAAACGAGAAATCAGATTTCAAGCTTTGCACAAAGGGATGGAGAATCTTTTAGTGAGGCATGGGAGTGGTTCAATGATTTACAACGGAAGTGTCCTCACCATGGCATTGAAAATTGGGTTTTAATTCATACCATTTACAATGGTTTGCTTTATAATACCAAACTAACAGTTGATACCACTACAGGAGGAGCTCTAATGAGCAAAACCATTGATGATGCTTTCAAATTGCTTGGAGAGATGACTTTCAATCATAACCAGTGGACTTCAGAGAGAGGAGTGCTTTATAAACCTTCCCAAGGTAAGAATGAAACTGATGGTTGGCGCACCTTGGTAGAGAAGGCAGACTCTTTATGCAACAGATTTGATTCATTTAAGATGCAAACTGCTGTTATTTCTTCATCTCTTGTTTGTGATATATTTGGTAACAATGGTCATGTTTCTGAAGATTGTAAAGTCATCGCTAGTTAGGATAGTGAACATGTTAATGCATTAGGGAACTATAATCAAAGTAGAAACAATGATCCATATTCTAGTACATACAACCCTAGATGGAGAAATCACCCCAACTTATCTTGGAAAAACAATAGTAATGTAAGGGGACAAACTGAAAACAAAGGATACCAAAGGCCAAATCCAAATCAAAATCAAAATTCAAACATTGAGTCCATGCTTGAAAAGATGATGGTTAATCAAAATCAGTTCATGCAAAATAAAAATAAGGAAATTGAAGATCTCAAATAAATGGTTAGTCAATTAGCTTCACAAGTAAGATCTTTAATAGCCCACAACAAAATCTTAGAAAATCAAATTGCTCAACAAGCTAGTAGTTCTTACAGACCCCCTGGAAAATTGCCTGCTAAACCTGAGTTGAATCCTAGGGAGCACTG
>CM050440.1:36520639-36532007 GCA_027562315.1 Costus pulverulentus | reverse complement strand
AATCAAATTGCTCAACAAGCTAGTAGTTCTTACAGACCCCCTGGAAAATTGCCTGCTAAACCTGAGTTGAATCCTAGGGAGCACTGTAATGCTATTATCACTAGAAGTGAGAAACAATTAGAAGAACCTAAAGGGAAAGTTGTGAACCATGAAAAAGAGTCTAATGATGATCATGATGATGAATTAGAGTTAGAAAAATCTTCTGAGCATGAACAAACCCAAGCTAGTTTGCCACTCAAAAGGGTGATGAACCAAAAGGGATGTACCATGTGAGAAAGATGATTCTAAACCTAATTTACCTCCACCTTATAGGCCGCCTATATCCTTTCCACAAAGGTTAGTACAAGCAAAACTTGATAAACAATTTGGCAAATTTCTTGAAGTGTTAAAAAAGCTTTACATTAATATTCCTTTTACTGAAGCTATATCTCAAATGTCATCATATGCAAAATTTTTGAAAGAGATCTTATCCAACAAAAGAAAATTAGATGACTATGGTACTTGTACTGTGGCTTTAACTGAGGATTGTAGTACTATTATTCAAAATAAATTGCCACCAAAATTGAAGGATCCAGGTAGTTTTTCTATACCTTATTCAATTAGAAGTATGGCTCTTAACCGAGCCTTATGTGATTTAGGAGCTAGTGTAAGCCTAATGTCTTTATCTATTTGCAGGAAACTAGACATTGGAGAGCTCAAACCCACATTCATATCTTTGTAGCTCGCTGATACTATAGGAATTTTAGAGAATGTGCCAATCAAGGTTGGTGAAATTTTTATACCTACAGATTTTGTAGTTTTAGACATAAAGGAAAATCATAAAAATCTCATAATTCTTGGTAGACCCTTTTTGGCTATTGCTGGTGCACACATAGATGTTGAAAAAGGAAAATTCACTTTTGATATTTGTGAAAAAGTAATTGAATTTGATCTTGCTGATTCTTTGAATATATTATCGTATTCTAGATCATGTTGTAGTGTTGACATAGTTGATGATGTTGTTTATGATGTTCATAATTTATTGGAAATCCTCTAATTTTGGAACTAACAATTTTCCTAAGGATATTGATGAAAGATTACAGGAGAAAAGACATAAAATTTCTAAGAAGAAAAAGAAAAAGAGAAGAAGAAGAAGAAGAGACTCTAGATTGATTGACAAAGGAAAGAAGATCTTAAGTAAATTTGGATACTGTTTCAAGGCTGAGCCGTATGTGATTGAAAGAGACGCTCATATCAAAGAAAAATCAGAGTAGAAATTGAGGAAATCAGAACCAGAACTGAGTGCAAAGGGGTCAAGCTAAAGACCTTTAAATTAGCGTTTCTTGAGAGGCAACCCAAGCTTTCTAACTTTAGTTTGCTTTATTTTATTTGCTTTTTCCTTAGTTTGCACTTAGAACTAATTTTTCTTTTATTTTTGTAGGTAAGCAAGTTTTGGCGCAAAATTACAGCACTACCGTATATTACGGTACCGTAATTCCTGTCAATTTTGACCATAAGGATGTGACGAGATTACGGCACTGTCGTAAGTATTTTCACGGTACCGGATTTTGTGTACAAAATCTTCCCGAGAGTTTTTTAGCTTTTACGGCACTGCAATAAAGAAATTTATGGTGCCGTATTTTTGAGTTATTTTTTTTATTATTATTTACCTTCATAAAAAAAATTCTATGATTATTTTTACGGCACTGCTGTAACCATTTTTGTGGTATTGTAATTTTCATCTATTTTTGACCCGAGAGTTTTCTGAAAATTACAATGGTACCGTATGCTTTTTCATGGTACCATAATTAGAGACATTTTTCGACCCGAGAGTTTGAGCCAAATTATGATACTACCGTATTTATTTTACGGCCTGTGTTTTTCAATTTCGCCAGATTACGGCATTGCCGTAATGTATATTACAGTCGTAATTCTATTTTTAGACACGATTCCTGTGCCGTTTTTTAAGGTTTTTTGGGCCGTGTTTTTAGTTTTCTCACTCGTTCTCACTCATTCGAGCGCCGACCTTCGTCTCCAGACCATCTCCAACCTTCAGAGAATGCCGGCGACCATTCCTTTCTAGTTATTGCCGCCGATCTGGTACTCTTTCATCCAATTTCTCGATTTTGGTGAGTTTTCATGCATATTTCGCCCCTTTCGTCGTTTATCTTCGATTCTTAGTCGTTTTCAGAGATTCTTGCTTCTATTCACTTCTTAGATGATAGGCGACTAGTTCTTGTCCATTTCTATAATTTTTGACCAATTTCCACGAGAGATTTGAGCTCAAATAAGCTGGATTTGCTGAGATTTACTTGTCTTGTTTGCCCCTTTTCATTTTTGACTGAAATGTTGAAGTTTAAGCATGATTTTAACTGACTCTCGCTCCTATTATGCTTGATGAGTATTGACATTCATGTAGAAAGTGTTATTGAAATCTTATCTCTGTTATACTTTGCTATTTGTGTTGTCAATCTTGAGCTGCAACTTAGTTCATTCTTGAAGTTCACTCATGGCACCTAAGGTTAAGCAAGTTGTTTCAAAGAAAAGAGGAAAAGGACCAACCACATCTTCTACACCACCAAATTCCTATGGCATTATTTTTAGGGATGAAATTCAAGAGTCCAAATACAATCAATTGGTTGAAAGAAGGGTTATCAACACCAAATATGCTAATAGAAGGACTTTAGAGGCACCTAGGCTTTATGAGGATGTGATGTGGATGTTTGAGCAAGTTAAGGCTAGAAGATTTTTTGAGATAACACCTTACACCTATCTGCCACTAGCTTTAGAGTTTTTGAGTAGCCTGAATGTGGATTTGAGAGAGTTTTCTGATGGACCAGCTGAAGGAGATATCACATTTAGATTGGCTAATATTGATAGGAATTTTTTTTTTTTGCCATGTTATCTCCTAGATGATGGAAAGCATATTTTATAAGTTATGTTGATCAGGTTATCATGTTTTGATCCTGGATACATATTGTCAAAAAGTTTTTATATTATGAAACTACCATCCTCTAGGGGTGTGATAATACTAGAGACATGAGATTGAAAGAATTCAGTTGCCCTTGGTCTTAGTGCAAGTGGGAGATTGTTAGTGTTTATGCCTTGCGGACCAATATATGGACTTGGTCCGGCATTATTTGAATGTGCTTTGATAAAAATTGATATAATCAATAAAGGTATGGTCGTTATTATGCAGATTATTTTACCTGCGTTGATGTATTAAATTGCATAAATAATGTCTCATGAGTTTGGTTGGATCCATTCTCATAGTCATCCCTAGTCAAGGTACCTTAGCCGATAAGGGGCAGCTTTGGTGCATATGAGACTGGTATATGGGCTGGTTAAGTGCAATGCACATTAACGCAGGCATACAAGTGCTTAAGTATTATTTGCACTGGAGTGACCCACCATGAGGATTGACTTGTCTAGTAAATAGGTTAATCTCACATGCAAGAAGGTTGCATTAGCCCTTAGATTTAAGGTATTCATGTCTAGTTGTGATGATGGATGTGTTTTGATATAGTCTTACATCTCTCCGTAAATGGGTGATCAAAACGACTGTCATTGAGATTATCATAAGTCATATAGATATATGGATGACCAATAGTAGGATTTTCCCCTTCCTTAATTGGAAGCATGATATCCACTTTGGGATGCCCCACCTCATTGGTTTTTTTTTGCTAAGGGCAAGAAGATGTATATTATTTATCCAAAGAAAAAGTATATACAACGTTGTTTCAACACTCGGCTCCTCTTCTCTCTACACAAAATCGAAGAAAATTTTGGCAGCACCTTCCCTGTAAACACTAGCGTGTGGTCCTGTGCTACAGGTAGACATCTCTCCAAAAATAACAAAACAAGAAGGAACAGGAGAAAAGCTAACGGGGTACAACTATTGAACACAAATGCATAACAATCGCTTTCCAGTTCAGCTTCCACGGTTCGGACAGGCAGTAGTCTTCTAACCATGTATAAGTAAAGTAGCTTGGCTCCAGCGTTGGCTTGGGTATAGGAGTGGCAGCAAAGCAGAGCGCATGAATTGAAGAGTCATGGCGTGACATCGGGGGGAACAAATAAGGCCGGTGGAGGATAAGAGAGCCTCCAGGCATGCGGAAGTCCAACACCTATAAGAAAAGAATAGCATAGTAGAAAGTTATTATTGCACCATAACCAGTCTTGGGGAAAGCAAGGCCGGAAACAATAAAGATCAAAAGCCATTGTAGGAGGAACGCAAAAGCAACAAAAGAAATGGCGCCAAAGGATGATGAGCGAGTACGCCTCCAGACTAGAGCACTAGGATATCCCGAGGCCCCTCCCGATTTTTAGGGAAGCGAAGCCCTCATGATCATGCAATCTCATTCAAGATAAAGGTCAGCCCATGCATTAAGCCGATTGAGAGGAAGGAGGTCGTGGTCCCCATGGTTGGTCAGGGACCTAATTTTAGACTTGATATTGGATACTAGAGTCCTAAGCGAGGTCATGACAGGAATATATGGCCACCTCATTGGTGCATGATAGGAATGTATGGCCATACTGTTGAAAAACCCCGGGGATATTTTACAAATTTTGGCATAAACATTATAGAATACATTGCACAGCGGAAGAATATCCCCGAAACAGGACAGTCCCAAAAACCCAGTGAAGATCTCTTGCGAGGGGGGCGACACGATGAAATAGAAAATACCTAGAGCAAGGCGATGCTGATGTCGAGGCAGGCGCCCAAGCGTGCACCCTCAGTAGTGAATGGCGCCCAAGCGTGCACCCTCTGTATATCAGTGGTAGATATACTGGATCGACCCGCTATGAGGCTATAACTTGGTGTCATGAGTTATCCTCACAAGTGACGGAGTTGTATTGATCCCTAGACTTGAGGTCATTGACACCACCTGAGCGAAGCTTGGATGATTCAACCAATAGTTAAAGAAGCGAAATCTTGGCCCCTTGCGCATAATATCTGGCCCGAAAAAAAGGAGTGCGGGCGAGTGATCAGAAATGCCAGAATGAAGGAAGATTTCTTCAGCTTGAGGAAATTTTTCCATCCATTCCGTGGTAGCCATAACGCGGTCCAGCTTGCAGGAAATCCGGTTCTTGTTGCTTTGGGAATTGGACCATGTGTAAAAATCCCCTCTATAATTAATATCAAAAATACCCAAAGCACCCTTTGTCTCTAGATTAGCGAGAATCTCTTGATCATTATGGACTAAACCCCCATACTTTTCATCGCTGGAAAAGAGCATATTAAAATCTCCTAGAATCACCAATGGTCCCGCACGATGCCATTGGGTAATAGTCCTCCAGATTAGACGACGCTCAATTTTAGAGTATAGCTCGTAAACAATAGCCATCAGGAAAATAAAATCGCCTTGTTTATTAAAAATTCTGCCCACCAGCACCTGCTCATTTACATCCAAGGTCTCCATCGTGTAAGCTTCAGGGTCCCAAAGCAGCCAAATTCTGCCACCCACGATATTAGCATAATTTGTTGAAAAAGTCCATCCTGGGAAGGATGAATTGATTACATCTCCACATTTATCTATATTGACCCGGGTTTCTAATACAGCGAACATATTTACATGGTATCTCTTGATTAAGAAGGTCGCCTCCTTCCTCTTTGCAATTGCGTTGAAACCTCCCACGTTCTAACACACAATCGGATCAGGAATGAAGCTCATGGGCCGTCGGGGGGTAATGGACTCGAGCTCTTAGGGTCCAAAAGAATGGCGGGAGTGGAATTGTGTTTCTTCTTCTTCTTCTTTCCAGATCTTACTACCACAAAATCTTGAGTTTCCAATGAAACCCCTAATTTGCCCCCACCACAAGAAAAACCCCCATTTTTCATGTTCGAACCACCAAGGTCATCATCGGGGCTAGACTCTAGGTCCGCTTCATGATCTAGAGAGTCAGGAAGCATCGCTTGGTAAACCACCATCTTACCTTTTTCCAACGTTCTATTGCATATTTCAACTTTTGAGCTCAATTGGTTGTCATTGATTTTGACAAACTCTGCAGCTACACTACCCCGCGCGTTCTTGGCATCTAAGGTGACCGAATTAATAGCGTTATTGCCCCCACTAGTCTTCTCCTTCCACACCTTTCTCTCCTCCAGCTTGCCATTCTTTTGAGGGTAGCCCTTGGTGCTATGGCCGAAGATATTGCAGTTGGTACATCTGTGAGGAACGGCTTCATATTCAAACTTGATATTAACTCCTACTTCTCCATTAACTCTAACAAACAGCTCTTCCTGGAAATCAGAGAACACATCCATTTCTATGCAAGCCCTAGCGAAACCCAACCGAGATTTTTCTGAGGTTGCATTATCCAAAAAAAGAGGCTTCCCAACTGCGCTAGCCACCTTTCCAATAACTCCTGGGGACCACCATCTTAAAGGCAGGTTCCAAATGTGCACCCAAATAGGTATGGAGGAAAGGTCCACCTTAACCAAGTCTTCATCCGGGTCCCAAGGTTTTAGAATAAGTAGCTTACCGAAGAAAAACCATGGGCCCCCTTCTAGGGCCCTCACCCTGTCCTCCGCGCTAGCAAATTTGAAAATAAGAAAACCCGTTGGGCGAGTAAAGACCTCCAAATCGCCTGTGGGCTTCCACATTTGAATAGCTTTCTTCTTCACCTCAAAGTAGCTTGGCCTGTAGCCGATAAAGTGACCCACAAGGGCGTTCTCCCAATACAAGATGTTTGCTTGGATTTCCTCCTTAGGAATGGAGATATCAAGGATTCCTTCCTGGACAGAAACAGCGGATGGAGACAGGGAACAGAATGATTCGCTAGGCCTGTTGCTAGAAAAGAGAGAGCTCCACAACTTTGGCGCACCGGAACTGCTCATCTGGTCAGGACGCGAGGTCTGCGAATCCCCCGAAACCAGCACCCGAGTTGCCTTACCAACTTGGTTGCTTGCCCTAGCATTCGCCATTCCTTCCAAGCAACCGCACAGCGCCAAGAAAGAAAGAAAGAGACCCGAAAACCAGAAAATCAGAATATGCACCTCCCCCAGAATCCACCCGGGATCAAGATTTTGAATAAGAAGCGAAATACACCAAAGGAAAAAAGGGGATATGAAAATCACATAATGAAAGCCCCAAAAGCAACAAATAGCAGCAAAAGAAGAACCACTAGCATAAGCTGCGCACCACGAGTACAAGCGTCGACGGGAAATCCGAACGAAACATCCGCAGGATGTGGAATAAAGGAATACCCGGCGAGAAGACCGAATCCGCCGCCTGTGGATCCAAGCAAGAAGAAGGACCGAGCCCGCCTCTGCAGCCCATGCCGTCGCCCACACGGACAAGATCGTCTTGCGAAATCACCGCAGCCACACCTCCAGCAAGACGGGTTGCAGAAGCCCTAGAGACGAAGCCCAAGAAGACGCCCTAATAGTCACCCGCCTCTTTACTATTCAGCCCCAAAATCCCCTCTATTATAAGTTAACCATGGTAAAGCAGGCGCTTAAGCTATGGGCAAAGGAGCTGAGGACAAAAAAATTAGCAAACCGTAGGCTATTCAGCATGCCCTCTAAACAAACCAGATGGATGCCGACCTCTGCTCCTTGGAGAAAAAATACCAAGATGACATTAGGGCATTTTTGGGTTGATGAAGAATCGGCGCTCAAGCAAAAATTAAGAGAACTTTATATTTCGCCGGGGGATTCGAACACCGTATATTTCTATAATCTTATAAAAGCTCGGCATATTCGAAACTCCATTTCGGCTTTGAAAGACCCCTATGGTGAGTTTATCTCTGGGAATGCTTTAAGCAAGGAGGCTGTGCGTTATTTTCAAACTATTCTTGCCCCGAAGATTACTGATAGGCATTTAGAAATTCTAGTGAGGAGTACTCTGTCTCCTGCGGCCATAATATCTCTTAACGCTAATTTCACTCAGGATATAGTAGAGAAGATCTTTCTAGCGGCCAACATCGCCAAGGTGCCGGCCGGGTGTGGATGGTTTCAACGCTTCTTTCTTTAAGCATTGCTGGAATACCATTAAGGAAGATGTCCTAGCGGCTATTATGGATTTCTTGAAGCATGGGCATCTACTAAAAAGAGTAAATATCACCTCTCTTACCCTTATTCCTAAGGTCTCTAACCCTTCTTGTTGTGCAGAATTTAGGCCTATTTTGGTGTGCCAAATGATCTATCGCTTTATCTCAAAGGCCTTGGTGGAGCGTATTAGGAAAGTCCTCCCGGAGATCAATGAAGGCAACCAGCATGCCTTTATTCAAGGACGGTCTATCCATGAGAATATTATGTTGTGCCAAGAGCTGATGCATGATTATCATAAAAAGGTCGGAGCCCCGCGAATGGCAATTAAAGTAGATCTTTATAAAGCTATTGATTCTACTAGATGGACTTCATTGATCATATTCTGAGGGCGTACAATTTTCCTATTTGGCTTGTCGAGAGAATTATGACTTGTGTGATGTCACCCACTTTTACCATCAGCTTGAATGGGCAGGACGTGGGTTTCTTTAAGGGTACTCGTGGTCTCCGACAGGGTTGTCCTATGTCTTCGTACTTATTCATTATTGTTATGCAGAACCTCACTGACCTGCTAGCTGAACAATACTGTGGTGGCCGCCTATGGCCCCATGATAAATGCAAGAATTTGAGTATCACTAATCTCCACTTCACTAACGATGTTATAATTTTTTTTGATGCTTCAGAGAGTTCCGCTGAGGCAGTTTCTAGGGTGCTGGAAAGATTCTACCAGGCTACCGGCCACAAGATAAGCAAGTATAAATCACAGATTTTCTTCTCTACTTCATGCAATTCGCATATTCAAATAAAAATTTTAGGCATTCTTGAGATCCCAACAGGCATTATGCCTTTTCATTACTTGGGTATCCCAACCACTAGTAGGCAAATCAGATCGAGGGATTGTATGCCTCTTATTGAAAAAGTTTCCAAATACCTCACTCCATGGAGGGCAAAGAGCTTATCTTATGCTGGGCGGATCGAGCTGATGAAATCAGTCTGCTATGGTAATATTAATTTTTGGTGCAATGCGCACACGCTCCCAGCCGGGGTAATCACATCTTTAAACTCTATGCTCACGAATTTCCTTTGGTCGACAGGCCACAAGAAGGGTATTGCTAAAGTCGCTTGGATGAATATTACAAAGCCCACAAATCTTGGTGGTATTGGGTTGAGGGATCTTGGGAGGCTAAATAAAGCCTTCCTTATGCGTCACATTTGGAGCATCGCAACAGATAAGAACTCACTCTGGGTGAAGTGGATCCATGAAAGGTATTTGCACTCTGATACCATTTGGTTTATAAAGTTGTCTAAAAGAGCACCTTGGCCCATCAGGAACATTCTATCAGCACGGGATATTTGCATGCGGATGGTCGGGTACACAATTGCAAATGGCACTTCTATCCGACTATGGCAGGACCCATGGTTCGCTTCTCATATTCTCCTTGACTTGGTAGATGATATCATATTTGAGAACCCTTCAGGGAAGGACACGTGCCTCAACTCGTTGATTGTGAATAATGAATGGATGCTGCCGCAACCGAGATCTTTTGGGTTGATTGACATATATAGGGCCATTCCACAGGTTCCCATAAACCCAAGCCAAAATGAACACCGCATTTACTGGAAACTGACTACACATGGGAAGTTCTCTATAAAATCGGCCTACGAGGAGCAATTTCAGGATAATGAGCTGCCTTGGAGGGATGTAGTATGGTTTAAAGGGCGTATTCCACGTTACTCTTTTACTATGTGGCTTCTTTTTTTGAGAAGGCTGAGTACCCGAGCTAGGCTTTTTAGTTGGGAGATTATATAGGATCCGGTTTGTGCGCTTTACAAATCTGCGCCGAAAAACCATAACCACTTATTTTTTGAATGTTCGGCCTTAGTTGAATTTTGGGGGCGGATCAAGAGGGGTTGTGGAATCATTAATTCTGAGAACACTTGGGAGGGTATGGAAAGACAGCTTCTACTTATGTGGAAGACAGGGGATGCCACGAAAAACTACATTAGAAAGCTCTTTTTCACAGGAGCTGTTTATTATATATGGAGGTATAGGAATGCTATGATCTTCGGCTCTCTCATGATGTAGGCCTTATGGGATTCTATAATATCTTGGTTTCCGATACGAAGACAAAAGTGATGAGCCATCTTCTCCGCTCCCCAGTGCTTGATCAGAATATTACTGCCTATATGCAGTTATGGGAGAACTTGGGTTGACATTCATATTGCATACACCTTTGAGCTAGATTTGCATTGTTTTCTTCTGTATTGCTCTTTCTTTTGCTTGGCGATCCGGATCTTCTTTATCTTACTATTTGTAGGCACATTGGACTAGTTGCACTTACTCATTTGTTGGGCAGGTTGGCGGCACACTTTTTCATTGATCTCTCTCGGATGGCCTCCCGCCATATTCAAGGGGAACAAGAGATGAATTGCTAGCAGTTTTTATTTTACAAGTTGTAATATGTTGTTTGGAAGCTAATGTTGTTTGTGGTTTTGTTTTGGTTTCATGTGGGTTTGTGATTGTATATGTTTTCAGTGTCTGTAGCAGGATACATGCGACTCTATATACAGGGGAAACTCTGCCAAAATTTTTTGGATCCTGGGATGAAGGTTGGGTGATAGTAACCGTATATATCTTGTAATATACTTTTTATGGTTTATATAAAATCACATTCTTGCCTTTGGCAAAAAAAAAAAGGAACCTACAAGGTCGCACACCTTGATGCTCGAGTTTTCGTATTGATCGGATAGCCTTTTGATCGAGTTATTGCATAATTAGGATCTATTTGAGAGATTTCATCAGCGCCAATAGGCCTGATGAGATGAATGAAACTTATTAGGGCCAACTTTCATTTTTGGCATATTGACCAAATTAACCATGGTTAACCTCGTTTGACCTTGGGTTAAATTGGATTGGATCCAATGGGTTGATTAACATGCATAATGGACCTTGGGCTAGGCCCATTATATAGTTGGGCTTACTGATAAGTTAAATGGGCTTAAGGAGAAGCAAAGGTAGACGCATATTGAAATGGGCTAGCCCTAGTATAGTGAGATTTGAGGACAGCGATTCGAGGGCGATACGCGGGGCGATTTGTTGGGTGATTCTAGGGCTGCGGCCCGTTCCTCCGACGCCGTCCACAATGTCGGCGATGAGGTGCGGGTAGACTCTTCTTGGTGGCCTGGTAGGGGAGCGTTGTGCGGACGTCTCGGTGGTGGCGATTTGGGGAGCTCTAGGCAAGATCCTATTCGGTGCTCGCGGGCGGCGTCTGTTCTCCTCGGATCCGCCTCAACATGAACTGATTTTGGTTGGCCAAAAGTTTTTCAAGTATGGATCCCTCATTAGAATTTTGATTTATGTTTTGGTTCAGATTTTGCTTTTGGAATCCTTTGTTT
>CM050440.1:36475542-36509608 GCA_027562315.1 Costus pulverulentus | reverse complement strand
CTCTCTCGCATGGATCCTTGGGAAAGGAATGTGTTTCGGGTGTAATGCTTCTTCCGCTGCGTCCTGGGACTGCAAAATTTTAAATTACACCCGGCATTCCCTAACAGATTAACACTGCGATCCCTTCTTGAGAAGGACAAGTTGGTTGGATCCAACTTTATGGACTGACATCGAAACTTGAGGATAGCCCTCAAGCTTGAGAAGAAGCTATATGTTCTTGAGTAGCCTCTTCCTCCGGCTCCTGCGCCTAATGCCCGAGTGGCAGACAGGGATGTTTTTAGAAAGCATCAGGATGACTCTTTGGAAGTAGCATGTCTCATGCTTGGCATTATGGCACCTGAACTTCAGGTACAATATGAGGAGCAAAACGCTGTTCAGATGATCACTCATCTTAAATAGATGTTTGAGGCCTAAGCCAGGACTGAGAGATATGACACAGTCAAAGCAGTTTTTCGGTGCAAATTATCTAAGGGTGCACCAGTGAGACCCCATGTGCTCAAGATGATTGGGAACATGGATTATCTCAAGAGACTAGAACACACTATAGATAACGAGCTAGTTGTGGACCTTATTTTGTAGTCCTTGCCCCCGAGCTTCAGTCTATTTATTATAAATTTCAACATGAGCCGGATTGAATGCACTCGGGAAGAACTGTTGAATATGCTCCAAACAGCCGACCGGGAAATGGGAAAGACCAAACCTAATTCTGTTCTTTTAGTCCCTGCGGCCAAGAAGATGAAAAAGAAGGGGAAGGCACGTGCTAAGGGCAGTGCCAAAGGTCCTACCAAAGCTCTAAAGAAAAAGGCAAAGAAGTCAAAGGAGCAGAGGTGCTTCCACTGTGGTGAGCAGGGTCATTGGAGGAGGGACTGCAAGCAACTTCAGAATGAGGAGAAGAAAGGCAAGGCCTTGTCTTCAAGCTCAGGTATTTATGTTACCGAAGTCAACCTTTCTACTACTATGTCATGGGTATTGGATACTGCATGCGGAGCTCATATTTGTACAAATATGCATGCGCTCAAGAAAAGTAGATCGGCGCGGCCTAGAGAGATTAACCTACGAGTTGGAAACAGGGCACAAGTTACTACTATTGCTGTAGGAATTTTGACTCTCTCCTTGCCTTCTGGACTTCAATTAGAGTTAGACAATTGCTACTATGTACCTTCTATTACCAAAAACATTGTATCCATTCCTTGTTTAGCAAGGAAAGGTTTTAAATTTGTAATAAAAGAGAACACTTGTTCTTTTGCATTTGCAAATATGTTTTATGGGAATGATACTTTATGCAATGGATTATATGTCTTGGACATATAACTCTATATGTAACATAAATAACAAAAGAATCAAACTAAGTGGTTCAGTTGGTGCTTTTCTTTGGCATTGTCGATAAGCCCATATGAACAAGAATCACATTCAACAACTCCATGCAAATGGGTTGTTAAATTCAAGTTCCTTGGAGGAGTTTGATACTTGTGAGCCTTATTTATTAGGGAAGATGACAAAAACGCCCTTCACCAAGACTGGTGAGAGGGCACGAGGTTTCTTGGATCTTATACACAATGATGTGTGTGGGCCATTCAGTAAACAAGCCAAAGGAGGGTACAACAACTTCATCACATTTACTGATGATTTCAGTAGATATGGTTATGTCTATCTGATGAGATATAAATCTGAATCCTTTGAGAAATTTAAGGAGTTCATTAAAACTAGCTTGGTAGATCCATTAAAACTCTTCGATCAGATCGTGGTGGAGAGTACCTGAGTGGAGAGTTCTTTGACTATTATTGTGTCCGCAAGTGTACGGATACTCGAAGTAATAAAGAAAGTATCGAATCCACAGGGACCTATGTTGCTGAGTACCGAATAATTGATTTTTCACTATCTAGGCAATCGAAAGAGTGCAAACTAGCAAACGAAGACCAAAGCGCTGAAACGGAATTATCAGAGAGAGAAGCTGGGACTAGGGTTTTGTTCACTTTAATTTTTATGACTAGACATGAATAGAGATTTCATCAGTTTAATTTCATCATGACAAAGATGCAATTTACTTGAATAAAAAGATTATCTCACTTTCGTGCAGACAACCATGCAGGGATAAATCTTCGCTCTCACGCAAGAGTCGTCCCAACGCTAATGATAAGTAAATCATCAAACTGAGAACTCAAGGATCACTTTCGTGCATCCGAGTTCTAAGTCGATAATCTCTAGTGGAATTTCAAGGATCACTTTCATGCATCCGAATCTCAATACTAGTTTTACTCAAGGTTCTCTAACGTTCTGATCTTTGCTTTCACACAAGATCTCCACGTTTGAAAGATTAGACTCAATCCTAGATTTATATTATTAAGATGGCAGTTAGCTTACTAGAATCAAACAAACAAGAACTAACCTAAAAAGGGTTCCTATCATGCAATTCTTATTGTACCATCACTACCTTGTGAACCATTAATTCCTATTCTCCAGAAAAATCCATTAGAAATTTGCATGACAGATGATGAAGGTGATGATTTTAAGGATAATGATGATGAGGTGACTGAAATATTATTTGAATCAAATCCAAGCACAGGTACCGAAAAGATGATAACACATGAGATTCTAGATCACATTGACATTGAGGTAAGTGAAAAATCTAATGCACAAATTGAAAACTTCTTGATTAATCCAAGGTATGAATTCTTTGATCTTGATTCTAATCTTCTTCCAATTGCTAATATAAATCTAAAGGAAGAATGCATGATATTACTCTTGGATAAATATAGAAAAATTATTGATTATTCTTTTCATAACTTTAACTTTTCTTTTTATATGCATGTATTGGTCACTGCAACATTGATCCACCTGTTTAATTGGAAATATACTTTGTGGGCACACTCTTGAGACGGAGGAAACGAAGAAGATTATATGCTCTGTACTATGGCAATGATTCACGAACTCCACCATGACATGAAGCTTTGGTCAAGCTAATGACCTTAAACAAGCGCTTTTTGGGAGGCAACCCAAATTTTTAATTTTTACTACTCTTTGTTTTAGATTTTTGATTTTCTTTAAATTTTTAGGAATTTTTGCAGCATGTATTGATGAATTTTTATTGATGGAAAATCATTTAATAAGTTGTTTTATATGCAGGAATTTTTAAAAAAATTTTACTTGAAGAATAGGTGTCAAAAGAGACATTCACGGGTGTAGCCGTGAAACAATTATAAACTGTGATTCTAGTAGCATTTTCTTTGTCAGTAGATTTAAAATGTGATTGTGATTGTGAAGTATGACAGTATTTGATGTTTGAAACTTGTTAATCTTTGATGTGACATAGTTTCTAGATTTTTCTAGGTCATGTTTTCATCTTTTGATATAATTGTACAGGTTTTCGCCAATAGTATAAAGGGAACTCTTGCAAAAAAAAATATTTTTAATCCTTCATTTATTTATTTGATATTCATATATATGCAACAATTTAAGTCTAGGGTGTCCCTTCAGGATTTTCTTCTTCTTCAAAGCTTTATAAAAATGGATTTTGAATGTTTATGATTGTTAAGGAATAATCAAATTTTTTTATCCTTAATTTTAGACTTAGGAAACATATTGAGTGATTGATTTGATGACTTAGATAATTTTTAAATTTTCATGTAGACTTAAATTGTTGAGTAAATTCAATTGTGATATTGATAAAATGCATATGTGAATCGTTATGAGTTCATACGACACATGCATAGTATCTTTATACTTAAAGTTTAATTTATCTATTTTTGCTTGATGAAAATTTTTATGAATAGAAATTGGTGATATTTATTTAACTGAGATGTGCTCCAACTCCTCTAGTTGAGAAATCTAAAGTCATGAGTTATATTATACCACAAGTTGGTATACTTTAAATCTATTGCGATCAAGCATCGATAACGATTTAAGTACCATGCCACTGACCGACTTTCTCCAGAAATAAAATAATAATAATAATATAAAAAAAGAGAGAGGGAAAAAAAAGAGTAAAGACTCCTCTACTTGGCACTGTTAAATTTGGCAGTGGTACTGAAGACATGAGTTGAAGTCTAATATAAAAAAAGGAAAGAAAAAAAATAGAAAAAAAGAGAAAGCTGTAGGTTAAGTGGACAACTCTACTGACTTTCATGATTGAGACTATGAGTTAAATTATACTACTTTATGGTATACTTTAAACAATGTTATGATGCTAACAGTAAAGAGAATATAATAATTTAAAGACTAAATTGCATTAAAAATCTCTTATCTTTAACATCACCGAGATTCTTGAAATAAATTTTTGTCAATAAATTTTTGTCTATTGAGTATCTGATATTTAGTGTGTGAAGAATGAATATTATGATATGAATAATGAATTTTATCTTTCTTGGATTGTAACCTCTTGGGAATTTATCTCTATTATGATTTTTCTTGAATTACTTGAGTTTCAAAGATTGATTAATTAATTTGTGGACTAAGGATATTATTAGGGGCAAAAACAAATGAGTGTTTCCTTATCTTTACATTCTCCATACATATCAAGGTATTGCTTGAGGACAAGCAAACTTTTAAGTCTAGGGTTTCTGATGCGTTGCATTTACACCATATTTTTGCCTATATTTTACATGATATTTTGGGCTTAATTGAATGATTTTATGTAATTTTTAGTATTTTTACTTCACTTTGCACAGAATCTTCACTTTTCTTGGTTTTTATGAAAATATAGGTAAAATGGCTCAAAAATAATAGATTTTGGGAGATTTGAAGCCATAATACGATTCCCAAGGAGATTACGAGCTCGGATGTCAAATTTGGAGCGAAAATAGTGAAGATAGCGACTTTTACGGCCTTGGCCGTAATTATTGGGCCAGCCGTAATTTTGCGTTCGAAGGGTGAAGGAAATCAGCTAAGTTAAAAAGTTCACAGAAACTTTCACGGGTGAGGCCGTGAATCCATCATGGTCCGTGAAACTTTCTGTGTACAAAGGCATTGTACACACAGAAGCATTTACGGCCTCAGCCGTAAACTCATTACAGACCGTAAAAACATCCACCCTTTCAGTTTTTCACTCGATTCGAACCCAAATCGAACCAGAATTCAACCAAACCCTTCAGAAACCTTCCTAAATGGGTTCTATACTGATTATACTCTAAAAGAAAGGATTTTGGAAGGGTTTTGAGGCCTTCTATGCACGAAACTGAACGGAGGCGACGGCGATGGCAAGAATCAACTTTCTAGGGCAAATTTTGAGTAGGAAGATCACGCAAAGGAGGATTTAGACATTCCATCTTTATCTCCAAATCGAGGATAAGGATTTCCAATTACCATTCTAGTGTTTTTTTTCATGCAATTTTCATCGATGAACATGCTGTTTGCTTTGAACATGAACGTGTAAACCTTATTTCAGGATTAGGAGTGTAGCTCGTTGACGATTCATGGATTATATCTATTGTCTTAAATCTTTGTCATGATTTTTATAGAATTAATTTGATTAGAATTGTATTCATTCCATAATTTACTCTGATCAAGTAATTTTACATTTTAGACGTTACGAGAAGGACCGGGAGGTGAATCGCAGCGTCAGAACTATTCTTTTCAAACCTACGAATCCAATCACGAGGGTAGTTTGGATTCGTTTGAAGAATTTCATGGTTTTTCATAGAACTTAATAGGCTTAGTTACATTAATTATCACGAGAGTAGGGGATTAGTGTAACTAAGTACCGGATTACGCTTCGAGAGGAGGTAATCTGTACCCTAGGAAAAATTGATTTCAAAACTATAATTTTCTGTTTAAAGATTTATTTTTACTAAATTCATAATCGTCAGCATGGTGAAACCTCGAGAGTCCTAATTTTATCTGAATTGATTTTTACCCAAAACGCTATATCTGCTTCTTTTCGTACTTTGAAGTTTCCAAACAAAACAAAAACCACGATTTGATTTGTCTAGATATAGATCGACCATGTAATCGGTACTTGACCGCCTAGTCCTCGTTGGGAATGATATCTTATTTTATTACTTCGATAAATCCGTACACTTGCGGACGTATCAACCTGCACTGGTTTCTAGGCAACCTGAGGCTCAGACATAGGTCCCGTGTAGGTTTGGGAAGATTCGTCATGCACCTGAGAGATTTGGGTCGCTGCCGACCCAACACGACAGGATCTTCATCATTGAGGATGAGCCCAGGACTTATGATGAGGCGGTCAATGGACCGGACTCCGAGAGATGGCTTGAGGCTATACGATCCGAGATGGATTCAATGTCAGCTAACCAAGTATGGGATTTGGTTGAGCTGCCTGATGGGGTAAAGCCCATAGGGTGTAAATGGGTCTTCAAAAGGAAGACTGACATAGATGGCAACATAGTTACCTATAAGGGTAGACTTGTGGCTAAAGGATTCAAACAAATCCATGGGGTGGACTATGATGAAACCTTCTCCCTAGTTGTCATGATCAAATCCATTCAGATTCTGCTTGCTATTGCTGCATATCATGATTATGAAATATGGCAGATGGATGTTAAGACAACATTCCTTAATGGGTAGCTGATTGCGGATGTGTACATGACACAACCTGATGGCTTTATCCATCCTGCAGATGCCAATAAGGTCTGCAAGCTAAAGAGATCGATTTATGGATTAAAGCAAGCATCTCGAAGTTAGAATTTTCGGTTTGGTGAAGCTGTGAGAGACTATGGCTTTATCAAAAGCGAAGATGACGCCTGTGTATACAGAAAATTCAGTGGGAGCTTGGTGACTTTTCTGGTCTTGTATGTCAATGACATACTACTCATCGGAAACGACATCCCTAGTCTTCAATCTGTAAAGACATGGTTGGGGAAGTGTTTCGAGATGAAAGACTTAGGGGAGGCTGCCTATATTCTAAGCGTAAGGATCTACCGAGATAGATCCAAGAAGCTCCTGGCCCTTAGTCAAAGTACCTACATTGATAAGGTCCTGGAGAGGTTTAACTTGGAGCAATCCAAGAAAGGATATCTTCTAGTGAGACATGACCTTACTCTCTCAAAGAGCCAATGTCTCACCACACAGGCTGAGAGGAATGACATGAGTCGAATGCCCTATGCTTTGGCAGTAGGCTCGATCATGTATGCAATGATATGTACTAGACTATATGTGGCTTATGCTATGAGCATAACCAGCCGATACTAATCCAATCCAGGTCTACAGCACTGGGTGGCTATAAAGAACATCCTAAAGTATCTGAGAAGAACTAAGGATCTGTTCTTAGTCTATGGGGGACAGGAAGAGCTTAGTGTTCAGGGCTACACTGATGCATCATTTCAGTCAGACCTTAACGACCTTGGATCGTAGGCCGGCTATGTGTTTAAATTGAATGGAGGCGCTGTTTGCTGGAGGAGCTTTAAGCAATCCACCTTAGCAGATTCTACAACCGAGGCTGAGTATGTCGCCGCTTCTAAGGCAGCCAAAGAAGCTATTTGGATAAGGAAGTTCATATCTGATCTTCAGGTGGTTCCAACTATTGTGGATCCCATTGAGCTCTATTGTGATAACAATGGAGCCAATGAATAGGCAAAGGAACCACGGTCTCATCAAAGGTCCAAACACATACTCAGGAGATTTTACCTGATCAGAGAGATCATAGATCAGGGTGATGTCAAGATTAGCAGAATTAACACAGAGAATAATCTAGCAGACCCATTAACCAAGGCTTTGGTACAGCAGAAGCATGATGGTCATGCTAGGGATATGGGGTTGAGGTTCCTCAACCTCTAGGTCTAAGTGCAAGTGGGAGATTGTTGGTGTATATGCCCTGAGACCTAGTTGTGGTCTATCTTTGTACTACTTAACATTGATATATATATATATATATATATATATATATATATATATATACATATCATTCTGGCATTGTCGTTATCATTGTTTGTTTACATCTGCGATTATGTTTTTTTTTGCCAAAGGCAAGTAAGATTTTTATAAACTTAAAAAGATATGTACATACTCTAGCCTCTCCCTCATCCTAGGATCCAAAAAAAAATTGTCAGAGTTTCACCTGTTTACATGGTCACATGAATCCCTGCTACATCACTAACATCACAAGTAACCAACAGAAACCAAAAAACAACTCCTCACACAGAAGAAAAAGACAAAATACAATACAAGAGAAGCAAAAGAATACACTTTTCCTTTCATCTTGTGCACAGAATAAGGAATGCGTCTTCATCCATGCTTTTGTAAGCAAGTGTAGCTTTACAGAACCCAAAAGCTCCAGCATGGGCTTGAACAAATGTCGAGAAGCCAACATCCTCCAAGGGCATAGGGTAATATGTGTAAGGGCTTGGCTGAAGAAGAGTGCTGGCTAGGAAGGATATGGAGCACCAGCACCCAGCATACAGTCATCGCGCTCCCCACCAAGACTCAACAACCTGCGTAATGCTATGAGCAAGAGTGCATGTGATAAGAAAAATAGATGTAATGAGATCATCCACCATGAAGATAGAAGGCTCTACACAAAGTCCTCCCATACTCCAAAAGCCACCCATCTGGAGTGGTGGCCTTCCGTCCACGTAACCAACAGCATCAACAAGCTCCATCCTCCTGACATGAGCGTTGGACCCTCTCACAGTTCAACACACGGTAGGGACCGGAGGACCAATCATGGGGTGTCTGGTCACACGGGACTCGTGCTCTTTCAGTTCAAGGAGAGGGGAGTGGTTTTTGTTTCCTTTTTTCTTCTTCTTCTTTCGCCAGAGTCTGTAACCATGAAGTCTTGGAGGTCTAATAAGCAACCAGCTTCTTCTCTTGATATCGGCAGGTTCAGGCACGTCAGATCTCCTCACTCCAGTACATCAATATCATCAACCACATCCTCCGGACCTGGAATCGGTGTGGAGGTAACTATTGACGTTCCGTTCTCTTGAGTTTTGGCTATTGGTGTCGCTTTTGGGGATTCTGGCTTGCTAGAGTATTTGGATGTAGGGTTATATTCCTACAATCCATAAGAAGAAATTCCAGCCTCTTGTTGAATTGGGTTTTCCTTGATTTTCAGATAGTTTGTGGCCTCCGTGCTAGCAACACCCTCCTGCTAGACCATTTTCGCTTTTCCCTTATCCTGGTTTCTGTTCCTACAGATAGTATCCGAGTCTATTAGTTTGCTGGCATTTTGTCCATCTGTTTCCCTCACCATTTTTCCTTTCCCCTTATCCCTAGTGGATCCCATAGAGTTCTAGGGCACAGACGGAACCCCCGCAGTGGTTTCATTATGTGGCCTATTAGTTATTGCCTTCCAGATCTTTTTCTCCCCCTCCTGCTCTTTAAATGGACAATTTTTAATATTGTGGCCAAAAGAATTGCACTTATTGCACCTGTGTGGGAGTGATTCATATTCAAATAGAAGATCAGTCCTAGAAGTAGCATTTATCATCACCGTCAATGACTCAGGGTAATCTGCAGATGCCTCTATCTCAATACAAACCCGCGTAAACCCTAGGCGAGATTTAGTGGCTATGGCTTTATCCATAAAAAGTGGCTTCCCGAGAGCACTTGCCATCTGACCTATTATACCTGCTAACCACCATCGAAGTGGTAGGTTCTTAATGCGCACCCAGACCGGAAATGGCCGACAAGTCCACCCTAATTAGGTCCTCTACAGGAGTCCATGGTTTCAGGATCATGATCTTTCCAAAGAAGAATCAAGGCCCTCCTTCAAGGACACTCTGCATATCATTAGCAGCATTAAATTTGAATATAATGAAACTAGAGGGTAGTGAGTATACCTCCAACTCGCCCTTTGGATTCCACAATTGGAGAGCTCTCTGTTTTAGAGTCAGATAGTTGGGCCTGAAACCTATGAAGTAACCAACTAGTGTATTATCCCAGAAGGCACAATTTTCCTTCAGCTCCTCCTCAGGGACCGAAATCGCCAGGGTCCCTTCTTTAACAGAGACTTCCAAGAGTGAGAGGGAACATAGGGGCTCACTTGCCTTTGCTTGAGGGAAGAGTGAGCTCTATGATAGATTGGGATTGTGGCTCTCGATAGAGGTCTGAGGGGAGATACGAGGGTCCCCAGGAACCAAAACCCGAGCTGCTTTCCCAACAATTACTCCAGGTCAAAGAGCCCCCTTGTCCCCCATAAAAACTGCGCAGCCCCAATCCTCTATACCCACCAGACACCCAAGGAAAAAAGAACGGGACAGAAGTCTGTCAGACAGAAAGAACAGCAGCAAACGGGGACCACGAAGCACAGAGGAAACCAAGAAAGCCGATCGACGCAATATAACATGGAATCATGAAGACAGCGCCAAGAGGGAAAAATGAAGACCCAATAGCATCAGAAAGGGATAGGGCACGTCATACCCGACCCGGCGAAGGGAAAACCACGAAATCGAACTCCAGAAGTCGTATCGCCACCGGTTCCGCCTCCAGAGAAAGTATCGCTTTACCCACCAGGATGGACTTCGAGGAGCCAATAGAGACCACCACAGGTGTGAAAAAACTAACTGGAGTCTCTGAACCAACGCGAGATCCCCCCGCTTGCGAAGCCATAACCTTCTCGCTGCCGGCAAGGAAGCAGCCACCCAGATTTAGGGCGGAGCCCTAAACGCCCGCAAATCGCCTAAATCTGCGATTATGTACTTCATGATAATGTCCCTGGAGACAAATTAGATTTGTGCTCAAACTTTTGTCCTAAGTCGAGTACCTTAGTAGATGTGAGACAGCTATGGTACATGAGAGACTGGTATATGGGCTGGTTAGGCACAAAGTGCTAACGTAGACATATGGGTATATCAGTGGTAGATATACTGGATCGACCCGTTGTGAGGCTATGACTTGGTGTCATGAGTTATCCTCACAAGTGACAGGAGATGTATTGATCCCTAGACTTGAGGTCATTGACTCTTCTATGTGGTTAGTGATATACTTTGATACAACCTAACACCTCACCGTAGTTGAGAGGTTATAACAGTTGTCATTGAGAATGTCACGACCCATATGAGAAGATTAATTGACATATAGAGGATTTGCCCCTTCCTAAGGGAAGCTTAATATCTATAGGGCCTCTTATGGTTCCATGACTGAAAGTGTATGACCATACCTAGGTGAGAACCTGATTTAGTTATGACCATGTGATTGGGTTAAAACAAGTGGTGACATACTTGTCCAATCGGATATCAGTTTGGCAAAAAGACTATAATCCATCAGTGCCTAGTTGCGATGATGGGGATGTCGATGTCGATATCCATTTTGATGACTTAAGTAGCAGCGATGCACTGCTAGGTGTCACTCACTACTTGTGGTGACCTTAGGTCAACACTGCCAACGTTAAAGGAACCTACAGGGTCGCACACCTTGATGCTCGAGTTTTCGTATTGATCAGATAGCCTTTGGATCGAGTTATTGGATAATTCAGATCTATTTGGGACATTTCATTAGTGCCAATGGGCCTGATGAGATGGAAGAAACTTATTAGGGCCAACTTCCATTTTTTGCATATTGACCAAATTAACCATGGTTAACCTCGTTTGACCTTGGGTTAAATTAGATTGGATCCAATGGGTTGATTAACAAGCATAATGGACCTTGGGCTAGGCACATTATATAGTTGGGCTTACTGATAAGTTAAATGGGCTTAAGGAGAAGAAAAGGTAGGCGCATATTGAATCCTAGTTAAACTAGGATTGGCGCCTATGCCTTAATTAATGAATTTCAAATGATTAATTAAAATCGATTTTGATTTAATCATTTGAGATAAAATAGGGGCCGATTATTTGATTTAATTAGAGTCCTATTTTAGTGGAGATAAAATAAGGGCTGATTATTTAATTTAATTAGAGTTTGATGGAACCAAAATTTATAGTAAATTTAGTGTCATTTCATTCGTGTTCTTGTGTCATATTCATAGACTTTGCTTATATTAATGCTTTTTTTATCGATATTTACGGAATCTACACTCTTTTTGGTTTTTAATTATTTTTAGGCAAAAAGGGCACGATTACTAGTCAATTTCAAGCAATCCGAATGCATAGATGAATTCACAACATCAAGAGGAGATCACACGTCAAATTTCAAGAGAATTGGAGCCACGAACCAAAATACGACAGAGCCGTAATCTATATTACGGTACCGTATTTTCGTACACTGCCGTAATTTGGAGAGTTTTTCATCAGAAAAGTTTCCTAAAAATTACGGCACTGCCGTAAGAAATTACATGGGCCATAATCTGGAGCGACTTCAAACCAGAGACATTCACTGAAATTACGGCACTACCGTAAACCATTTTATAGTGCTGTAATTTCCAGATGTTTTTGACCAGAGAGTTCAGCCAATTTTACGGCACGGTCGTAAACCATTTTACTGTGCCGTATTTAGCAAAGATTTTGAATCAGAGAATGCAACCGATTTTACGGCAGTGCCGTAACATATTACACTGCCGTAATTATAATCTTAAACGCGACTTCCATGTTCGATCTTGAAGCCTGATTTTTTGGAAGATGATTGCGGACGATCCAGGCCTCAAAAGTAGAAGCCGTAAAAAGAAGAAGAGGAGCTTTCGCCGAGGGGAAGAGGAAGAGACCAAAAGCCCTAATTTTCGTCCACCACAAAGGGAGAAATCGCCTTGCACGCCGCCACCCTAGGTTTCGCCTCTTGGAAGTGTACAAAGCATCTCCGGCTGTGAAATTTGAGTGGAAGCTACGTATAAAGGAGGAGAAGGTGCTCCAGAAGTTTCAGCGTGAAAGGAAATCAATTGAAGGAGAAATCAACGAAAGAGAAAGCACTGACACTCTTCACAGCGCCCCCTTATGCAAATTACGGCTGTAATTTATATTATAGTCGTGGTGTGTTTTCTTAACCTCTCTTTTCTCTTTAATTTTTGATCTTTTGAAACCATGGATTATTGTAACTCCTGCACTATGCTAGCTTAAACTTTTATGGGACATGGGGGAGTAATTCCCTTTAATTCTTAATGACTAGATAATTCTTTTTCCACGATTTTGTTATGTATAATTTTAGCATGATAATTTTACTTATGTGATAATTGCACTTTTGATTCTCCATAGATTCATACTATTATTCATGTTTTAGAGTTATCGCAATAAGGACTGAAAGGTGATTTGCTTGAGAACTTGGAACCCTAGAATTGCATGTTACAAACTTTCTTTAAGAAATTAGGTTAGTTCTCGTTGTTTGATTTTAGTAGACAAATTGCCATGATAATAATATGAATCTAGGATTGAGTCGAGTTGTCAAACGTGGAGATCTTGTGTGAAAGCAAAGATCGGAACGTTGGAGAACCATGAGTAAAACTTGTGTTGAGACTCGGCACGAAAGTGATCCTTGAGATTCCACTTGAGATAATCAACTTAGAATTCGGATGCACGAAAGTGATCCTCGAGTTCTTTATTTGATGGTTTACTTATTTTTAGCGTTAGGATAAATCTTGCGCGCAAGTGAGGATTGGTCCCTGCATGATTGTCTGCACGAAAGTGAGATAATCCTTTTTTGAAGTAAATTATGTCTTTACCATGATAAAATTAAACTAACAAATTTCTATTTACATCTAGTCATAGAATTTAAAGTGAATAAAACTCTAGTCCCAGTCTTCTCTCTCTGGTATTTCTGTTTTAGTCTTCTATTGCTCACTTGCATACTTTTGATTCACCTAGATAACAAGAAATGAATTATTCAGTACTCAGCAACCAAGGTCTCTGTGGGTTCGATATCTATTTTATTACTTCGAGTATCCGTACACTTGTGGACACAACAAGCTTGGTGACATAACAAGTTTTTAGAGCTGTGTCAGGGAGTGACAAAGTCCCTGTATGCCAAACAACGAGTTTGGCCGCGACACCAGAAATAAGTTTTTGTCTACCTACTTGTTGGGATATAACAAGTTTTTGGCGCTGTTGCCGGGGACCTTGGTTTTTGTTGATATTGAAGATATTGAAAGTATTGCTAGACTAGGTTTTATTTATGTTCTATCTTTTTATTCTTTTATGTTTACTTGAGTTATTTGATCCATCTACTTTAGTGTGCACAAAAAATTTAGATCTGATGGCAGATCAGAGATCACTTAGGGACTATGCAGCCCCCAAGCCATGAGAAATATACTTCAGCATTGTCAAGCCAACCATTGAAGTGGATAATTTCGAGATTAATCCTGCCTTCTTGACTATGATTCAGCAGAACCAATTTGGAGGAGCTCCAATTGAAGATCCCTATCAACATTTACATCTTTTTATTGAATATTGTGATACCATTAAAATTTATAGAATTTCTGATGATGCACTAAAACTAAGACTGTTTCCTTTTTCTCTTAGAGACCGAGCGCAATTTTGGCTACATTCTCGACATTCTGACATGGGAACAACTATCAAATGCTTTCCTGGTGTTTCCTTATGTTGTGAGAATGTGTCCATTAAAGAGTGATTTATATTTGTACTTATGGGTGGTTTGGGCCAGAGTTCAGTGTGGGATTCCCTTTATGTTGTTGGAAGTATTACCAAGTCAAGAGTGCAAATAGGTTGGGTTGTTTCTATGGGTGTTGGTTCCAAGGCTAGCTCACTAGGGGTTTCGGTATTAGGTGGGTCAAGAGGTGGTTCAAGTTCAGCTTGCCTAAGATCTTCCTCTATCCCTATAAGTGTTGGTTGTTCTTGACTCATGGTGTGATGATGTTCAATTGGTTCTAGCTCAGAAGAGGGTTGGGGTGTGCCTAAGGATAATGTTGGACATTCTGGTCTAGGTCCTAAGAGAGATGGCAATAAGGATGATCCTAGTGGGTACCTGTGGCAGATTATAGGTCCTAGAGGAGTCATGCTATGGTTCAGCTCACTAGTCCTATTCGGGTGGGGAACTTTGATATGGTCAATGACTAGAATTTCCACTTCAAACTCAGGGATAGAAGGTTTTTGAAGTTGTGTCCCACTAACTGTCACATGATCGGGTTCAATTTCATACTTAAGAGTAGGATTGGGCTGGGGCAGCTCTAAGAGTGGTGTTTGATCACTTTCCAATTCACATTCATATTCAAGTCGAGGTTTAGATTTGTCTTCTAATGGATTTTCAATGAGTGGAGTTTTGGTGTTAGGTGAATCAAGAGGTGAGGTATGTTCAGTTTCAAGGTTCAAGATTGGTGGTTCTAGGGATAGGTCAATAGAGGATTTGGTGCTAGGTGGGTCAAGAAGATGTTCAAGTTCAGAAGAGGGCTTTTTTGGAAAATCAAAAGTGTTTACCTTGTTTTCAATGGTTTCTCTCTTAACATGGGTTGTTCTCAATTCTCTTGGCAAGCTTGGCATAAGGGTGATATTCTTTCCATTGTGTGTGAATTTGTATGTATTGCTCCTACCATATGTGTCACATCTAGATCACATAACCAAGGTCGTCTTAGCAATACATCAGCTACATCCATGTCAATAACATCACACCAGATGTTTCCCTGATAGGTGGAAAACTTGATGGGAACAAGGCACTTACGGGTAACCGATTTAGTGGATTGTCCTAGCCATGAAACACTATATGGTTCAGGATAATGTTCAAGTTGTAATCCAAATTTATTTGCAGCATATTGTGAAATGATGTTGAGAGTACTCCCACTATCTATGACAATTTTGCAAACTTTTTCATTGCACTTAGTGTATGTGTAAAATAGGCTAGTTCTTTTCCGATCTTCGGTTTGGGTGGCGTTGATGTTGTTACTCCTAACAATAGCTAAGGTAGGCGCTGGTTCATCTAATGGTAACTCATCCTTAAGTTCTTGGGTCCTAACATCATGATCCTCCTTTTGATTAGAGTTTTCCCAATTTCCTATTCCTAGGTTGAGGTCATTGATAACACTCATCAAATTATCAAGCTTGTGATTCATGATAGTGAGGTTTGTTTGGTTTGGTTCACATGACCGGGTATAGGTCTGATCCCTATATGATTTGGTCCTCTTGACATGGTGTCCTAATGTAACAGCAACTTGAAGGAGAATATATATCAAAACTACAGCATGCAAGTTTCAGATTCAGCAAATGGGCAGTGCTCAAAAATTTTAGCAGCACATTAAAAATAAATTCAGGAACTATAGGGCATGTAAATGAGCATACAGGTTGCAAATATTCAGATTTTATGTGATACACAATCATGAATGTTGAGAGCAGGTATAAGTGATCAACAACAGCATCAGCATTGGAATAAGGTTTAGCAAATTACAAGCAAACAACACTCAAGCAATTTGGTTTCAAATTTAGAACACACAATCATGCTTTTAGATGCAATCAGAAATTAGCAAGCTTTTAAGTTTGAAAAAAGATTGTATTACTATTAACTCAGAGATCCAGCTATGCAGGAGAGCAATCAGTTGGCAGAAAATCTCAGCTGATAAGCTACAGTAAAATCAAGGAAATTCAGCAATGAACAGGAGTTACCAAACTTTGCTCGGCTGCTCTGTCTCCACACAACAACTAACATGCTGGGGATTTATGAGTTGTGAGTACAATCTGAAGGGATCAGTAGGCTATCAATGGTCTTTGATGACTACCAATCCACCAGAAGATTCAAACGCAAATGAAGACACTAAAATCTGATACTGAAATGTTCTCAGCTTTGCTCCAGCCCTCAAAATCCCAACAGCAACTATTCTGCTGTGGATTTTGAAGATATGAGCACACGTGAGGAAGATCAGAGTGCTATCTATGACCCTAGATAGTCTTTAACTCACCAAGATTACACAAATGTAAGTTGAAATTAGAAAGGCTGGTAAGGAATAGTAATTTCAGAACCCAGCCTTCTGTTAGTGCGAGCTCTCGGCCACAGCAAGATTTATTGTGTCCGAAACTTACGCAGCAAGAGGGCCTAAATTCTATCTATTAGTTAGATAGCTTGAAGGGCCTCTTAGTTCAGAAGTCCCACCCAGAATTTCAAGAGCAGAAATTCAGCGAGCAGAGACTCAGCAAGAATAGCAGGTTGGAAACACATTTCAGCAGTGTTCAAACAGTTTTCAACAAGATTGAAATCAAATATTTTAGCAGAGTTTTCAAAAAATTTTACAGTCAGATTAACACCAAAAGTCAGCAGGGTTTTCAGACATCTTCACTTACGAACACAGAAGTTCAAAGGACAGAATTTCAACAAACTCAAGCAGGAAAATCATAGCAGCAGTGACTTAAAACAAAACAGCGTAGAGCTTGGTCAACAGCAATGTTTCTGACTACGACCAAGAACTATGTAAGTGGAGAACCCTCTTAAACTATCTATTAGTGAGACAGCTTGTAAGAGCCCCCACGGTTCAGACATTCAAAACAGAGAACCAAGAATTCAGCAAGTTTTTCAAAATCAAATTTTGCAGCAATAATGAAACTAAAAATCAAAAATTTTGAAGTAACACCTCCACAAATCTATATGAAATATAGGTAGTAGATGACAAAAAAAAAAATTAGCAGATTCAGAAGCAAACTCAAGCAAAGGAGCCGATCCAGAAATTCAAGAAATTTTAGAAACAGTGCAGAATTTATGCGTGCAGGATCCTTGAGATTTCTATCAGCAGATGGATAAATCCTCAACTCCCTTTGAGAACTGAACTCCCTTATTGGATTAAGGATTCAGTAACTCAGTCCAGGCTACTAATCAGAAACAAACGGTTTAAAAATTAGAGTCAGAAATAGAGACACGGTAAGTTTTTAGAAACAGATTCAGAAACATACCCGGTAAACAGTTTCAGCAAATAGTTTGTGCAAGACAAGAGCACCTTAGGGCTGCTCTGATACCACTGAAGTAGGATGAAAAGGACGGGAAGAAGATAAGAGAGGAGAAGAGGAACCCTTAGCAATGCTTAGAGGGAAGAAAGAGACTACATACCCTAACCCTAACCTCACAAGGAGGGAAAACACAATAACCAAAAGGTTTCCAAAAATATTTCTTTCAACTTACTTCAAAAGAGAGATTACAAGTCTTTATATAGACTTAACATTACAATAAAAAAGATTAAAATATTAAGTGGTAATTGGCTTCTTGAGGAAGCTAGGTGGTAGTTGGCTTCTTGATGAAGCAAATACATTTCCTTAATTATCAACATTGGTCAACTTTCTTCATAGTCAAAATTGACCTATGCCAATGTCTTATGAGCCCTAATATCTTTTTTCCTTCCTACATCAGTGGTCAAGGAATATGTTTCGGGTGTAATGTGTCTTCCGCTGCGTCCTTGGACTGCAAAATTTTAAAATTACACCCGGTATTCCCTAACAAGTAGTACAGGGTACAGACCAAAACTAGGTCCTAGGGCATAAACACCAACAAGATTCAATGAGCCAATAGAGGATTTGCCCCTTCTCTACAGGGAAGTTTGATGTCCATGGCGCCCCTATATGGATGCATAACTGAAAGTGTATAGTCGCACTCAGGTGAGAATCTGATTTAGTCATGACCATTTGATTGAATTAAACAAGTGTGACACACTTGTTCAATCTTGACATCAGCTGGGCAAAAAGACAAATGCGTACATGTACTTTGTCGCGGTTTTAGGAAATGTCAAAATTACTCTATTCTGATAACTTGGGTAGCCATGATGCACTGCTAGGTGCTACTCATAGCTTGTGATGATTTTAGATTATCACTGCCAATGTCTGAAGAACCTACAGGGTCGCACACCTAGACACTCGATTTCTCATATTGATCGGATAGCCTCTAATCGAATCATTGTGTGATTCAGATCACTTTGTGAGTCTGTTGCTTTGAGATTTCTTCTGTGGAGATGATATTTTATTTAGTTCATATTTTACTATTAGTTGACCTCTAATGGACCATGTTTAATCTCTGTTGACCTGTGTTGTCAAAATGAGTCAAACAAGGGTCTTAGTGCAAGTTTGGGACTTGGCACTTAAGTCACATGAATAAATAAAATTTATTAATTGCTAATTAATTGGGCTAGGCACATTTTATATTAAATATATTTATATATTTAATTATAAAACATAAATAGGCGCATACATGATTAGAATATTAATATATTTGCTATTTTGTGGTTAAGCGAATTTAATCAAATATTTTATTCATGCTTGACCAATTTGGCAAAATATATTTAATAGATTTAATCAAACTTGGCCTAGGCGCATTCTTCATTCTATTTAATATATTTGTATATTAAATTTAATAAAAAATAATCACTAAGAATAGCTAGTTGATCTATTATAAATACAGAGGCTCTCTTGGGTTATTCATGCACCAAATTCTCTTCTCTCATCTCCTGTTGTCACCACCCCTCTCCTCCTTAGCGTGAGGGTCTTGAAGGTGATAATAAACAGAAGATTTTGCTTCAAGGTTGGGCCAAGTGATAGTGCTACCCACTCCTTGTTGCCAATGCTCCCCTTTCTCCTTGGTGCTGGATCTTGTGATTGGCGCAATTTGAGAATTCCTAGAGGCGTGGATCTCACTTCCCGAGGCTAACACCAAGCGTGGAGGTTGGAGAGACTTTGAGGAGTCAGTGTATGTGTGATTGTAGAGGACAGGCACTTGCGCTTCTTCATCATCGACTAGCCCCAGAAATTGCTTGAAACATAGTACTCTTCACATCCTTCAGTTTTTACTAGTAAGAGATCCTGATGTTTGTGGGAATTCTATTTTGGGCCAACCGCTTCTGCTATGTTCTAAATTTTAAAATTGGCCTGGGGATTCCCAACAATAAGTGAGGTCTCGGTCAACACACACACAAGTACACTTGGCTCTTTTCTAAAAATTTTCATAAGCATTCGACGATGTGATGCATGAAACAATACAAGAGCTTATAAACTTCTCTCCCTTAACATTCACAAGCCCCTTTTCCATTAAGGGCGATTAAAAGATTGATTTTAAAATGGATGGTGTAGATTTGAGCATGTTTTCATGTTCTCCCATTGGATTGCTTGGCTGGTGCTCTTCCCTCATTCGATGATGACTTGTTGACATGCATTGGTGGATAGGGTGGCTTATTTCTAAGTGGATATTTTGAATACTTGAAGAGGTGCCTTTGTGCATTCGGTTGTTGGAGTGGTGTAGCTGAAAGTTTGAAGAGATTTCTTGAACTCTTGGTCGGTGTTGTGGATTCTTAACATGCATTGGTTGAATGGAATGAAGCTAGCTTCTGATTAGTGGCTTGGATGCATGCTTGACATGCGTTGGATTGTTGAATAAAGACCAATGAGGCTTAATGGATGAAGTGGCTGAAGTTGCATTCTATTTCTTGCTTTTGTCTTGATGAGGGAGTTGTTTGACTTGACTTGATGAGGTGGCCTGATTTTTTTTACTTTAACTTGATGAGGTGGCCGAGTGATGTGGCATTGAGGGCCCCACCTTGGACTTGTGAAGTAAAGGGAGAGCTGGTGTCTTGTAGAAATACAACATGCCATGCTCCCTAAGCTAGAGTACAACCTACTACATGAATTTAGGAAATTAAACAATCTTTAAAATAAAAATAAAACATTAAATTATCATGCTTTCTTTGATTTTGCATTTTCCTATAGGATGGTTGACTAGATGTTTATTTTGAATATACATTTAATCATATTAACTTGCTCAGGACCCCCCAGATCCCACAATTTGTTGACCTTGATTCAAAACCGTTGGAGCGCATGTTTCCTGAGATTCCACTATGGACAAAAAATCCAGACTTTGATCGAGTAAGAAAGCCATTGCCCTTTATTGATTGCTTCATTCACTACATTCTAAATTGCGTCGACTATTTATCTGACAGACACTTTCAGGAAATAAACTTATTAATGTTCTCCTTTTGCAGGTCGACTGGCCAAACAAGTTCCTTGAATATATGTGGCCTTATCTTGATAAGGTGATTATTAGTCTTAAAATTAGCAAATTATTTCTCCAAAGATTTAATGGCTTTTTGTTTGGTATTAGGAAGTTGTACTTATATATTAATACTGATTATGCAGGCAATCTGATGTAGGACAGAGGCGTGTGAAAATGCAACAAAAAAAATTCAATTATTTATTTTTGTAATTTCAGAAAAAAAACTTCAAAGTTCAGAAAATGGCAGAATTCTAGGGCAATAAAATAATCAATTAGGAAAAGTTGCTATGCCTTGGAGAAAAATCCATATATCAAAAATTGAATCCGGCTAAACCAAGATGTAGACCAAAACTAGTTGTTTTCAATCGTATAAAGATTAGAGCATGAAGAAGTATCTGGAATGTATGACATCTATAACAAAATAGCTAATCAGATCAGCAAATAACACAGTATAGAAATTTAACATATTACAACTTTTGCAATGCCATCTAAGTTGAACCATTAATTCTTTGATGGATCCAATTAATCCTAGAGGTAGAACATGATGTGTGCAACATAATCCGACCAAATTTTAAGATCTTTGTTGCACCGATTGCTAAAAATACCTGCACAAAATATACTAATCAGATTAGTTGAGAAAACAAATGCAGGATTTAATCATTTATCAAAAGTTGCAGTGTCATGTAGGCTGCTATGCTCAATCTGAATCTTCACCAACTGGTCCAAATGATAGAACGACATTTGTACTTCATATTCGTGCTGGGAGTCAAGATTGTTGTTGCGCCAGATTATTAATATCCCTGCAAGAAATAGCTTAATCAGATTAGCGATGCAGGAGAACTAAAACAGGAAACTACAATAGAACTGGAACAGGGGAGGTCGCGCATCTGGAGCAGGATTCGTCGCTGGTCGGCCGGTGATGGACGGACGTTGAAGCTGCTACAACTGGGAGTCCTTGTGAATGTGGTGACGGCGTGGCAGAAGTTTGGAGGCGAATGGAGGTTGGTCAGAGGAGAACGACGCTGAATGGCAGATCTAGGGCGGAAACAGGGGTTGGTGCACGAGTTGCAGGGCTCCTTGCCGGACAGCCGGTGATGCACGGACGCCGAACCTGTTACAGTTGGGAGTTGATGTGGTGATGGCGAACAGGTGGCCGGAGTTTTGGGTCGAGTGGTGGCCGGTCGGAAGAGGGTGACGATGAAAGGCAGAACCGAGGCGGAAGGCTGGCGAGAACAGGGGATCTTGGCCGGAATTTCGATTCCGGTGATCGGAGAGTTGGATGGATGGATGCCGGTGGCTGTGGCTTCGTCTTGGGGAGGGGGAGTGGTGGCCAAAGTCTCGTGGAGATCCGGCCGGTGGATCGTCGGCGGTGAACTCAGAAAATTCCAAAAATCTAGAACTGTTGCGGCTGGAAGATTGAACTTGTGAGGAAGAAGAGAATGGAGGAGAGGGGAAGAGAGGAGGAAGGGGCTCAGCCCTAGAAGGAGAAGGAGGTGCACATCCGATAGGAGGAAGATACTAGAAAACTATTTCATACGATTCAATTTCAAAACTCTTGTCTGTGTCATTACAATGTTGCGTGAGACATTTATAGCACAAGCTTGCAGGCAAGACAATGTTGGCGAGAGATGTTGCTGGTGAGAGACGTTGCAGCTTCCATGTGTGCTGAGCGAAAGAGACGTTGATGTTTCCTTTGTTGGCCGCATGTGAACGTTGCAAGATTTCCTTCTTTGCAGCGTTCGCTTCCTGAGATCTTCAGTCGGCTGGCTAACCAAAATCGCAAGGTGACGTTGAGGTTGCCTTATCTTCATATGAACGTTAGCTTGATGAGAGCCCTTGATTGGCTTGATTTGAAGCGATTAGCTAATTTGCAACATCTTCTTATTTGGCAAGTGAGCTTGAAGCTAGTTGAGTATCACTTGGAGTGCTTGAGGTAATTCTTTTCCAATTATTGTGCTAGCTTTAGTCATTGAGCTTGCTAGCTTATTCGTGACCCTCCAGGCCTTTGACTAGGGTACTCGTAGACTCCACTTGTAGCTTCTTGGCCTTTGATCCCTGCCTTCATCACAATCTGCAGAACTACAAAACCAATTATTGCTGAGAATACTATCAAGTACAAGATTGATTCGGTTGAATTTGAAACACACTCTCTCTCTCTTCCACCTACTTTTTCAAGGTTAGTATTTTCTTTGAAGAAAATTCCAAAGTCAATTATTCACAGTTACTTCCCTTGACAATAAATATATTTTTTCTGTTTGTATTATTGTTGCCAAAGTAATCTCATTTTTGGCTAATGTAAGACATTAAAGAACGACCTGACATCTCATCTAGGGAAATATGAAGTGAGAATTCTTTAGTATTTAGAATATGAGACAATATTCTTTATAATACGGGAATATCCATTTCAAATTAAACATTGGTGACAGTTTTCTTTTTTTGTCATGTACAGAATAAAAAGTGTGTCGGATCCTCATAAATATTTGAATAGCCAATAAAGAGTCTTCCATATTTATTCCTGATCATCATCCTCAATTTCCTTTTCCATTTTACAATGTAACAGACAATTGTTGATAATTATGTACAATTACATAATTTATGATTTTAATCAACATTATTTTTCAAGAATGAAAGTCTATACTGCATATGAAAAGGAACTGATTATGGAACTGTCAATCAAATGGGCTAGAAATCCTAATGTTAATGTTCTGGTTAACGCATATGGACTAAAAGCAAGCGCACAGGTTGTTTTGTTATGAGTCTATTGTGTAAAATACATGATGTGTTTTTTTACTTTAGCAGAATAGTTTCAGATGATGATCTTCATAAAGTTTTTTCTAATTAACATCTTGCAGGTACTAGACTTGCAAGTTTTTGCGATACCACGGATTAGTTTTGCAACAATATTTGTATCCCTTGTGGAGAAGGTGACCGTGAATTGCAAAAATTTATAGTGTTTGTATTTTTTTTTAAAAAAAAATATTTTCTGACATCTTGTCTTCTTTACAGCCACATATTGATTTTGGATTAAAACTTCTAGGAGCAGATCTTATGTGAATACCTGGTCTTTACAGATTTGTTCAGGACCTTCAGGTGTTTCACCATTGGTCAAACTAAAATACTAGTTTTCTGTTTAGATTTTAGCTCTGCAACATACGAACTGTTATTATTACAAATTCATGGGGATTGTGTATTTTTTTTATTACAAACTGATATTATTTAGTTCTTTGTTTTTTTACATCTTTTATGAATTGAATTTCTGTGCAGGATACAATCAAAAAACAAATTGCAACCTAAAATGCTGCAAGTGCCTGTAATGGATCCCACAAAGTGAGTCTACAAGATTCTATTCATTATGAACATGTTTTTCATTAAACAATAATTAATAATCATGTGATCTGCATACCTACAGAGCTCTGAAGAAGCCCACCGGTATTCTACATGTGAAAGTTGTCTGGGTTTTCAAATTCAAGAAAAAAGATCTTTTGGGAAAGTCAGATCCATATGTGAAGCTAAAGCTTACGAAAGATAACCTACCATTAAAGAAAACCACTGTGAAACGCAGCAATCTCAATGTGGAGTGGAATGAGGAATTCAAGTTAGTTGTAAAAGATTTAGAATCCTAAGCTCTGGAGTTGGGTGTTATGACTGGGAACAAGTATGTGTTTATCTTTGCATCCAATGGTCACTTTTTTTGTCTTGTAAATGTTGTTATAATCTTATTCCTTTTTGCTTTGGTTGGGAGGCGTGAAAAGAGACCACTTATAAGCCCCTTAGGGAAGGTGATGTGTCAAATGATGTCAGTGATGAAGAAAATGAGATTGAGAATACTTCTGAAGGCACTCCAGCGGGTGGGGGTCTACTTGTGGTTATTGTTCACAAAGCTCAAGATCTCGAAGGGAAGCACCACACTAATCCATATGTCCGGATCCTTTCTAGAGGAGACGAGAAGAAAACCAAAGTGCCATTAGTAAAATTGATGGTTCAATCATGGTCAAGCATTGTATCCAAGATCTCGTTAACAATTTATTTTTGTTGTGCTTAATGTAGTGTATCAAGAAAAACCGAGACCCACGATGGGAAGAAGAATTTCAGTTAATGTGTGAGGAACCACCATTAAATGATAAAATGCATATGAAAGTTCTCAGCAGGCCACCAAGTATTGCGGCCCACTCCAAGGTATGATTATTATCTTCTGCGTTGGCAAGTAGTGTTACTTGTACCACAGCAAGAACATGTAATATATTTGTTCTTATTACATGTGATACTGTGAATACACTTGAAAAACTATTTATTTTCAACATTGATTTGCATTGCGTAAAATCAATTTCGAGATCTAGCAAAGAACTCTAGTTTTTTTTTATTTAGTTGTACTCGAATTTCTCTTGTAATCAAATAAACTCCAAAACAATGAAATTGGTTCTTTGCAACAGTGGATAAGAATAGAATTTTCCTGTCACTATTTCAATCTTGATTTTACTGCACAACAGAAGTATTTAAAGTGAATTATTGTTAGAGCTCCCCCCTGTAATTTCTACAGATATGCTCTTAGTGATTCACAATAATAGCATTCTTTATCATGATTCAATGGCGGATTTAACTCCAAGTACTTGGCATGCTTTCCTACAGTGACAAACCCCCTTGAGAATTAGTGCCAGAGCCTTATTCTCTACGTTGGCCTATCATTTAATCCAAACAAGGAAAGTAAACACCAAATTTAAAATGGCTTTTATCTCTATGTTTTGTGTAACAATCACTAAAATTTCATTATAGTCATAAGCATAGTCAATATGAAAACTATACAAATTAAAGGCACACATCTTCAATTTGACAAAAATTATTGTATGATAGATGCTAATCCTTGATGCTTTTGTTTCGGTGCTTATCATTTGTGTTTGTCAGGAAGTTCTGGGGTATGTCATCATCAGCCTTGCAGATGTTGTTTCTAGTTAGAGAATCAATTTGAAGTATCATCTTACTGACTCCAATATTGGTCGCATACAAGTTGAGCTGCAATGGAGAACTTCATAGCTGAGAAACGGATCTTCCATTTCTAAAATGAATATCACTTAAAAATTATCATGCAGACGTCGTATCGCTAGTCGAAATAAATTTTTTGTACATACATGAATAACCATTTAGAGTTGTTGACATATGATGTATCTTTTGTTGGATGATGCAACTAGAATTTGCTAACATAGTATATGATGATGTGACATTAGGGACAGTAATCGGGTAGGATGTTAGTAGGTACTCGACTTATCCGAATTCGATTATAACTAATCGGGTACCTCTTAATCGGGTTTGGTTCGGGCATGGGTAATATGTATACTACTTGTATCGGGTTTGGGTAGCATAGGTAGGATACCTATTACTAGAACCCAATTATATAAATAATAATCAAAATAAATCTATAAATAATTATTTATATTTATAATTTAAAACATCTATAACCCACAATCCACTAACACTTTACCCACTTCAATTCCTAAAATCCCAAATTTCTAATCATTTCTCTTTCTTCTCTCACTGCTGCCCTCTCACCATCTCGTCGCAATTATAAGTTTCCTTGTTATCGGCATCTCGTCGCTGCCTTCTTATTTCCGCCATTGCTGACATCTCTTCGCCGCCATTTCCTTGTCGCTACTACTGCTACCATCCCACTATTGCCTTCTTGTTGCTGTTGTTGCCATGTAGTTGCTATTGTTGTCACTATCTTGTTGTTGCCACCACTACCATCTCACTGTCGTCTCTACTACCATCGCCACTGCCGCCATCTCGTCACCGCCACCACTGCCTTCTCTTCATTATAGCCACAACCATCTCTTGGCTGCCGCCATAGCTCATGTTCTCCTTCCTTGCATTAGGGTTTTATTATTGGGTCAAGTAGTGGGTATTAGTTAAACAACCCGATATTTAGTTATTAGTAACATTTTGATAGGTGCATAACTCAGTATGTAGCAAAAAAATTTAATATGATAAATCAGGAATTTATAGGGTTTGGGTAGTTAGTGGGTAGTTAAAATTTTAATAAGGTCGAGTTCAGGTAGAGTCTAGAAAAAAAATCTATTAGTTAATCGGGTATGGGTAGTTAAAAAGTTATTTGGAGTTTAGGTATGAGTAGAGTAAAAAAAGCAGGTATCTTACCAGCTATCATCCCTATGTGACATATGTTAGCAATGTGGCCACTTGATGTTGTGTCCTTTCCTATATTGTCAAAATTGGTCTTCTTTCCTACATCAAAGTTGTATGTGATTCTTAGACTTGAGGTTATCATAGATTCTTATATGACTAATTATATATTTTGATATAGTCAAACACCACCGGTAAGTAATTGATCATGAAGGCTATAATTAGGCATGTCATGATTCATGGAGAGGAATGTAAGTGATCAAGATTGGATTTGTCCTTTCTATATAATATGTGTTGGTATCTTGGACACTTCATTAAAAAAGACTAAAATGCATGATCATACTTATAATCGATATGATATATTAATTATATTTGAAAATAAAAATATAATGATTAAACTATACATAAAATGACATGTTTCATAGATTATATTTAATCTAGACACAAAAGACAAAAATTAAATTACATAATAATATTATCAAAAAATTATTAAATATTAATATTCTTGTGACTTAAGTACCAACAATGTATACTAGACACCTCCCACTATTTTTGACATTATAACGAGACTATAATGCTATTGCTAATATCATAAGAACTTAAAAGGTCACACAATTAGACTGAATTTGAATATCAATTTTAACAATTCTTGTCAAGTAACATGATTGTGATAATAAAAACACAAAATAGCAACTAGTGTTCTTGATTTTGAACTACAAACACAATGTTTTCTTTTTGTATAATTGGATTGAAAAGTTTAATTTGAATTTTAAAATAAGTCTATGTCACACAAGGAAATATCAACACATGAACTAAGCATGCATGTGATATCCAAAATTAAAATTGGTAGGCGCTTGAAGCTTTAACCCTATATGTTCTCTTTGCTTTTTCTTAAGGCTTTATCCATAATGAATAAATAACAATATGAGAAAAAGATTTTCTTGGTGTGTCACCTCCTCCTCGTGTGTTACTTTCATCCATTGTCACCACTATTTTCTACATGTGAGATGAGTTAACAAATATTTGCACTAGAGAATATTACAAAAAAGATTTTATCTTATTGTGAACGGATACAATAAAGGCAAGGTGCCTAGGTGCTTTGGTTAAGATGATTTGGCCACATCTCAAGCATCAAAACATAAATGCTATTTTTCAAAAGAAAATAGTAAATATGTTCATCAATTTCATACTGAGAACTCTCAGTAGAACTGTTTTATTGATTTACAAATTTCTCATGCTGAAAGTGTAAGAGAATTTAACCAAGTTTGTACTGAACTTTGGAAAACGATACATAAAGAAATCATTACCAAGAATATTTTACTCAGAAATATTCATGATAATCAAGAATATATAAAAAATCAATATAACCATCTTATCATCATGGTTAAAGAAATAGAGAGATCTACTTTCGTACAACAACAGCTCACAGCCGAGCTTAAGAAAATTCTTGATAACCTACACAGACAATCTAAAGTCTTTGATTATCATAATACTAAAATAGTAGATTTACTTGTAAAACTGCAAAAGAATTCCGAAGAATGGTAGATCTATCTAAAGAATATCGACGACTGGTAGATCAAGATATTGACTACCAAATAGACTTAGTTGAGGCTAGCAATTATTTAGATAATGCTCTTGGGATGAATTCATATGATCCCATTAGTGTGTCTGATAAGAAGTTTGTTAGATAGAATAATTTTATTATTGCATACCTCATGCAATTAAATATAAAGCTAGACTTCATTATAGCTAGAGTCTCTCAAGATTCTGTGCTAAGACAACAAGAGTTACTACAAATAGTAGATAATCTCTTACTGATACAAACGCAACAGCATCAAGAATTGATTCATCAATTGAATCAGTTCTCACATCATCTGGACCAACTAGACAACCTCGAACGAGGAGTACACTGTTTGCATACAAATGAGTACTAGACCTTTTTCTGGTACTTCTAATACTCTTACTGGTACTACAATAGTAAGAGAACATAATCAAAATGAACGTATTACAATTAGTAATACTATACCAAATATCCTATCAAGGTTATTTGATAGAAATGGCATACCAACCCGAATATTAGAAGAGGTTGTTGATATTGATCAACAATTCAAATTATATCAAAATAACAGTCTTAGATTGTTAAGACCATAGGTTCTATATCAAACATGACTATTAAATCTTCAAACTCAACTTCTCTGTATTAATAGAGAAGAACATATTTCTATTACTATAGAACCAAGGAATCTTAGGATTATATCCAAAGAATCCTTACAACATATACGACAAACAGGGAAAACATTAGCCCATATTGGGATGATCATTACCTCTATCAAAGGTCTAGCTCGTAAAAAGCTAGGGACTAAGGTCTTAATTGCAATTCTAGACAAAAGATCAAAATCTGATGCTAGAAAAGCAATTATAGCATGTATGGAAGTTGACATGACTGAAAATAAGGGCATATTTTATTGTGCTCCAGACTTTCTCATAGGGGTTAAAGACCTAGGAGAATTAGAAATCGGTATTCAAACTCGTGGATAAGAAGATTTTGCTGGAGACTCTAACCTTTTGATAGGACTTGGATTCTTAGGCAAATTAATAAATAATTCTAATACTGGATATAAGCTTTATATCTCTTCTATTATTGAAGCTTTAGCTAGTAAAGAAATTAAGATGATCAAGCCTATGACTATTTCACTAGAAGACCTCGGTGGTCTTGATTGGAATATTTCCAAAAACTTGGATAATGAACAAATGCTTGTTCTAGAGGATAGTATTATGTTCAAAAACCCAGATAATACGTATAATTTGAGATTTTTGAATTATAAACAAAAACAAACCCATGATGATGAAGCTTCATCATCAGGTTTCGAACAATTTTTACAATAATGGTATTAGATGATAATACTCTTATAATACCAAAAGAATTAGGCTTTACATTTGAAAAAATGTTAAGCTTAGAAATTGAATTAATAGAATCAAGACAATTACTAAGTCATCACAGATTAGTACCTGATCCAAACATTCGTGTTAGCCATGAAACAACTCTTCAAAAACTCTCAAGACTAATTAATGAGTCTAGACATAATACTTTTGATAATTTTCTCAATGAGTTGGAGGCTACTCAAACTGTTGCCTCAAAAGAAACAGAACAGGAGGTCACTGACTTTCCTTATCAGTATAATGATCATCTTGGTTATGACCTTGATAACCGAAGTATCAAAAGTACTCAAAGTATCCCTAAAAATTTTATGGATATGGTAATCAGTGATGCTCAAACTAGCCATGCCCTAGGTAGTACATCACAATCACTATCCTATACAATACGACAACCTACTCGTGAACCCTATACTTAGTATGAAGGTGAACGTGAAGACATTTGAACAAAAGGTAAAAGATTACCTTTAGAAACTGTTGATAAAAAGAAGCTGTTAGATGATGGACGATTATTAAATCTACCAACTCATGATCCACAAATATGGAATACAATTTAGATCATTGGGCCTCCTTAGTGACCCGAAGATTTAATGAAATTGAAGGAAACTTCACAGCGGAAGAAATGAATTCTTATTTAGAAACATTTCTAGGCGAGTCTACCAGAACAACATGGGAATCTTATAAACAGAATTTCCCCCAAGAATTTCAGCAAGATGTAGCATTAGGGACAAATCCCTGCAACTTTACAAATAGGGTATGACTCTTAGTAATTGGTTCTAGCCCAAACATGGGATGGAATGCACAACAACAAGAAGCAATAAGAAAGCTTGAAGTTCTCCAGATTAAAAACTGGAAATACATTAAGCCGTTCTCACAAGACTTCTTCTATTATTCCACTGTTGCTAGTTGTTTTCATGACAAAGAAGTTGGGGAAAGATTATTTCTCAAATTACATGCTCTTTACGGATCAGAAATACACCAGGCATGGCATGCCCAAACTAGGCCACCTGCCTTAGATAATATAGCACTCAGAATCCATTTTATCATAGCCAAATTGGTTGAAAGATGTACCTATCTTTGGTTAGATCATCAATTGAAAGGTGAATTTAGTTTTTGTGATCAACTGTATACTCCTCAAACCTATGTTAAAGAAGTAGCTCCTCAGCAAAAACGCAGAGGAAAAACAAAGTAGAAATCCTCTATGAAATATTTCTTAAGGAAATCTTCTGCTAAAAAACTTTATCTTACTAAAGATAAGCATGTTTGCAAATATAATCCAAAAAAGGATTATAAAAATAAGCTTTCTTGCTTTACATGTGGTGAACAAAATCACTTAGCACGCGATTGTACTAAGAGACAAAATCTTCATAATAAACAATCAATTCTGGTTGATTGTGTCCAAAAAGATCTACTTCAAGTAGATGAATACATATCAGATACCGAGTCAATATATAGTATTGTCTAAATACCTGATCCAGAAAATCATTCTAATTCTGATAGTGAATTAGATGAATTTACGTCAGATTTGTTAACTAAAGCAGAATGTCTAACTACTTCATACACTAATAGGTTGCTCCAACAACCTAATCTGGATCAACTTGATGCCATAAACCCATATCTTGGCAATTTCTAATGAATAGCCAAGTTAATATACGTCCAATTATGGCTCCATTGGTATCCCCTACTCATGAACACCAATGGAAGCTAAGGAGAGGTAGTCAAGATCATGCCTATTATATATGCTTTTTATATCCTAGTATGGATCTTCGTTATCAGTCCATTATTTGTGCTTTAGAGGTATGTAAATATTGTCTTGAAAAGCAACAAATACATTTACCCTCAGTTCCTCCTGCACCTCCACCAAAGAGGACAGAAATTATAGAACTACATGTACTACAATTAGAAAATGAATTAGATGTGTTAACACAATGCGTCATAGCTCTAGAAAATAAGGATAATTCACCTCACATTACCCTTTATGAAAGCAATGATTTTGTTGATACACAACAGAATGACGGTTCTCATATTGATTATCTTCATAAACTAGTTTCATCCTCAAACTGGCTGTATACACTCAAGGTAAGCTGTGTAACCCAGATCTCTGACTGGAAATTACATGTGCTCTCTCTTATTGACACCGACCGTAGTAATACGGTCTTAGATATGAATTTAGTTCCTTCTAAATTCCACACAAAACTTGATCCTGCTGATCAATTTTATGCCAAACAAATGGATGGCAAATTACACAAGTATGAATTCATCCTGCATAAATATAAGCTTTCCTTTTCTCTCGGAAATGCTCATTATACACCTGCCTCTTACATCGGACGTATTTGCCTACGTCCTTTACATTTGGATAAAACACAATTTATCATTGGTTTAAATCTCCTGATAAATTCATATAAAGGTGTCACTCTTACACCGGATGGCACGTTATTGTTACAGCATACGGTCATTCCTTATGCATCAGAGTTGTCTACAACGCATGGTGGCTGCCCTTATGCTATGCCTAATGCTTGTAAACATCCTAAAGATGATACCGATGACCAAAAAGAAATTCGTCATGTAAATGAAGAAATATATAGAGTTTTACAACTCCACGCTAAAGAATATACTACTAATATAAATCTTTACCATGAAAAAATTGAATCCAGAAATCCTGACGTAGATGACTTGATTCGATTATTAGAAAAAGACCAAATCTTTGGTTCACATCCCTAATTACATTGGGATAAAAACAAACTTATTTGTACAATGAAAATCAAAGATCCTGGTATTCGGATATCAAATAAGAAAATCACAGTAACCAATGAAAACATTGTTGAAATCAAGATGCATATGGAGGATTTATTAAAGCTTAATGTAATTAGAAGAAGTTCTTCTCCTCACAGATCTCATGCCTTCATTGTAAATAAACATAGTGAATAGGTGCGAGGAAAAACCAGGATGGTTATTGACTATCGTCGTCTCAATGACAACATTGAAGATGATAGTTATGACATTCTAGATAAAATAGAGTTAATCAATTCTGTATAGGGAAGCACTGCCTTCTCAAAATTCGACTGCAAATCTGGCTTCTAGCAAGTTCGGATGGCAGAGGAATCCATACCATGGATAGATTTTACTTGTCCATTAGCAAGTTTCGAGTAGCTCATAATGCCTTCTGGACTAAAAACTGCCCTGGCAGTATTTCAGTGCAAAATGTATATGGTTTTTGAACCATACAGAGACTTTGTCTGTGTATATATAGATGACATATTAGTGCAAAGCAAAAATGAGAAAGAACATACTAATGACACTGAAATTTATGGTAAATTTAGTGCCATTTCATTGGTGTTCTTGTATCATATTCATAGACTTTGCTTATATTTATGCCTTTTTTATCGATATTTGTAGAATCTACACTCTTTTTGGTTTTTAATGATTTTCAGGCAAAAAGCATGATTTTCAGTCGATTTCAAGCAATCCGAATGCATGGATGAATTCACAACATCAAGAGGAGATAACACGTCATATTTCAAGAGAATTGGAGCCAAGAACCAAAATACAGCAAGGCTGTAATCTATATTACGGTACCATATTTTCGTACGCTACCGTAAAATCAGAGCACTGCTGTAATTTGGGGAGTTTTTCATCAGAAAGTTTCCTGAAAATTACGGCACTGCCGTAAGAATTTACACGAGCTGTAATTTGGAGCGCCTTCAGACCAGAGACATTCACTGAAATTACAGCACTGCCGTAAACCATTTTACGGTGCCATAATTTCCAGACGTTTTCGACCAGAGAGTTCTGTTAGGGTATGCCCTTAAGGCCAATGTTTGAGGCTTTGGGCTATTTTCAGTATCATGTATATACAATATATATGTTTTGTAAAGGCAATTGTTGTTATTCAGATTGTTACATTATCTGTTGCTGTATGTATACTTCTGAGTAATGTCTCTATGATGTTCAACTTAGCTGACATTCAGTATTGTCCTTAGTCGAGATATCTCGGTGAACATGAGACAGCCTTGATATGATTGAGACTAATGTGTGCTCTAATCTTGTGGGATGCTTCGAGCATGGAATAGGATTAGACACATAGGTGCATTGGATGTACTGGACTGACCCTTCTTTGGATATTCAATTGTGAAAGAACCCCTTTCTAGAGGGGGGCGAAACCCAGCATGGCGCATTATAATTAATTTAGGCAGCGGATTAGGGTTTCATGGATCGGCTTCATGTGATATGATCAACCATAAAAATTCGATTGCATAGAAGAGATAAAACTCATACCATAGCCATTTCAAGA
>CM050440.1:36462129-36473340 GCA_027562315.1 Costus pulverulentus | reverse complement strand
CATACTGAATAACAACCATTGCCTTTATAAACATAAGAGTTTATATACATGATACTGATAGAATCCCAAGGCCTCAAACATTAGCCTTAAGGGCATACCCCAACAATCATGACAATACAAATCATGATGAAAGTAAAAATAATCTAGTCATTAAGAAAATAAAAGGGAATTACTCCCCCATGTCCCAAAAATAGTTTAAGCTAGCATGGTGGAGAAAATACAATATTCCATAATTTCAGATGTTCAAAAATCAGTAAAAGAAGAGTTTTGGGAAAATACAGGACGGCTGTGAAGTATTTCACAGCCGTAATTTCAAAAGCTCTCGGTGAATAGTGGCTGTTCTTCTTCTTTCCTTGAATTCTCCTTCGATTGATCTCCTTCTCTTCTAAAACTTCTGGCATGTTGTCTCCTCCTCCAGACGAAGCTTCAGTATGAAAATCGCAGCCGGAGGTGGTCTGGATTGGTCGCGGCGGTGGAACCCTAGGCGGCGACATGAATCGTGATTTCTCCCTCGACAGTCGATGAAAATTGGGGCTTTCGGTGTGTGTGTGTAATCCTCTCGTGAAAGTCTCCCTAATTGCTTCTTACAACATCGAGTATAAAGCTCTGGTTCACTCGCAATCGTCTCCGCAAGAATCGAACTTCAGAATTGACCCAGAAATCGCGTTTAACAATAGAAATACAGCAGTGTAATAGTTTACGGCACTACCGTAAAATCGGCTGAGTTTTCTGTTCTGATGTCGTCTGGGAAATATGGCACCGTAATCTGGTTTATGGTACTTCCATAATATTGGCTGAATTCTCTGTTCGAAAGTGGCTGGAAAATATGTCCCGTGTAATCCTTTACGGTGGTGCCGTAAAATCAAGCAAAGTTTCTGTTCTGAATCACTCTGAAATACGGTACCGTAATCTAGTTTACTGTACTGCCGTAAAATCCGAAAAACCTTATGTTCGGAAACTCCTCAAAATACAGCAGTGGCTCAGATTTTACGGTAGCGTATGAAAATACGGTACCTTAAAATAGGTTACGGCACTGCCGTAATTTGCTGACTTGCTCTGTTTTCCGTGAAATTTCTTGGGTGATTTCCTCTTGATGATGGTAACTCTTCTATGTGTTTGATTTTGCTTGAAAACTCCTTGAAATAATGCCTTTTTACCTAAAAATCATGAAAAACCAAAATAGAAGTAGACTTTGCAATATTCGATGAATTTAGCATGAAAACAAGTAAAAGATCCTCAATTTAGCATGAAAAGATATCCAAAATGATACAAAATATACTATATATTTTGGTGTCATCAGTGGTCTCAGCACACAAGCTTTTATCTTATTTCTACCAATATAGGCATGCAATCATATGGTAGAATAAAACAAAAGCAGTAAAGGCGTTCTAGAGTAGAAATAATAAATATGATGTGATCAAAGGCCATAACTCGGGTAAGAAGCCCCTAGACCTAGTCCTAGCCACCTAGCACTACCAAGGGCTATGAGCCATGGGCTCATGCCAACAAGTCCTTAGCTCATCCCTGAGTGCCCTAAGGGCTCTGCTCCCAAGCCCAAAGGTGCGCCATCTAGGTCTTCAACTCCATGGGTCAGCTCGGAACCCTAAAGGCACCATCCAGGAAAACCCTAGATCTCATTTATGTTTGGCTAGCCTGAGTCTTCTTCATAAGCTAGCTCACAAATCCTAGGCTCCTCCTAGGATTTGGCCAACTCAAATCACTTGTTGGAAGCTAGCTAGCAAACCCCAGACTCCTTCCAGGGTTCGGCCAAATATCCATGTGCCATCTTCTCCATGTATTCCACCATGCTTGCTAGATGCGTCACTTCCCTTGCAAGGTGCGCCACCCATAAGGTGCACCCCTATGCATGGAGGTGTCATCATGCAAGTATAGGTGTTGTTCTTCCCTTGTTCAGCCCTTGAATGCAAGAAGCGCCCCTAAGAGCCTTCTCATTCATGACTAAGAGAGAAAACAGCCCCTTACCAAGGTTAGGTGTGCTAACCATCTTGATCAGCCCATGAACCCTTAGATGCGCTACTAGGTAGCCCTAGTAAGCATCATGGTTTGACTAATCAAGTTGATCAGCCCCTTTAGGGTGCTCAACCTTCACCATTATCCCTTAAACCCATTGTTGCACTACTAGGAGACCCTAGAAATCAACATGGTTTGGCTAGAGATGTAGGTCAGCCCCTTAGGGTGAGCCACCTTCATCATCAGCCCTTGAACCCTTGACGCACAACTAGGAAACCCTAGAAGGCCTCATGGTTCGGCTAAGGACAAAGATCAACCCACTAACTTGGTTGGGTTGCACTATCTCCTTTGATCAGACCTCTTCCCTCAAGTGCACCATCTAAGTTACCCTAAAAGCCACTTTAGTTCAAGCCGATTAAAGGGGATGCGCCACCTTAGGGGTGAGGTGTGCCAGCCCTAACCCTAGCTGCAAACCCCCTTTAGGTGCGCCTCTTGGTAACCCTTGAAGCCACCCAAGGGTTCGGCTAGCTATGAGTTGCACCACCATGATAGATGCGCAAGTGAGAGAGAAATCCCACGATCTCTTCATGGTCTTCAATTTAGTTTTATAATACAAAATTGAAATTCATAGATGCACAAACAAATTACTCATGCAATTCTATATGCTATGAAAAATCAATAAGTAATCACTTTTAATTTTTCATAAAACCCTTTCGATTAATTTCCAACAACTCTATATTATCCTTCTAATTTTATTTTGCCTTTTATAGAGTCTACAAGGGGTAGCCGCCCCTTGCAATCCTTTAAGGGAATAAAAACTTAGAAGACGATTAAGAGACGAAAATTAAAAGAAATTAATTTTTTGATAGAAAAATCATGGCATAAAATTTTTCAAAAATGTTTTTTCGACATGGGGTAGGCACATGTAAAAAAGTACACCTACGGGCCTCGTAAGCCTGCCCTAATACCACTGTTGGAAATCCCCGAACCTTTTTTTAAATTTATAAACGTAGCAGAACGACAGTCCAAAACAGGATCCCAGAATCGCAAGGATCTATTTACGAGAAGAACACCGTAGGATGTGGTAGAGTTATACCTTTCTTGCGCAACTCCTAGAGTGTTGTCGGTGATGAAGACGATCAAGTGCTCGTCCTCTGCAGTGACGCACACACGGACGGCCTTGAGACTCCTGCGCTCCACGCATGTGCTAACTTCGGGAGAGGAGATACACCAAGGGAGTATTCAACCTTTCTTGCACCAACTTCCTTGAAGATGCACCAAGGGAGTGCTGTCCACTACAAGTTGCACCTATGTGATGAGGATTGTGCCAACTTCTATGCTGTCATCTTCTTCCAGATGCGCCACCAAAGCGTCAAGGAAGAAAGGAGAGACCCTCAAGGTTCTCCTTGCGCCAAGAGGAAGTTGCTGCCCATTTTGATGAAGGTGGCGACAACTTGGATGAAGGCGCCAAGGAGGATAAGTGGGTGGCAGCCAAGAGGAGAGGAGAAAAGAGCTTGGGTGGCTAGGGCTTGCAGTAGATGACAGACTTAATGTATGTACTGCACCCCTAGCCCCTATATTTATAGATTTAATACGTGGGCCCACTAACTTAAGTCATAAAAATATTCATGAGTTAAGTTGTGGCCTCCACAATAATTAATTCATATATATATCTGAATATAATATTCAGACATATCTCAAGTTGGTGGGTTCATGTGACCAAACCACCGCATAGATCTTAGCACAAACCTGAGTTTTAACTCGTCAACAAAGACCTAATCAATTGGAGTCAAAAACTGGTCACCCGAGGTCAACCGGGGTCAGCTCGATCATTGAAATCTATAAGTCTACTCTCAACTCATATCAATAATCCGCGAAGCATAAAACTCCCAAACATATCCGAATTGTCCATAGATTCGATCTAAGGCTATCCGATCAATACAGAGTCTCTAGCGTTTAGGTGTGCAACCTTGTAGGCTCTTTAAACGTTGTTAGTGATGACTATATCATCACAAGCAATGAGTGACACCTAACAGTACATCATTGCTTCCCAAGTCATCAGAATAAATGTCACCATTGACAACCTCTTAAACTGCAATAAAGTATAAGTACAGAATTATTCTTTCGCTAGATGTTGTGTCCGCAAGTGCACAGATATGATAACACCGAAATTTACAGTAAATTTTGTGCCATTTCATTGGTATTTTTGTGTCAAATTCATGAACCTTTGCTTATTTTTATGCCTTTTATCAATTATTGTGGAATCTACACTCTTTTTGGTTTTTGATGATTTTCATGCAAAAAGGCATGATTTTTAGGCGTTTTCAAGCAACTCAGATGCAAGGATGAATTGCCACTATCAAGAGAAGATTGCATGTCAAATTTCAAGAAAATTGGAGCTTCAAAGCAAATTACGGCACTACCGTAATGGATATTACGGTACTGTGGTTTCACTGAATCTACAAAACAAAACCACGGTACTGCCATAATTTCTGGATGGTGCCGTATTTTGGGACAAATTTGGATAGAAAGTTTCGGGGAAATTACGGCACTGCCGTAACAAAATTCACAGGCCGTAATTTGGGTCAATTTTCCACCCAAGAGATTTAGTGAAAATATGACACTGCCGTAATGGATTTCACGATACTGTAATTCCAGACAATTTCCTTACCGAGATTTCCAGCCAAAATTACGGCACTGCCGTAACCAATATTACGGCCGAAATTATGACCTTCACACGCAATTTTTCCAAACGTTTTGAAGCCCGATTTTTGCGCAATCGATTATGGACGATCCAGGCCATAAAATTCAAAGCTGTAAGAAGCAAAGGGAGAGCTCTTCACGAGGAGAAGGGGGAGACACCAAAAAGCCCTAATTTTCATCGACTGTCGGGAGAGAAATCGAATTTCATGCCGCCGCCTTAGGTTTCACCGCCGGGAAGCGTACAACGCATCTTCGGCTATTAAATTTGAGGTGAAACTTCACCTAGAAGAGGAGATGATACCCAAGAAGTTTCAGAGAGAAAGGATCTTGATAGGAGGAGAAATCAACAAAAGCTCACCGTCGGCACTGTTCACGCGTGTAAATTACGACTGTAATTTCCATTACAGCTGTGTGGTTATTTGTTTTTCCCTTCTTTCTTGATTTCCTACACTTTGATACTATGGATTGTTGTAATCTTTCATCCATGCTAGCTTAAACCTTTTATGGGACATGGAAGAGTAATTCCCTTTGATTTCTTAATGACTAGATAAATTTTTCATTACTTCATCACGTATAACTTTAGCATGATAATTCTACTTATGTGATAATTGTTCTTTAACTCTCCGTAGATTCATGTTATTGATCATGTTTTTGAGTTTTCGTAATAGACCAAAAGGTGACTTGCTTGAGAACTTGGAACTCTAGAATTGATTGTTAGGAACTTACTGTAAGAAATTAGGTTAGTTCTTGTTTCTTGATTTTAGAAGAATAATTGTCATGATAATAATATGAATCTAGGATTGAGTTAATTTATCAAATGTGGAGATCTTGTGCGAAAGTGGGGATCGGAACGTTGAAGAACTATAAGTAGAACTTGCGTTGAGACTCGAATGCACGAAAGTGATCCTTGAGATTCCACTTGAGATAATCAACTTAGAATTCGGATGCATGAAAAAGATCCTTGAGTTCTTTGTTTGATGATTTACTTATCTTCAGCTTGGGATAGATCTTGCGCGAGAGCGAAGATCAGTCCCTACATGATTGTCTGCCCGAAAGTGAGACAATCTCTTTATGAACTAAATTATCTTTATCATGATAAAATTAAACTGACGAATTCATATTCTCATCTAGTCATAGAAATTAAAGTGAATAAAACCCTAGTCCCAGATTCTCTCTCTGATATTTTCATTAGCTCTCATTAGTTCACTTGCATAATTTCTATTGCCTAGATAGTAAGAACTCAATTATTCAGTACTTGACAACGAGGTCTCTGTGGTTCGATATATTTCTTTATTACTTTGAGTATCCTTTCACTTGCGGATTACAACAAGTTTTTGGTGCCGTTGCCGGGGACCTTGGTTTTGTCAATATTGAAGATATTGAAAGTATTGCTAGACTAGGTTTTATTTTTTGTTATTTTCTTTTCTCTTGAAATCATTTGATCTATCTACTTTGCATGCACAGGAATTTTAGATTAGGACCTCTTGTACCTTTTGATCCTGAGATAAATAAAACTCTTAGATTGTGCAGGAAGTTGAGATTTGAAGAAAGACAACAAGAAGAGGAAGAAGTGACCATGGCAGAACAAAGATCACTTAGAGACTATGCAGCCCCTAATCCACAAGAGATTCACTCTAGCATTGCTAGACCGGTCATAGAGGCTAATAACTTTGAAATCAAGCCTGCTTTCTTATCTATGATTCAACAGAACCAGTTTGGAGGATCTCCTCTTGAAGATCCTAACCAACACCTTTCTTTGTTTCTTGAACTTTGTGATACAATTAAGATTAATGGAGTTTCTAACGATGCATTAAAACTGAGATTGTTTTCTTTTTCTCTTAGGGACCGAGTGCGATCTTGGCTTCAAGCACAACCTACCAGTACCTTCACCACATGGGAGCAATTGTCCAATGCCTTCTTGATGAAATATTTTCCACCAAAGCAAGACCATCCAAATGAGAAACCAAATTTCAAGCTTTACACAGAGGGATGGTGAATCTTTTAGTGAGGCATGGGAGAGATTCAATGATTTACAACGGAAGTATCCTCACCATGGCATTGAAAATTGGGTTTTAATTCATGCTTTTTACAATCGTTTTCTTTATAATACCAGACTAATTGTTGATGCTGCTGCAGGAGGAGCTCTGATGAGCAAAACCATTGATGATGCTTTCAAGTTGCTGGGAAAAATGGCTTTAAATCATAATCAGTGGACTTCATAGAGAGGAGTGCTTTATAAACCTTCCCAAGGTAAGAATGAAAGTGATGGTTGGCGCACCTTGGCAGAGAAAGTAGACTTTTTATGCAACAGATTTGATTCCTTTAAGATGCAAACTGTTGTTGTTTCTTCATCTCTTGTTTGTGATATATGTGGTAACAATGGTCATATCTCTAAAGATTGTAAGGTCATTGCTAGTCAGTATAGTGAACATGTTAATGCATTAGGGAATTATAATCAAGGTAGAAACAATGATCCATATTCTAGTACCTACAATCCTGGATGGAGGAATCACCCCAACTTATCTTGGAAAAACAACAACAATGTAGGGGGACAAACTGAAAATAGAGGGTTCCAAAATAAGCCAAATGAGTCCATGCTAGAAAAGATTATGACTAATCAAAATCAGTTCATGCAAAATCAAAATAAAGAAATTGAAGATCTTAAGGGAATGGTTAGTCAATTAGCTTCTCAAGTAGGATCATTAGCAGCCCACAACAAAATCTTTGAAAACCAAATAGCACAACAAGCTAGTAGTTCTTACAGACCCCCTGGAAAATTACCTGCTAAACTTGAGTTGAACCCTAGGGAGCACTGTAATGCTATCATCACTAGAAGTGGAAGACAATTAGAGGAACCCAAAGGGAAAGTTGTGATCAATGAAAAAGAGCCTAATGATGATCATGATGATGAATTAGAGTTAGAAAAATCTTCTGAGCATGAACAAACCCAAGCTAGTTTGCCACCTCCAAAGGGTGATGAACCAAAAGGGGATGTGCCATGTGAGAAAGATGATTCTAAACCTAATTTACCTCCACCTTATAGACCACCTATACCCTTTCCCCAAAGGTTAGTGCAAGCAAAACTTGATAAACAATTTGGCAAATTTTTTGAAGTGTTGAAAAAGCTTTACATTAATATTCCTTTTACTGAAGCTATATTTCAAATGCCATCATATGCAAAATTCTTGAAAGAGATCTTGTCTAACAAAAGAAAAATTGAGGACTATGGTACTGTGGCTTTAACTGAGGATTGCAATGCTATTATTCAGAATAAATTACCACCAAAACTGAAGGATCCAGGTAGTTTCTCTATACCTTGTTTTATTGGAAGCATATCTTTTAACCGAGCCTTATGTGATATAGGTGTCAGTGTAAGCCTAATGCCTTTATCCATTTGCAGGAAGCTGGACATTGGAGAGCTTAAACCAACATCCACATCTTTACAGCTCGCTGATAGCTCGGTAAAGTATCCTATAGGTATTGTAGAGAATGTTCCAATCAAGGTAGGTGAATTTTTCATACCTGCAGATTTTGTAGTACTTGACATGGAAGAAAATCATAAAAATCCCATAATTCTTGATAGACCCTTTTTGGCTACTGTTGGAGCACATATAGATGTTAAAAAAGGAAAAAAAAATCACTTTTGATATTTGTGAAGAAATAATTGAATTTGATCTTGCTGATTCTTTGAACAAACTTTCATATTCTGGATCGTGTTGTAGTATCGATATAGTACATGATGTTGTTTATAATGTTCATGATTTATTTGATGAATCCTCTAATTTTGAAACTAACAATTTTTCTGAGGATATTGATAAAGGATTATAGGAGAAAGGACATCAAATTTCTGAAAAGAAGAAGAAAAAGAGAAGAAGAAGAAGAGGCTCTAAGTTGATTGACAAAGGAAAGAAGATATTGAGTAAATTTGGACACTGTTTCAAGACTGAGCCTTATGTGATTTATAGTGATGCTCAAATCAAAGAAAAATCAGAGTGGAAATTGAAGAAATCAAAACCAAAACTGAGTGCAGAAGGGTCAAACTAAAAACCTTTAAATTAGTGCTTCTTGGGAGGCAACCCAAGCGTTCTAACTTTAGTTTTTTTTCCTTTATTTTTGTTTTGTTTTTAGAAATAATTTTTCTTTTATTTTTGTAGGTAAAATGAATTTTGATGCAAATTACGGCACTACCGTAATGTATATTATGGTACCGTAATTCCAGTCTGTTTCTGACCAGAAGGTTGTGATGAGATTACGGCACTGTCGTAAGTATTTTCATAGTACCGTATTTTGTGTTCAAAATAAACCCATTTTGTGTTCAAAATCAACCCAAGAGTATTTTTGCTTTTACGGTACTGCCGTAATACTTATTAAAGTGTCGTATTTTTGAGCTGATTATTATTTTTTTATTTACCTAAAAAAAATTTTTGTGATTATTTTTACGGCACTACTGTAACCATTTTTGTGGTACTATAATTTTCATCTGTTTTCAACCCGAAAGTTTTCACATTTTTACGGTACTACTGTAAGCATTTCCACGGTACCGTAATTAGGGATGTTTTTTGACCCGAGAGTTTGAGCCAAATGACGATGCTACCGTATTCATTTTACACCCCGTGTTTTTCAATTTCGCCAGATTACGGCACTGCCGTAATGATTTTTACGGCCATAATTCTGTTTTTAGACGTGATTCCTGTGCCCTTTTTTTAGGGTTTTCTGGGCCCCGTTTTGAGTTTTCTCACTCATTTTCGCGCCAACCTTTGTCTCCAGACCTTCTCCGACGGTCAGAGCTCACCGGCGACCCTTCCTTTCCAGTTTTCACTGCCGATCTGGTACTCGCGCACTCGATTTCTCTATTTTGGTGAGTTTTCATGCAAGTTTCGCCCCTTTGTTCGTTTCTCTTTGATTCTTGATCATTTTCAGAGTTTCTTGTTCGCATTTACTTCTTAAAGGCGACCAGTTCTTGTTAGTTTCTAGCGTTTTTGATCAATTTTTGTGAGATATTTAAGCTTGAATGAGTTGGATTTGCTGAATTTCACTTTTCAAATTTTGCCCCTTTTATCTTTAACTAAATCGTTGAGTTCAAGCATGCATATTAGTTGATTCTTGTTTCTATTATGCTTGATGAGTATTCATGTTCATAATTGGAAGTATGATTTGAGTTCAAACTTGCTATACTTTGCTATATTGCATTGTCAATCTCAAGTTGCAACTATAAGTTCACTCATGGCACCCAAAGTTAAGCAAATAGTTTCAAAGAAAAGAGGAAAAGGACCAACTACATCATCTTCACCTCCAAATTCCTACGGCATTGTTTTTAGAGACGAAATTCAAGAGTCAAGGTATAATCAATTGGTGGAAAGAAGAGTTGTCAATACAAAATATGTTGACAGAAGGACTTTAGAAGCACTTGGGCTCTACGAGGATGTATCTTGGATGTTTGAGCAAATCAGGGCTAGAAGATTTTTTAAGATGACGCCATATACCTATTTGCCACTTGTTGGTATATATGCCCTGCAGACCAATATATGGACATGGTCAGGCATTGTTTGAATGTACTTTGATAGAACTATTACTCTTTATATAGGCATGGTCGTTATTATGCAGACTTCTCTACCTGCGTTAATGTATTGAGTTGCATATATAATGTCCTAGGAGTTTGGATTGGATCCATTCTCATAAGCTATCCCCAGACAAGGTACTTTAGCAGATATGGGACAGCTTTGGTACATGTGAGACTGGTGTATGGGCTGGTTAAGTGCGGGGCACAGTAACGCAGACATACAGGTGCATTGGATGCACTGGAGTGATCCACCGTGAGAATTGATTTGTCTAGTCAATAAGTCAATCTCACATGCAAGAGGTTTGCATTGATCTTTAGACTTGAGGTATTCATGTCTAGATATGATGATGGGTATGTTTTGATACAGTCTTACGTCTCTCCGTAATTGGGAGACCAAAACGACTGTCATTGGGCATGTCATAAGTCATATAGAGACATGGATGATCAATAGTAGGATTTGCCCCTTCCTTCAAAGGAAGCATGATATCCTCTTTGGGGCGCCCCACCTTATTGGTGCATGACAGGAATGTGTGGCCACACTAGTTAAGTCATGACCAATGCATTGGATTGATAAACTTGAGACTAATCCAATGGCAGGATATCAGTTTTGGCAAAGAGATCTATAATGCAATGAGAAACCTCGTTGCTTGTTAGGAGTTGTTGCCATAATGACTTAAGTCCTATGACATGGGTAGTAGTGATGTGTTGCTAGATACCCCTCACTACTTATGATGTTACATCATTGCCATCATCATATGGATCCTACGGGGTCACACGCAATATACTCTTGACGTTGCTTTAATCAGAAGCCTAAGGATCAAGTTATTGGATAACTTGGATCCATTTGGAAGATTTCATCAGTGCCAATAGGCCTGATGAGTTGGAAGAAGGTTATTGGAGCCAAACTTCATTTTTGGCAGGTTGACCCGAAATTGACCTTAATTGGTCACATTTGGATTAGGGTTGCATTGGATTAG
>CM050440.1:36398456-36431422 GCA_027562315.1 Costus pulverulentus | reverse complement strand
AAAGTCGGTAGTGGAAGGTACTCTTTGTATTTCCAATAAAGTTGCAAGAGTTTTGTTTGATCCTGGCTCTAATTTATCTTTTGTTGCATGTCACTTTGCACTTCATTTGGAAAAGGAACCCAAACAACTCGATCTTATGATATTAGTCTCTACAGCTATTGGTGACTCTTTAACTGCTAATCTTGTCTATCCTTATTGCTTATTCATGGTGGGAGAACATAACTTTTAGCTGATTTAATCCTTATAGATCTCCAAGATTATGATATCATACTCGGTATGGATTGGCTTTCATCTTATCATGCTACTGTTGATTCTTATCAAAAGGTAGTTACCTTAAATCTTTCGAATGATCAATATCCAAACCTTATATCATTTATGCATGCTTCTAAGCTCCTTCAAAATGGTTGTGTATGTTATTTAGCTTATGTCAAGCAATGTCAAGAACTTGAACCTAGCTTAGATGAAATACCTGTGGCTAGAGATTTTTCAGATGACCTGCCTGGCTTGCCCCCAGAAAGAGAAGTGGATTTTGGTATTGATATTGTTCCAAACACTGCACAAATATCTAAAGCTCCTTACAGAATGGCAGCAACAGAGCTAGCTGAGTTGAAAAAGCAATTGCAAGAGCTTTTAGACAAGGGCTTTATTAGACCCAGTGTGTCACCATGGGGTGCTCCAGTATTATTTGTCAAGAAGAAAGATAGCACATTAAGGCTTTGCATAGATTATAGGCAACTGAATCAGGTAACCATTAAGGCTTTGCCCCAGTGTGTAATATTTCACGGTAGTGCCATAAAATTGCTCGCGTTCTCTGATCTGAATTGTCTGGCAAATACGTCATCGTATAATGGTTCATGACATTGCTGTAAAATCGGCTGAACTCTCTGGTCGAAATCGTCTAGAAAATACGGCCCGTGTCAAAGTTTATGGTAGTGCCATAAAATCAGGAATTATCTCTGTTCTGAATGCGCTTCAAAATACGGCAGTGTTAAGTTTTACGGTAGTGCCGTATTTTTCATTAAATCTTCTGGTTGGAAATTCCACCAATTTACGGCAGTGCTCTGATATTACAATATCATACGGAAATACGGTACCTAATATAGAATATGGCACTATCGTATTTTGGTTGGTTGCTCCGATTTACGTGAAATTTGTCAAGTGATCTCCTCTTGATGATGGTAACTTTTCCATGTCTTTGATTTTTCTCGAAAACGCCAGAAAAAACTTGCATTTTTCCCTGAAAATCATCAAAAACCGAAATAGAAGTAGATTTTGCAATATTTGATTAAAAAGGCATATAAATGAGCAAATGAGCATAAATTTGACAAAAAAATACCAATAAAATGGCACGAAATTTACTATAAATTTTGGTGTCATCAAACACATAAGGCTCAAACTTTGCTTGTCATCAAACAAATAAATAAAGAATAATGCTAAGTATGGAAAATATGCTCCTTTATGAAAAATTAATTTCTAAAATATAATCTCTCATGAAATATTCCACCAAAAGCTACATAAAATTTCAAATAAATACATCGTCCTCTGAAATTAATCCTTAAGTTTCACAACTTTGATCAAATAAAACTTCGCAACTCACATAATAAATAGAATATCAATCTCATGAATTCACCTAAGTTTCAATTTAAATCTATCATACCATTGTTTACTAATAGCCCGAAAGGGAACACAACAAATCTGGCACGCGTGTACCTTGGACTAATCCTTGGTAACAGCACCAAAAAATTGTTGTTAAACCGCAAGTGCACGGGTATACGAAGTAATAAAAAAAGTATCGAATCCACAGGGACCTACGTTGTCGAATACTAAATAGTTGATTTCTTACTAACTAGGCAAGTCGAGATCGTGAGAATAGCAATCGGTAACTAAAAGCGGGATTATTAGAGAGAAAAGCTGGGACTAGGGTTTCGTTCACTTAAACTTTTATGACTAGACATGAATAAGGATTTCGTTGATTCTATTTCATCATGAAGAAGATATTATCAAAGGATGAACTCAAGGATCACTTTCGTGCATCCGAGCTCTAGAATCTGTAGTGGAGTCTCAAGGATCACTTTCGTGCATCCGAGTCTCACAACTAGTTTTGCTCAAGGACCTCCAACGTTCCGATCTTTGCTTTCGCACAAGATCTCCATGTTTGACAAATAGACTCGATCTATAGACTCATGTTATAATCATGACAATTATTTTACTAGAAAAGATCAAGATGGATCTAACCTAAGGAAGGGATCCTAACATGCAATTCTAGGGTTCCAAATTCTCAAGCAATTACCTTTCAGTCTCAAGCGAAAATTCTAAGAACATGATTAATAATATGAACTTAAAGAGAGTCTAAGCACAATTATCACATGAGCAAAATCATCATGCTGAAATCAAACTCAACGAAATATTGAAAAAGAAGTTATCTAATCATTAAAAGTCAAGTGAACTACTCTCCCATGTCCCAATAGTAGTTTAAGCTAGCATGGCGAAGGAAATATAATATTCCATAATTTCAGAAAATCAAAAATCAATAAAAAGAAGAGTTTTTAGAAAATACGGCACGGCTGTGAAGTATTTCACAGCCGTATTTTACAAAGGAAGGCGTGAACAGTAGTGGCGATCCTTCTTCCTTTGATTTCTCCTCCAATTAGTCTATTTTTGATCTGAAACTTTTGGCACGTTGTCTCCTTCACCAGGCGATGCTTCGGTAGAAAAATCACGGCCGGAGGTTGTCTGGATCGAGCGCGACGGCGAAACCCTCGGCGACGGTGTGAATCAAGATTTCTCCCTCGATGGTGTACGAAATTTAGGGCTTTTGGTCTCTCTCTAATCCTCCTGTCCAAAGCTCCCCTTTTGCTTCTTACGGCATCGAATATAAACTTCTGGATCGTCCGCAATCATCTCCGCAAGAATTGGGTGTAGACATTGACCTGGGCGTCGCGTTCAAAACGGGTTTTACGGTAGTGTAATTGTTTACGGCTGGTGTCGTAAAATCTCTTGAGTCTTTTGTGCCAATGTCGTCTCGAAAAATACGGCCCGTAAAATAGTTTACGGCTAGTGCCGTAAAATCTCTTGAACTCTCTGGTCGGATTCGTCGGGGAAATACGGCTCGTGTAATTCTTTACGACAGGTGCCGTAATTTCAGATGAAGTTTCTGTTCTGGCGCAATCCGAAATACGGTACCGTAATATTGCTTACGGCCGGTACCGTAAAATCAGAAAATCTTTCTGTTCGAAAATCTTCACAAATTACGGCAGTGTTCGGATTTTACGGTACCATTTGGAATTACGGTACCGTAAAATAGATTATGGCACTACCGTAATTTGCTGGCTTGCTCTGATTTGCGTGAAATTTCTTAGGTGATCTCCTCTTGAGGATGAGAACTCTTCCATGTATTTGATTTTACTTGAAAATGCTTAAAATAGTGCCTTTTTGCCTGAAAAACATGAAAAACCAAAATAGAAGTGGACTTTGCAATATTTGATAGATTTAGAATAAAAACAAGTACAAAGATCCTCGATTTAGCATGAAAAGGTATATAAAATGATGCAAAATATACTACATATTTCGGTGTCATCATTTACAGAAATAAGTCTCCTAGATCTTTTTCCACACAGAATCTCTCTTTTCTTACCCCTCTTTTTTTTTATTTTTGTACAGATAGCATATACCCACATAGATACATACTTTTTATTTTAGACTTCAACTCTTGTCTTCGGTACCACTGTCAATTTTATACAGTGCCAAGTAGAGAAGTCATTATTATTTTTCCTCTCCTTTTTTTTTATAGACTTCAACCCATCTCTTAGGTACCACTGTCAATTTTTCACAGTGCCAAGTAGAGGAGTCTCTCACTATTTATGTGGATCTTGGATTCTTTCTTCCCAACAAATAGTAAGATAAACTAAACATCAACTAGGTTATTCAATTGACATCAATTCAAAAGTTACACTCATATGCTCATTTTATTCAAGAAAGATGCTTCACTCTTAGATTGCATTCATCAAACAACATACCTACCCAAAACCTCATGCATTAATCAATGAAGAATTTCAACAAGTAGATATATATTGAAGAAATAAATTCAGCATAAGAGGTATATTTCCATTCCCAGGTATTGATATGCATCATCATAGAAATATCCACACATCTCTTATCACATGGATTCAAGTCATAAAAATTTTCTTTAAGTATCAAGAATGTCAATACCAATGCAAAATGTGTGAAGCGTCAAACTCATACAATCATGGTCAAAAGTATAACATGATAGACTCAAGAAACCACATAAGGCTCAAACAATGCAAAGGATGTAAAACGATAGAACTTTTTAGGAGAAGAAAAGTGTAGATAATAAAGTAATCAAATCGCAAGAAAGTGCAAACATTATTCACAAAGCTATGTAGCAAGCTCAATCTATAGCGTCAGGGTAGGTGCGGCTGAATCTTCCTCAAAGATGCACCTTCTAAAAAATTTTACCTGCACATATTTTTGGGCACATAAGGCTCATACCAAAAATAGTATCTTACTAAAAAAATGATAGGAAATATTTTTCTCAAAGGAAAATCAGAGATATTGCTGAAGGTCCGAAGAAGGTGCTGGTGGTAAAAACTGATGCAAAGTAGATGCCGATGGAGGAGCAGAGGCAGAATAGAGGCTAGCTGAAAAGCTGCTAGCAATGATGATGATGGTGTCAACAGTAGAGTGAGTAATCTCTAGTGGCTTGCTAGATAATACAGTCCTGGAGGTGAGATCGTCGGCAGGTGGGTGCCAGAAATAGTGCAAAAGATGCTATGAGTTATAGAATGATCCATGGACTTTAAAATTCAGCAAAAATATCCAGTTGATAGACAAAGATGAGTACTTCGTGATGGTGCCAAAGATCAAATTTTTTCCCAACCCAGTTTCATAAAATCGCAACAAGAAAACACCAAAAACCCTCGGGATGAAATCGGACCAAAACTCAATTTTCATGGTGAAGCAGGTGAATCAGTACCAAAGTAAATAGCATGCAATTTTTTCCTTTTCTGCTGTCCAAAAAGTTTATCCACTAATTCAAATATCTAGAATTTCATATAAATTACAGTCACCGTGGCTTTCTTAAATATGCGGAAATCAAAATCAATACTTTCAACTTCAATCAAAGGATATTCAACGATCTTCCAAAATTTATCAGAGAGCAAAATCATATGTCCTTTCTTCAAATTTAAATCTTCAGTTGCCATAGGACTTTGATTGAAAGATATAAGCATTGGATCATCAAAATAATTTTTATATCTCAAATTAGGTTCCTCAATAAAACATAATTTTTCAAATAAATCAGAAGATTCAACAATAGATACGGGCAAAACATCAGAGTGAGATTCATCAATGTTTGTATTTTTCAAATCTTTTTCAAATTCCTCTTTCTCACAATCAAATAATTTATCAATTTCAAAATTATCAACAAAATCAGAATAAGATTTTTCTAACTCAGTCCCCTCATATCCTTCATCGGAATTAACCATAAACAATATATTATCAAAATATATTATCATAAATTTTAGAAAATCTCAGTTCTGTCACAACTTCTGAAAATCCAAAACCTGCAAAAATAGAAAACAAAGTTAAATCTAAAATAAATAAAACCTAGTCTAGCAATACTAACAACTATTTTGATATTAACAAAACTAAGGTCCCCGGCAACGGCGCCAAAAACGTGTTGTGATCCGAAAGGACACACTTATGAATACAAGTAGGTAGACTTATTTCAGGTGTCGTGGCCAAAACCTAAGTGTTGGCGTACAGGGACTTTTGTCACTCCCAGACACGGCTCTAAAAATTTGATGTCCCTAAACTTGTAGTGTCGCAAGTGCACTGATACTCGAATTAATAAAGAAAGTATCGAATCCACAGGGACCCATGTTGTCAAGTACCAAATAATTGATTTTTTCCTATCTAGCAATCGAATAAAAGCAAAGTAAAGATCGAAAACACACGGAAAAATACTATCAGAGAGAAACTGGGACTTGGGTTTCATTCACTTTAATTTTCATGACTAGATATATAAGGATATTCATCAATTAAATTCTATTATGATAAAGGCATAATTTACTTTGTAAAGAGATTAACTCATTTTCGTGCAGATAACCATGCAGAGACCAATCCTCGCTTTCGTGCAAGATTTATCCCAAGCTAATGATAAGTAAATCATCAAACAAAGAACTCGAGGATCACTTTCGTACATCCGAGTTCTAAGTTGATCACCTCGAGTGGAAACTCAAGGATCACTTTCGTGCATCCGAGTCTCAATACAAGTTCTACCTATGGTTCTCCAATGTTCTGATCCTCACTTTCGTGCAAGATCTCCACGTTTGACACAATAACTCAATCCTAGGTTCATAATTATTATCATGGCAATTTAAACTACTAAAATAAAGAAATAAGAACTTAACCTAATTTCTTACGATGAGTTCCTATTAATCAATTTTAGGGTTCCAAGTTCTCAAGCAAATCACCTTTCAGTCCTTATTGCGAAAACTCTAAATTATGATGACAAAAAGTAAACTAAGGAGAATCTTAGAGCAATAATCGCATAGGTAAAATTATCAAAGTAGAATAATCATGATGAAAGCAAAAAGTATCCAGTCATTAAGAAAATCAAAGGGAATTACTCCCCCCATGTCCCAAGGAGTGTTTAAGCTAGCATGGTGAAGAAAATACAATATTCCATTGTTTCAAAAGATCAAAAATTAAAGGAAAAGAAGTTTTAATAAAATACACCACGGCTGTGAAATTAAACATAGCCGTAATTTGCAAAGGAGTGCGATGAACAGTAGCGACGCCTCCTTCTTCTTTGATTTCTCCTCCAATTGATCTCCTTTCACTCTGAAACTTCTGGAGCACCTTCTCCTCCTCTATGCGTAACTTCCACTCAAATTTCACGGCTGGAGATGCGCTGTATGCTTCTCGGCGGTGAACCCTAAGGCGAACGAGTGGAAGTCAATTTCTCTGTTCATGGTGGATGAAAATTAGGGCTTTCGCCCTTGGCGTGTTCCCCTCCTCGGAGGCTCCCCTTCTTCTTCTTACGTCATCAAATTTAAAGGTCTGGATCATCCGTAATCTTCTCTGCAAAAATCGGGCTTCAAAATTGACTGTGGAGTCGCGATCAAAAATGAAAATACAGCAGTGTAATATTTCACGGCAGTGCCGTAAAACCACTCGCGCTCTCTAATCTGAATTGTCTGGCAAATACGACACCGTATAATGCTTCACGGCACTACCGTAAAATCGGCTGAACTCTCAGGTCAAAATCGTCTGAAAAATACGGCCCGTATCAAACTTTATGGTAGTGCCGTAAAATCAGGAATTATCTCTATTCTGAATGCGCTTCAAAATACGGCAGTACCGTATTTTTCATTAAACCTTATGGTTGGAAATTCCACCAATTTATGGCAGTGCTCTGATATTACGGTATCGTATGGAAATACGGTACCGTAATATAGAATATGACACTACCGTATTTTGGTTTGTTGCTTCGATTTGCGTGAAATTTGTTAAGTGATCTCCTCTTGATGATGGTAACTTTTCCATGTTTTTGTTTTTTATCAAAAATGCCTCAAAAAAATATGCCTTTTTGCCTGAAAATCATCAAAAACCGAAATAGAAGTAGATTTTGTAATATTTCATTAAAAAGGCATATAAATGAGCAAAGGAGCATAAATTTGACACAAAAATACAAATGAAATGGCACGAAATTTACTATAAATTTTAGTGTCATCACCCGGCAATGGCGCCAAAAACTTGTTGTGTCCGCAAGTGCACGGATACTCGAAGTAATAATTAAGATATCGAACCACAGAGACCTTGTTTGCCAATTACCGAATAATCAATTTCTTACTAGCTAGGCAATCAAAAATAAGAAAGCAAAGTATCGAAAGCTACACGAAAATATCAGAAAAAGAAACTGGGACTAGGGTTTCATCCACCTTAATTTCCATGACTAGATATGAGTAGATGTTCGTCAATCAAATTTTATTATGATAAATACATAATTTACTTCATAAAGAAATCATCTCGCTCTCGCGCAGACAATTTACAAAGAACTAATCCTCAATCTCATGCAAAATTTATTCAATGTTAGATATAAGTAAATCATTGACAAAGAACTTAAAGATCACTCTCATGCATCCGAATTCTAAGTCAATCATCTCAAGTGAAAACTACATATTTTCATACTATAATTTTCATAGGTTCTACTTAAGGTTCTCCAATGATCTGATACTTGATCTCTCACAGTATCATCATGTTTATTTCAATAACTCAATCCTAAGTTCAGATTATCAACATGGCAATATACTTCTAAAATCGAAAGATAAGAATAGACCTAATTTCTTATGATGAGTTCCTAACGTTCAATTTTAGGGTTCCAAGTTTTCACAAGTCACTTTTCAGTCCATAATGTAAAAACTCTAAATCATGCTGATTAATATGAATCTATGGAGAATTAAGGGCAATCATCACATAAGTAGAATTATCACAGTAAAATTATGAGGACGAAAGTAAAAAATAATATAGTCATTAAGAAATTTAGGGGATTACTCCCCCCATGTCCCAAAAGAAGGTTTAAGCTAGTATGATCAAAGAATTACAATAAAACATCATTTAGAGTGATTAGAAATTGAAAGAGAAGAGTAAATGTTACAAAATAGGTATGTAATGAAAATTACAGCCCATAATTTTGCTCCTGGACGCGATGAACAGTGGCGGCGCCCTTGTTCTTGTTGATTTCTCCCTCGATCGATCTCCTTTCACTCTGAAACTTCTGTAGTATGTTCTCCTCCTTCAGGCGAAGCTTCCTTTCAAATTTTGTGGCCGGAGGTGGTCTATACGCTGAGAACTGACGAACCCTAGGGTGGCCGCGATTCTTTGAAACTTGTCATGAATCCATGATAAAAAATTGTTCTTTTTGCTTTTGGCTTGTCCTCCTGCTTATCCTGATCGTTCCCCTTTTTATGGATCTTCAATTCGTGCCCTAAAGCTCGAGAAATCGTCTTTTTAAGTTTCCAATGGAAGAATCGGGCAACTGGGCCGTAATTATGGTACCGTGCCGTAATGTCTTCTGAACTCTCGGTATGAAATTCGCTTGAAATTACGGTACCATAAAAACTCTCACAGTAGTACCATATTCTCTTCAAAAGTTACTGTATGAATTTGGACTTGAATTATGGCACCAAAAAATTATTACGGTAGTGCCGTAATTTTCCAAAAAGTTTCTACGGGAAGCGGCCGTGAAAATCATTATAGTAGTGCCATATTTGCAGATTACGGCTATAAAATTCATTACGGCACTATCGTAATTTCATTAAAAAACTCGGTTTGACTTGAAATTTGATGTGTAAACTCCTCTTGATGATTAGAATCTTTGTACGCATTGAAATTACTTAAAAACCCATCAGAATAATGCCTTTTTACCTGAAATTAATCAAAAACCAAGAAATATGTAGATTCTTAAGTATTTGACAAATAAGGCATAAAAATAAGCAAAAGAGCATGATTATGACCCCAAAATAGTTAGTAAGTATGAAAAATACTATGAAATTTAGAGTCATCACTAGACTGATGTCCAGGTTGGGCAAGCGTGTCACACTTGTTAATCCCAATATTATGGTAATGACTAAATTAGGTTCTCACCTGGGTATGGTCATACACTTTTAGTCATCCACATAGAGTGCCATGGATATCAAGCTTCCCCGCAAGGAAGGGGCAAATCCTCTCTTGGCACATTGAGGGCCTGTTTGCGGCTGTGGGAGCTTATAGCTTTTGCTGGTTTGACCAGAGCTGGTTGAATAGGCTTAAGACTGTTTAGATAAACTACTTAGTAGAGTAGTTAAAAATGTTGTACTGTTCTATTAAGTAGAATTTTATATGCATTCAAAATTAAGCAATCTATGATATAAATAAAACATTTAAAAAACATCCACATAGAATTATTAGATATAATAAAAAATATTTTCAATACATACAAAATATAATTTGCTATATAATATCATTATATAATTTTTAACTAATTAATAGTGCATAATCCTTTTATATTTTATTAGTTTTTATATATGTATATGAAATATTTTTTTTACCTTTAAGTAGTTCTCACTTATTTTAAATTTCTTTCACCTTTATGAGTTCGAAGGTTGCGAACATTGTTCTCCATTCATATGGTAATAGAGATTATGGGCTGAAACAAACAATTTGACCATTTTAAATTAGATTATAGAACGGATGTTCCAATTCTGCAAGGCAGGCACAAATGAGAAGGATTTATTGGAAAGCTGCGTTGAGATAGGCATCCATCATGGCGGCATCTCCCAGTGTTTTCAGCGATGTGTGTGATACCTGAAAGCTTGGAATTAGAAGGAGCTGTAGCTGGAGATCGCTGGCAAGAACTGGAAGGAGCATCGGTGGCGTGGACATCACTGGAAGGAACTGGAAGGAGCGTCGATGCAGTGGAGATAGCTGGAGATGGAGCATTGGTCAGTGGAAGATCGCTAGAGCTAGAGCATGGGTCTGGTCGGGGCCAAGGAGGCGGCAGTGGATCTGGTCGCTGGCGTGGAGATCGCTGGCCCAAATCTGGTCGAAGATGGAGAATCGATGGATCTAGTCACTGGCGATATAGAAGAAGCTGTAGATGAAGCTGGTGCTGGAGCTTCGGCAGTGCGTGGATTGTCGAGGCGGAAGGAGCTTCCGCCAGAGGTGCGTGGATCGTCGAGGAGGAAGGATCTTCGGCAGAAGAGGCAAGTGGATCGTCGAGGAGGTAGCTTCGGTGGAAGAAGCATGTGGATCGTCAAGGAGGTAGAAGAGGCGGAAGGAGCTTCCATGAAAGAGGCTGGCGCTTTAGTGGGTGGAAGAAGTTGTGGGCCAAACAACACAGATTCTCAAAAACAGTGGGCTATGCCCACAGAAGCTGCTGGCCCACAGCTCCAAACACACCCTAAATCTCTCATATGGCTCATGACGCACCCAATAACAACCGTTATGACTTCCCTTTTACGGCGAAGCGTTAGGTTGTATCAAAGTGCCTCTTTCACCATATAGAGATACCAATGCCCTCAAATCTAGGACAACCGTAACTCTGTCACTGTGATATTCATCTTATGACATTATGGTAAATCCTTACGGCGGGTCGGTCCAGTATATCTCCCTTGATATACCTATATGCCTGCATTAGCAATCCGTGCTCAACCAGTGCATATACCAATCTCAAGTGAATTATAGCTATCTCATATCCGCTATGATTCTAGACCGGGGACAAAACTAAGACTAGATAAAATATCTATCTTTTCTAGACATCATACATGAAAATGTCCATGTGCGCAGATATACATATTTGCATAACAGCGACCATGCCACGATAACTCATCTATCAACAAGATGTGATACACATATCCCATTAGACCATCCCAAAGGTCCTAAGGCATAAACACTAACATGCTTTTCATTACCAAATAGTTTTCTAACTACTTTTTGCTTAAAAGCTGCTTAAAATTAGCTTCGAAGCGGGGCCAAACAGGCCCTAAGTTTAATGATACCATAACATCTTTCAGTTTTCAAGAAAACACTACTGATGGATGTATATATCGAAATATCAGTGGGAGTAAGTTTGTATTTTTAGTTATGTATATTGTTGATATTTTGGTTGCTGCTAAGATTTAGGATTATTGTATGAGACTAAAGATTTTTTCTTTAAGAATTTTGAAATGAAAGATATGGGTGGGCATCCTATGTGATTGGAATTTCAATATTCCGAAATAAATCACAATAATTGGTAAGATTATCTTTGATTATATCAAGAAAATTCTTGAGAGATATCATATGGATAAATGTTCTCCAGAAAATGTTTCAATTTAGAAGGGAAACAAATTTAGTCTTATGCAATGCCCAAATAATGATGTAGAATAAAAGGAAATGGAATCTATTCCATATTCTTCAATTTTTGGCAATTTAATGTATTTGCAAATATGCACAAGACCTGACATTAGCTTTGTAGTTGGAATGCTTGGGAGATATCAAAGCAATCTTGGTATTAACCACTGGAAAGCTGCAAAGAATGTGATGAGATATTTTCAAAGAACGAAAGACTATATGCTCATCTATAGAAGATCTAATTCATTAGAAGTGATTGGGTATTCGGATTCAAACTTTGCTAGATGCATTGACAATAGAAAGTCAATGTTTGGTTATTTGTTCCTACTAGCAAAAGGAGCAATTTTATAGAAAAGTACCAAGCAATCTATTATTGCTTCATCCACTATGGAGGCAGTGTTTGTAGCTTGCTTTAAGGCTATAATTCATGCATTATGGCTGCGAAATTTTATTTCAGAGCTTGGGGGTTGTTGATACTATTTCCATGCCACTGAAAATCTATTGTGATAATTCTACAGCAGTTTTCTTCTTCAAGAATGATAAATACTCTAGAGGTGCAAAACATATGAAGTTGAAATATTTTGCTATGAAAGAAAAAGTTCAAAAACAAAGAGTGTGTATTAAACATATTAAGACAGAACATATGATTGTGCAGGTCCTTTAAAGAAAGGATTACAACCAAAGACATTTGAAGAACATGTTCAAAAAATGGGTCTTGGTTGTAATTGTCACGCCGCAAATGAGCATTAACCAAACTAAGGTTAGCAAGTTGCTCGTGAAGCATGACAACTTAACCCACATGACAAAATCTCCCCAGGAAAAACTGAATAATCTAACCTGCTCAAATTAATAAATCCTGTATATCCACAATCATCAATATATAAAATTGGTCTCAACAACCAAATCAAACGATCATAAACTAAATCAAAAGAAATATGATCGATCAAAATACCAACACCCGGATCGAAACAACTCGATCAATCAGAATATCAAAACACGAATACATCATAAGAAGACCAAGTCAACCACAGCTGATACTCTCAGCTCATACCCAAGTACATCTCTATCAATCTACTTAGGTGTCAACAACATCCACATGGTCCAAGTGGCCTCTATATCTAGTTATCGCCATCAACACAAGCTCGCTACCTAGAGGCAACAACAATAGGAGTTAGCTTAAAGAGCTTAGTAGGAATCAATAGATATGGTATCAAAGCATCAAATAACTATGATAAAATAATCTACCAAACATACGAGATAACGCAATGTGATATGAAACAACACCAATCAAAATATAAAACCACATATGCGTTGTGCAATCAAGAGAACCATATGATGCTCCATAACGAGCCTGCACTCTTATAAAGAATATTTCCAACGTTGCTCACACGATGGAACAACTACCTCAATGACAGCTCGGAGGTGTTGCATCCAACACCCAGGTAACCCTGGAAAATCCTAAAGGACTTCATCTAGGAAACCTACCAGCCAGCCCCATAGCCGTGAAACAGCATCTGGTATACTCCCTGGTCCGCTAGTTTAGAAAGCATAGCCCTGGCTAATAGCAGCCAGAAAAGATCACAAAATGGCACAACAAGTCAGGCAATTGCCCAATGGGCCAAATATCACAACTGTGCAATACATGGATCCACGGCTCAATAGCCCATAATAACTCAACAATGCAATCATCTCTAACTCAATAATAATGTAAATACCATGCGACCCATGTAACATCATCACACAAGCATCCATATGTATGAATAAAAGATAACACATAGAGTGCAATGGATACTGAATCAAGATCAAACAATAGAGCTATAAGATATCATGGTATTTCTCAACTACTCAAAATAACAACTAAATACCATGATTGCAAAGCTCATGAGAAGATTCCTACCTGCCTCACAGTAGCGTCCAGTACATCTGAAACTCACAGCCCTGAGACCACACTATCCCAACCTCAACAGGTATCCCCTATAAGATCATCACAAAATCAACATATAACAACCATATCAACTAACCTATCTAATATCTACTTATATTCCAAGCCAATATACACATATACCTACGTATACCCAAATATACGTATGTACATGCACAACTCCATACTATCAAGAACATGCAATAAGAACAAGGATGTGTTGTCACACCTCGACAAGCCAACGATGACGACCGAGTAGCGCGACAGCACAACACAGCATAACAACATCCAACTAAATAGGGATCAACGACGAGCACACGTACACTGCAACAAGTAAAGGTGCTCGCCAACACCATGGCAACATCATCCGCTATGGCCAATGATCAGCAGCAACAAGTGTCCCATGCTCGGTCAAGGTCAACCTCGCACTCACAACACAGGTGAATGGCAGTAGCAATACCTGAAACAATAGCAACAATCAGAGAAACAACTGGGGTAACTAAACTGCTACACCCCAGACAAGCCTCACACCAACCAGGTTGCTGGTGACGACGAACAATGATGAGACAGCATCAACACAGCGATAGCCGACGGCGGAAACATGCAGTGACAGCAAAGCATAGCAGCAAGAGGCACAACAGCTGGCGACATATGGTACTGTGAAGTAGCGACCAGCGACAACAACCAATGGTGGAATAGACAATCACAGGCGGTGCAATGACATAGCAACAAGACGACGCCAGAACAACGGTAGCTGATAACGGCAACAGGTGGCACGATAGCACGACAACACGGCTATAGGCGGCATATCACAAACGACCACAGTGACAAGCAGCAAGGTAGCAGGCGACACGACTACAAGTGATGTCCAATGGCATAGCTGGCGGTAACAGCGGCTAGTAGCATAGTAGAAAATGTTGGAGCTGGCAACAACAGATGGCGACCTACAACTGTGGCAGGTCGGCTGATGGTAGGCGGTGCAGCTAGGCAGTGACTGGTGGCGAGTAGCATGGCTGGAGGCAATGCAGCTACAGGTAACGGCCGGAGGTGCAATGGTAACAATAGGCACGGCCAAACGGTGACCAATGGCAAAAGAGGGTAGGTGGCCATGAAAATTTGGGGAAAACCCAACAATCACGAAGCTCTAGGTCTGAATCGAAGCTTCCCTATAGCAGGAAGTTGGCCGGACTTTGACGGCAGCACAATTGAGCTCCGGCAAGGAGGAGGCATCACCGGCACACACACGCACCAAGACATCATAAAGACGCTGCTGGAAGGTCACCCGACTGATGCAGGGGGAAGCGTGTGAATTATTCTACTGATGAAGACTAATTTTTATACTTTTTAATTTTTTTGAAAAAGTCAAAATTCAGAAAACAGCCAGGAAATAGCAATCAGAATTCCAGGGCAACATTTAAATCGAGCCAACTAAACCAAGATGTAGAACATGATGTATTCTTCAAAATCATGTCAAGGGTCAGGGTTTCTTGCATAGCTATGCACCTTTAATACCTGCACAAAGAGGACTAATCAGATTTGTCGATGAAAGAATTGCAGGAAATGTATCATTCATCAAAAGTTGCTAGGCTGCCTAGGATAATCTGTTGAATCTCGGTTTGGCTCATCTAGTTCGAATGATAGAACAAGATGTGTTCTTCTTGACCGTGTGAAACTTATAAATTTGTGCTTCACCGATTGTTTAAAGCACCTGCAACAAAAACACTATTCAGATTAGTTTGAAAATAGGTGTAGGATTTAATCAGTTATCAAAAGAAGGTGTGTCTCGCAGGATGTTCGTAAATCTTGATTCGTCCCAACTGATCCAAATGATAGAAGACGTTCTGGTCTTTCTATTGGTTTCAAGGATCAGTGCTGGAGGCTTGTCTAAGCATGTTTAAAACTTGCAAAATGAAGCTTAATCAGATTTATAATATGGGCAAAGCAGGAGACATGAGGCAACAATTCTGGAAAATAGAGGGAGGGAAGCTCGCTGATTTCATTCGTCATCGGGAGGAAGAGAGATGGTGCAGGCAGGGTTCTTGTAGACTGGGAAGTCTGCCAGGATGTGATTGGCGGAGTTGGAGCGGCGGAGGTGTCAGATCGGCAACGGTGAAGGCAGAGCAAGGTAAATCCTTAAAATAGCGGACTTGGGTGAAAGCAGGGGAGTTTGCGAACGGAGCAGGGGAAGTCGCCGAATGTCGTAGAAGACACAAGCGCTGAGCCTGCTACAACTGGGATTCCTTGTGATGGTGGTGATGGCATGGCCGAAGTTTAGAGGTGAGTGGAGGCTGGTCGGAGGAGAACGACAATGAAAAGCTAGATTAGGTTGCGAGCAAGGCAGAAACAGGGGATCGAAGAGGCGGATGAAGGGAGGCTGCTAGCTGGAGGTTCGTCGAGGGTAGGAGATGTGATGGTCCAAGTTGCGTGGAGATCCGACGGCTGGATCGTCGGTCGGGAAGGCTCAAAGTTTCAAAAATCTGGAACAAGTTGCAGGTGAACAAAAGTGTATTAGAGGGAGAGAAGGAGAATAGAGGAGAAGGGAAGAGGGAGGGGCTCAGCCCTAGAAGGAGGAGAAGAAGAAGGCGACATCCGATTCCATTGGAAAGAAACTATCTCCAATCAATCCATTCAAAACAATCTGTCTATTACAAGCGACACACGAGAGGATACATATAGCTTGAGTGTGGAGAGACGTTGCAAGCGAACATTGCAATTTCCATAGCTAGAGCAGCAAGGACGCGTTGAAGATAGACGTTGCAACTTCCATCTTGAGCAGGGAGACATTGAGGATAATGCTGGCTGAAGATGAACATTGTCGGATCCTTCTTTGCAGCGTTGCTTGGCATTTAAACGGCTAATCTGGAGCTGGCCGATGATTACTCTGTTTCCTTCATCGCACGGCGTGGCTGAACGGGTTTCATTTGTATGCGGCAAATTTCTTTCTAAGTGAGATTGAATGTCTTAAGCGTCACTTGTGGTTGAACTCCACTTATACCAACGTGGCTTATGGTCCCTGTCCCCATCACCGACCTCACCCAATGAAGGAGGAGAAGAGGAGGCGGCTGGAACACGAACGGCGACTAGGTGACACCCAATGCGAGAGACGGTACGGTGAACAGGGAAAGCATCGGGAGAAAAACGAGAGAAATGAAGATAAGATTACTTTGATTTTGGTTTATTTACAATTATACCCTTATGTTAAAAACATGGGTATAACAGTAATAATGATTGATAATAATGATGTTTTAACACTCTTAAGCTCAATAATATGTTTTCAATTTTTATTATTAATTTTTCTTGTTCATTATGTTTGTGTACACCTAATTGACATTGAACAAGAAAGATAAAATATTTATAAGACGCTGATGTAGACCATTATGACATCTATATCTCTTATGATACCTAACTTATTAAATTACTAATATTGTGGTATATGGAAAGAAGTATACGATGCTATAGTGTATGACCGTCATAACCTGCATTATGTGAATTAATTAAGTTGAGGTAAATTATGTTAATGATGTTGATTTTGATTTATGCATGCTTAATATTTTCACTATTAAATTAAGCATTGGAATATCGGGCCAAGTGGGAGAATTTAAAATTTATGGTCCTAATTAATGGTTGTACATCTTTAACGGTAAAATTAATGAATATAAGATTACTATGGCCCTAATTAATAGTTATATTTCTTTAATGGTTTACTAGCCTTATTGGTTCGTTTAAGATTATATGTTAATAGTGAAATAAAATTAAATAACGTCAATATTTATGGTAAATTGATGGACGTTATATATTAAGTAAAACAGATATATGAATTGGTTCTCTCTCTATCCCTATAAGAATAAACGAAAGTATGTCTCTTCCATTAAGATTTGTATTGGAATGGAGATCAAGTGAGATAAACCAAATTGCTGAGACTTGGTAATTTTTCTATCCTTATCGATCATGATGTTTTTCATATAAGATACATGTTTATATTATTGTTTATTATGATGTTTATTTATTAGAAGATTGAAAATTTACGAACATCAATTATATGATACTTGTTTTTATGTTTTACAAAATGCTGATTTTAAAAACTAACATAAGCACCATCAAAATAATATGACAAATTATATGATGCTCCACCTTACGCTGCTCCTTGACTTGTAACATCGTCTCTGCTTTTTTAAAAAAAATAAATAAAAGAAAAAGTGCAATCTCGAAGGAAGCTATTTCAAAGACGTCGTTGGAAGCTATTTCAAAGACGTCGGGGACGATCGTGAAATCGAGAGAGAGAAGGTGTGAGAGTTTCGTGCGCAACACAGCTAACATGTGGCTAAACCCATGTTCATCACTACCCCGCTTCCCTAGCCGTGTAAACCCACACATTCGAACATCTCTAGAAGTTGCGTCGCCGAGCTTGGGACACAATCGGAGCTACCTCTTCATGTGCTTCCACATGTCAATGAGCTTTGTGTATCGCCCGATCAACACAAGCTGATCCGCCTCACCAACCGTGCCTACCCTCACACATGCTGTCTTCTTTGCTGGACAAGCTTGTCACTCGTAACGTCTACTAGTATGCGTCAACAGCTTGTCAAGCCATCAATCTCTACCGACTGCCCAATCGCTAGCCAGGCAAGCATACGAGTCTCCGACCCATGCCAGCTCTTCCACTAGCTGAGGCTCTACTACCCATTGAGCTCATGCCATGAGGCAGTTTCTTCCCCAGCCAACGTAGCAGTTGACCTTGTCCTTTTCCCAAGCTAACACTCATTGCTAGTGTCGACCTGCATCAAGGGCACGTCCATGCATGCCTTCGGAAGTTGAAGCACCGCCGCCTTTGCTTGTGCCATGCGGCTGTTGCTCCTCTACTCACATAGCCAACCTGCGCATGCCGCTACTTCCTCTTCCTGTGATGTCGCCTGCTCAAACTTAATATCTTATTTGTCCTCAGGCAATTAAACTATCAAGAAACAAGTCTAAGCATTTTTTGATATGAAAATAATTACACCCAACCTTCGGTTTAAGAGCAAAATTGAGAGATGATCAGATCTAAAGACAGAGTTAAACATCTAAACTGAAAGAGGATTAATCACTTATATCATGCAATAACTATTCATTTTCATAAATTCCTTCCTTAGGCAGCCAAACTAACCAGGTTTCGCCAAGAATGAGCATTTTTAAATTACAAGCATAGAATCATGAATTTATTATCGGTTAGCTCAAGCTACTTCCCCGAATTTATCTTTAACCTTGCTACATGAAGGACAAACATTTGTGATGAATGCCCCCTCGGTTACTTAGTTGGAAATAGATTCAGAGTGTGTATACCACATAATGCACACAAACTCATTTCTTCTAACTAGCGGACTTGTTTTCCTTGAATTGTCTATCAACTTTTAATTGAAAAACAAGTTCAAGATGTATAAATGCAAACTCATAGTTAGAATAAAGCGGATTTGTTTACTTTTACCAAACCCCTTCTTTTCACATGATCCCATTTTTTATAAGCAATGCCAAATTGGATGAATTATGGTTTTATCATCACTTTGGTACCTCTGCACATTTTTTTTAAAAAAAAAGCATCAGGGTATCACCAAATTAGATGGCTGAAAGAAAAGAATGGAACAATCAATGTCTAATCAGAGGCATGAAATTTGTGCTTAAAACTAAGTCAGATAAAGAGATGTTACCTATCGAAAATCATCTAGGCGATAGTGTAATCACACTCAATAGTAATCTAAAAACTCGAGAAAAGGAATAATGATAGTCATAAGAAGAACTACTTTAACTGACAAAACAAACCAATTTCACAACACATTGTTAATTCTAAATAGCTTAATAACCGAAGATCGCACACAAAACATCACAAACTTAACTCTTTGTACTATCATGGAGTCTTAATCATACTAATAGCCTGATAGAACCACATCAATAACCTCAAGTTTGTTAATAACCTTAAATTTAACAACGAAATGTCAATACCAAAGTGTCAATAGCACACAATATACCAAAGTATTAATAGCACGGAGCATAACAAAGTATCAATAACACACAACAGAAGAAATAAGTCAAATAAAGGAGGGACGACCCCTCCTACCCACACAGCAAAACTGCATAGTATCTTATGTAGTGTACAAAGTTTCAAATGTGTCAAGAAGGGGTGGAGAAACATACTAAACATAAATAGAGATGCCACCAACCTAATCCCCAAATTAGCCACTAAAAGTCACCATCATCTGGGATTCAATTTATGTTGCATATCTCTGACCGCATCCCAGATGGTGGATTGCATGCGGTCATCCCAGATGGTGGATTGCATGCGGCCTTGGCGCTCGTGTTCTTCCTATATTTTCTTGATTCTTTGAGCTTGAGTGAGGGACTCCAAACGCATTTCCCTCTCGTATTGATTTTAGCAAGAATTCGATGTTGGTGTACGAGGCAACAGTAGAGGCAGAAGCGGAGGGTTCCCCAAATCTGAAAGGACTAGAGGATGGTGAGGGAGGGGTGGTGTCAATGGGAACATCCTCATCAGCAGTAGGATGCACCCACTAGTTCCTCTTGTCTCAGATAGTCGTGCACTGTTGGTTCAGGAGAGGAAGGGTGAAGTTGCTGCCCCTAAAAATCAAACATAAAATATCGCCCTCACGGGCTTTCATCCTCATCACCAAACAGGACTCGATATCAATTCTGGAGCTACCCTTAGTTTGCTCCACACCGTAAGGATCAATCCCCAATGCGATGGCAATAGTAGTGATCAGCCCCCTAGAAACTACTATGCCCTTTTGGGCCCTCGCTACTTTATGCAGTTGTTTAATGGAAAAGAAGGCAGTATTCAATGTAACATGGCCCACATAAAAAGTAGTTTAGAAGCGTGTGCTAATCTGTTGCTCTCTCCCTGACCGAATATCGTATGCGCTAAAACCCAGTGGATGTAATGGAAGATGGGGTTGATTAATGCGCTTGCCCAAGTAGCACTAGAGGCAAATGGCCGGGTCTCTAGTAATTTTGGCACAGAAATCGTGATTGTTGTACTCCTTGGTGATACGAGTACCGTCTTCTGAAAATCTGAAAATCTGAAAATCTGATTAATTTGAGAAAGGGTGAGCGAGTGTTCCGTATTCACCATACGGAAAGTGATAGTGCCATCATCGTCATCGATATTGATATTGACATCCACGTCCAAAGAGAATAGGAACTCGAGCATGATCAGCAGATATGCATGTGGAGACTGCTGAAAAAATGGCCCCAACCAATTTGTTAGAACAACCATAATACGTCATCAAAAATCCCCAAGGTAGAAATAATTGCTCGATCGAGGTATCGAGTGTTGACTACTTGACGCTGCACTAAATGGTTATATCGCCTCTCTTGTTCAGCATCATGAAAAACAATGCCAAAGGGGTTTCTTTAAGGAGGCCCTAGCGGAGGGTTCGAGGAAGAAGAAGAATCCCGATGCTTCGCAATAGACTTCTTGGGCGTAGACATTGTTTGGACAGGGAAGAAAAATGATGTAGAGCTCTAGAAGCACTGATAAAAACTTGTGAAAAAATAATGCGCCGAGAGGAAACCCGTAGAGAAAAAACATATGGAAGAGTCGTAGAAAATCTTCTAGAAGACTCACAGGGGAGAAATCCGATCAGATCAGAAGTGAAGAAGTATTTACCACCGAGTAGAGATTTCAGTTGTGATCGAATCACAAGCAAGGGTCACTGCGGAATAGCCGCTTGAACTTGACAGAGAGGTTTGCCCAAGTCTCCTGAAGGGAATGATGCTGGTGGAGAAGCAAAGAAGAACATCAGAAGAGTGTTTTCGGAGACGGGCGAGCATCGGAGAGGCAAGATCAAACTAGAGGCGGCAGGAAACCTAGGCGACCCTAGTTTCCACCACCCTTGACTTTAAATCACCAAGGCAATATTTGAAAACACGGGTGTGAAGACAAGCACGGGCTGGTTGTGCTTGTATCAGCGAGAAATTTCCTTATATACCTGGATGAACACGGCTGTGCAAGAAAACACAGGCTGCCCATGTTCGTCTCCTCGAAATAAATAAATCGCCTAGATGGACCAAATATGGGCATGAATGAAGACACGGCTTGGCCATGTCTGCCTTAGTGAAAACTGATTATTGTCGATCAAGGCCGTGCATGAATACACGCCCTGGTCGTGATCATCTCGAGAAGAGAATAAAATTTTTCTACAAAGCAAACATAGCCATGAATATGAACACAAGCAGGCAAATAGCCATGAATATTCTTGGCTATTCAAGAATATTCCCCTAAAAATACACAAGATAGCTAAAGTCAAATAGATTATTTTCAAGGTATAAAATAAGAGAAAAATAGTTATGGCACACAACTAATGAAAAAGAGGGAGAAATAGCTGGGCCATCCTGGACTTGAACCAGAGACCTCGCCCGTGAAGTAAATCATCGCACCTATTACTTCCCAAACAAATCTTCCTGCATCTCTCTCTAAAATTGCAGTCATGGTAAGATCTTGGTTTGTACATCTTTTTGATATATATAAGGTATCCTGGTTACAATTATTTACGCTCCTAGTGTGCCGGTCAGAGCAGGCATATGCCAAACATGAATACCCCTAGCAGGTTATCAAACCGAATATTGAGGTAAAATGCTAAAGAACTTCAAACAGAATGATAGCTTGGGTTGCCTCCCAAGAAGTGCTAATTTAAGGTCCTTAGCTTGACCAAGACGAGGTATCACTACTGAGGCTGCGGGTCAAAAAGTGTGATGGTGACACCCCTTTCAATAGGATCATGCTTGAAATATTACTTTAGATGCTGATCATTCACTTTGAAGCTTCCAATTCTCTCGCTCCAAATTTCGATAGCACCATAAGGAAATACCTTTTTGACCACAAAAGGTCCTGACCATCTCGTTCTGAGTTTCCCTAGAATGAACTTTAATCTTGAATTGAACAAAAGAACTTGTTCTCCTTCCTAAAAATATTTTTTGATAATATGTGTGTCATGCCATCTCTTCGTCTGCTCCTTGTAGATTTTGGCATTCTCATATGCGGAGGTGTGGTTCTCATCCAGTTCATTTATTTGCAACTTTCTTCTTTCTCCAATGCTCTTCAAGTCACAGTTCAGCAGCTTAATAGCCTAATAGGCTCTATGTTCCATCTAAACTAGTACATGACAGGATTTTCCATATATAAGTTGAAATGGAGACATTCCTAAGGTTGCCTTAAATGTTGTCATGTAGGCCCATAAAACATCATCCAATTTTAAGGCCCAGTCAGACCTTGAGTTTGAAATAGTCTAATATAAAATACTTTTGATTTCCATATTCGAAACCTCAACTTGACCACTAGTCTTGGGTGATATAGTGTTGCCACTTTATGATTTACCCTGTATTTTTTGAGCACAGCTTCCAATTTCAAATTTAGAAAATCATATACCCCATCAATGATTAGCACATGAGGCACTCCAAATCTTGGGAATATAGTCCCCTTAAGCATCTTAGTCATAGCATGAGCATCATTCATTGACTCTACTGAGGCTTCCACCCATTTTGTCCCGCACCTCTACTTAAGTTTCTGTCAAACCTGTTCAGCGTTATAAACTAGTAATCCTCTACTTGAGACTCTCTGGAATTGCTGGAGTTGATGAGCCATCTAAGAGATAGATATCCTCCTCACTCAACTACAGAGTCTATAAATCTTTTGCTGGGATTTCTGGCTCATTGGAGTACTGTAGCTTATCGAATTATGCTATGATTTTTAAATTTCTGATCGAGGCTTGGAACCCTTAACCTAATAGGGGAACTTCGACTAAGGGACACAATTGGATGTGAAGTTAAAGTCAAGAACAAGTTGGATCTGAACCCACCTTAACTACTTGGTAGGGCTCAGTCCAGATATCTGAAAATAACTTCAAACCTTGATTTCTGCTGAAATTGGTGTAAGCACTATTGCTTACCACCAGCTGAAATTTTCTGAGTGTGGATCTCAGCAATTGCTTGAGTCATAGTGTCTGCTGAAGTCGTACCTCTACTACACCCTTACTCTTGTTGTTTACTGCTGTGTTGGGCACTTGTAACATCCATTGCACTTGTTGAACATTGGCCCTTCACACAATCTGAAATTCAGCCGAGACTGGGATTGTGTCTACAGCTGAATTTAAATATGCTCTCTTATTTTTTTGTTGGATCTGAAGTTATTACTTGCTGTGGACTTTCATATCTATTAGTGCTCTACTTCCTTGAGATTTTTGTCCTTAGACCTTGCTGAACTCTACACTTGTGAGCCAATCAAACTTGCTAAAATTCAGCCTTCTAAAATCCAGAATTTGTCAAAGAGAAACCTATGTTTGAATTCTGATTTGTTCACTTGCTGAGTTTGTCAATGGGAATTTGCCCCTTGCTCCTGTTTTCCTGCTGATACCACTGCTGAATATTCATCATTGCCAAACCAAGTGCAACTACTGAATTCAGCATTCACAATCAAAATTTCAGCTGGAAACTTGACGGGTGTTGAAAGCTGAAATTGATTTTCTAAAGCTACGTACAAGCTTGAGTTTAGATAATCTACAAAGTTGAATCTCCACACTTGTTGTTACCATCTGCATTGCTGAATATTGCGGTAGGACTGCTGAACCTTGCTGCAAATGCATTGCTATAAGACTACTGAACCTTGTTGCAATTGCTGAACTCCAATTTTGGTAACATTATCTTAACTAGCTCAGTCTTACACTACTTACTCAAAATGCTTGTTATATCAAATGCTATTGTTTAAACTGATTTTTGAAACTTAGTAAAATCTTTCAAAACTAATATGGCATGGCAATCCACTGATTCCTATTATCATGAACACCACTATGCTCATATTTGGGATCATTCCCATAGGAGAACATATGAACCAAAGGAGCCCAACCATTATAGGATTGAACCCCATGAATCTCAGTATAGATCACATGCACAACACCAAGATTAGGACCTAGGTTATGAAAGGCAAAACACGCATCATATAGTTACCCCTTCACCTAGGGACACCAATGGTAAATCCATTAGAAACCCACCTCTCTTTTGGGAAAACCTGGACTCCCATGAGTTTCTAGATTGGCTAAAACTTGTTGAACAATATTTTGAGAGGAGTGCTACACTTGAAGATAGTAAAGTCCCTCATGTCCAACTCCTTTTGTATGGCTCAGCTAGAGGGTATTGGCAAGCAGTAGAAATTCAGCTAGCGCACCAAGGGCTTCAAAACCCACAATGGAAATATATGAGTTGGTGGTTGAGAGAGTGTTATGTAGCCCCATATTATAGGAATTACATTAACGATCACTTATCAAGGTGTTGGGAAACCCCGGGGATTTTAAAATTTTAAAGACATGTACAGCAAAAGTAATCCCCGAAACAGGCCAGTCCCAAAAACCCAGAAGATTGAGTCATGCGAAGGAATCAACACAGTGGGTAGGAGATGATACCTTGCAGCGAAGAAAAGGATGCGATGCAGGCGCCCAAATGTTCGCCCTCTGCAGTCTCGTACATAGCCGACGCTTGAGTTCTCTTCTTCCACGCCCGGTGCTAGCCTCGGGAAGAAGATCCATGCCTCTGGGAGAAATCCTCAAGAGCTTGTGCTACTCACAAGGAGGAGATGCCAAGATGAGAAGGAATGATGGAAGAATCTGCCAAGGTCCAACCTTGCAGTCGCCCAGAAGAGAGGGAAGAATGGAGTAGGCGCCAAGGAGAGAAATCTTTCCCAAGAGATCAAGTAGGCGCCAAGGACACTCCACCCCCTCTTTTATAGAAATCATGGTGACCCTTTGAATTCCGCAATAAATTCATAATTAATCTCTGAATTAATTTGTCATTAATTATATAATTAAATTCAGAATTAATTATAGAATTAAACTCTGAATTAAAGTCTCAAAATGACCCATTAAAACCTTGAATTAAAGTTTCATAATGGACATTAATAGCATGACTCTTCAAATTCAGAATTAAATTAGTAATTAAATCCAGAATTAAATTCATCATTAAACTCAGAATTAATTACAGAATTTAATTCCCAGAATTAAATACATGATTTAATTCACCATGATGTCTATTGGGCCCAGGCAACTTATTGTCATGGCCCATTAGGCCTCACGCCCCAACTGGGCTTCACGCTCATTGGGCTTGGAGGTCTATTGGTCCATGATCCATGCTAGACTTGATTTGGCCCATTTGACCCATTAGACCTATTGGGCCCGTTTGGCCCAAAAATGAAGTTAACTCCAATAAGTCCCTTCTATCTCATCAGGCACAATGGCACTAATGGATTCTCCCAAAAAGATCCGAGTTATCCAATAACTTGATCATTAGGCTACCTGATCAATATGAGAACCCGAGTTTCAAGTTGTGCGACCCTGCAGGCTCCTTTGACGTTGGCAGTGATGAACTCAAGTCATCACAAATAGTGAGTGGCACCTAGCAGTGCATCGCTGCTACCCAAATCTTCAGAATGGATATCAACATCAACATCCCCATCATTGCAACAAGATACCGATGCATTACAGTCTCTTTGCCAAACTGATATCCAATTGGACAAAGTGTGTCACCACTTTGTTTTCATCCAATCTCATGGTCATGACTAAATCAGGCTTTCATCTGGGTATGACCATATACTTTCAGTCATGCAACCATAGGGGGGCCCCATGGATATCAAGCTTCCCGCAGGAAGGGGCAAATCCTATGTCTGTCCATTGATCTTCTCATATGGCTCGTGACATACCCAATGACAACCGTTATGACCTCCCTGCTACGGCGAGGTGTTAGGTTGTATCAAAGCATGTCCCTAACCCTATAGAAGAGTCAATGACCTCAAGTCAAGGGATCAATGCATCTCCTATCACTTGTGAGCTTAACTCATGACACCAAGTTAGAGCCTCACAGTAGGTCGGTCCAGTATTTCCACCACTGATATACCCATATGCCTGTATTAGCACCCCGTGCCTAACCAGCTCATATACCCGTCTCATATGTACCAGAGCTGTCCCTTATCCACTTAGGTACTTGACTGGGGACACACCGTTTGAGCACAAATACAATCTGTATCCAGGGATATTAGCATGCATGTACATAATCACATATGTAAACATAGCATAATAACGACAATGCCAGAATGATATATTAAATATCAATATCAAGTAGTACAAACTAGACCAACAACGGGTCTAAGGGCATAAACACCAACAACCTCCCACTTGCACTTAGACTTAGTTGTTGAGAAGTCTCAACCCCATGTCCCTCGTATGACCAACATGCTTCTGCTGTGCCAAAGCCATGGTCAGTGGGTCTACTAGATTGCTATCTATGCCAACTCTGCTTATCTTGAAATCACTTCTGCCATTGATCTCCTAGATCAGGTGAAATCTACTGGGAATGTGTTTGGATTTTTTATGAGACCTTGGTTCCTTTGCCTGTCCAATCGCTCCATTGTTGTGACAATAAACATCTATTAGATCCATGACAATTGAAACCACCTGAAGTTCAGAAATGAACTTCCTTATCCAAATAGCTTCTTTGGCTGCCTCAGAAGCAACATACTTAGCCTCGGTTGTAGAATCAACTATTGTGGATTGCCTAGAGCTCTCTCAGCTCATCGCACATCCACACAATCTGAACACATAGCTTGCCTGCGATCTGAAGTCATCAGTGTCAGACTGGAATGATGCGTCAGTGTAGCCTTGAACACTTAGCTCTTCCTATCCCTCATAGAGTAAGAACAAATCTTTAGTTCTTCTCAGATACTTTAGAATGTTCTTTACAGCCACCCAGTGTTGTAGACCTAGATTAGATTGGTATTGACTGGTTATGCTCATAGCATAAGCCACATCTGGTCTAGTACATAACATTGTATACTTGATCGAACCTACTACCGAAGCATAGGGTACATAACTCATGTCATCCCTCTCAGCTTGTATGGTGGGACACTAGAAGGTATCCTTTCATGGATTCCTCCAAGTTGAACCTCTCTAGGACCTTATCAATGTAAGTACTCTTACTAAGGGCAAGGAGCTTCTTGGATATATCCCGGTAGATCCTCACGCCTAGGATATAGGCGGCCTCCCCTAAGTCTTTCATCTCGAAACACTTACCCAACCATGTCTTTACAGCTTGAAGACTAGGAATGTCATTTCCGATAAGTAGTATGTTGTCGACATACAAGACTAGAAATGTCACCAAGCTCCCACTGAATTTTCTGTATATACAGGCGTCATCTTCGCTCTTGATAAAGCCGTAATCTCATACTACCTCATAAAATTGAAGATTCCAACTTCGAGAAGCTTGCTTTAATCCATAAATGGATCTCTTTAGCCTGCAGACCTTATTGGCCTCTGCAGGATGGATGAAACCATCAGGCTGTGTCATATACACATCCTCTCTCAGCTTCCCATTAAGGAACACTATTTTTACATCCATCTGTCATATCTCATAATCATGATATGCAGCTATAGCAAGCAAGATTCGAATGGATTTGAACATGGCAACTACCGAGAAGGTTTCATCATAGTCCACCCCGTGGACTTGTCTAAATCCTTTAGCCACAAGTCTATCCTTATAGGTAACTATGTTGTCATTCATGTCAGTCTTCCTCTTGAAGACCCATTTACACCCTACGGGCTTTACCCCATTAGGTAGTTCAACCAAATCCCAGACTTGGTTAGCCGACATGGAATCCATCTCGGATCTCATGGCCTCAAGCCATTTCTCGGAGTCCGGTCCAGCGACCACCTCATCATAGGTGCTAGGTTCATCCTCAATGATCAAGATCCCATCGTGTTGGGTCAGCAGCGACTCATACCTCTCAGGTGCATGACGAATCCTCCCAGACCTACACAGGGCCTATGTCTGAGCCTCTGGTTGCCCAGCAACCAGTGCAGGTGGCTCAGGTTCCGTCTTAGTGTCTTGTGGTTGCACTTGGACCTCGTCCAAGTTAAACTTCCTCCCATTAACTTCTTTCATGAGAAATTCTTTCTCTAGAAAGACAGCACCCTGAGCAATAAAAACTTTGTTCTCGCTGGGAATATAGAAGTAATATCCTTTAGTTTCCTAAGGATACCCCACAAATACGCATTTATCATATATGGGTTCTAGCTTGCTAGAATCCTGACGTTTGACATAAGTCTCATATCCCCAGACTCTGATAAAAGAGAGATTCGATCGTCTCCCACTCCATACCTCGTACGGAATCATGAAGACACTTTTAGATGGAACATTATTCAGTATGAGAGAAGCTGTCTCAAGTGCACGGCCCCAAAACGAGGGTGGTAGAGTTGCATGACTCATCATAGATCAAACCATGTCCAACAAGGTTCAATTTCTCCTCTCAGACACACCATTCCATTGAGGTGTTCCAAGAGGAGTGAGTTGGGATAGAATCTCACACTCTCTAAGATAGTCAAAGAACTCACCGCTCAGGTACTCTCCACCATGATCTGATCGAAGAGTCTTAATAGATCTACCAAGCTGGTTCTCTACTTCATGTCTGAACTCCTTAAATTTCTCAAAGGATTCGGACTTATGTCTCATCAAATAGACATAACCATATCTAAGAAAGTTATCAGTAAATGTGATGAAGTAGTTGTACCCTCCTCTGGCTTGTTTACTGAATGGCCCACACACATCGCTATGTATGAGATCCAACAATCCTCCTGCCCTCTCACCAATCTTAGTGAAGGGCAATTTTGTCATCTTCCCTAATAAACAAGGCTCACAAGTATCAAACTCCTCCAAGGAGGTTGAATCTAACAATCCATTTGCATGGAGTTGTTGAATGTGATTCTTCTTTATATGGGCTAATCGACAATGCCAAAGGTACGCACCAACTGAACCACTCAGTTTGATCCTTTTATGATTTATGTTACATATAGAGTTATCCATGTCCAAGACATATAATCCATTGCATAAGGTATCCTTCCCATAAAACGCATTTGCAAATGAAAAAGAACAAGAGTCCTCTTTTATTTCAAATTTAAATCTTTTCCTTGCCAAGCAAGGAATAGAGACAATGTGTTGGTAAGAAAAGGTACATAATAGCAATAATCTAACTCTAACTGAAGTCCAAAAGGCAGGGAGAGCGTCAAAAGTCCTACAGCAATAATAGCAACCTGTGCTCCGTTTCCAACATGTAGGTCAATCTCTCTAGGCCGCACCGATCTACTTCTTTTGAGCCCTTGCATATTTGTACAAATATGTGCTCTACATGCGGTATCCAATACCCATGGCATAGAAGTAGAAAGGTTGACTTCGGTAACATAAATACCTAAGCCAGAAGATGAAGCCTTGCTTCTCTTCTCCTCGTTCTGAAGTCGCACTATGTCAATCATGTGAGTTGGCACTCCACATGAATAGCACCTATTGTTCCTGACCTTTTTCATCTTCATCTTCAATGTCTTAGTTAAGTCTTTCGGCTCAACACATTGAATGTTTACTTTCGGAGGGATGAGCACAACCAATTCATCGAAGAGATGCCTTAGATTATAAATAATCGCAGAAGCACTTTTCGATTATATTGCCCTCGTAATTCAGGTGATATATTGGTTAGCATCCAATTAGCAACCTCCAAAGTATCTACCTGATGCTTATTAAAAGCATCCTTCTCAGCCGCTGAGGCCGAGCATGGAAGTGGCTCAGGAATAGGCTGCTCAAGGACATATAGCTTCCTCTTGAGCTTGAGGACCATCCTCAAGTTCCGATACTAGTCCATAAAGTTGGATCCAACCAACTTATCCCTTTCCAGGATAGATCGCAGTGACCATCTACTATTGTTTGTAGCCATTGCTCTACAACAACCAAGATAACATATTAGTACTACTTCGAATCATTTAATCTGGACTTGCATTAAATGATCATGGCTTCCACTATTTTCATCGAATTGACAACCCACAAAGTCAATTGGGAAATTTGAGATTTCCTAGTGAGATGGGATCCTTATTCCACATGAGGCTTCGTGTCCCACGAGGGTGGGATGAGATGCAGAAAGGGACTCATGCTTCTTAAGGTGGGCACGCTGGCCAATTGCACCCAAGCAATTCCCCTTCTCAAGACAGTTCAGGCATTTTGTGCCCAGCGAGGGTTGGAACAACACAAAACCCTAACTTCTCGAGGCCACCTCTAGAGTTCCATCATGTGGCCACCACATATGAAAATCTAGTCAAGTCTAACTTAACTGTTATGCCCAGGGCCAACGAGTTTCCTTGCAAAGGCATGCCCAGGTTTTTACTGGACTAGGGAAACCATTGCCACCACACGCCTTCTAAAGATAAGTGAGTGTGTCCCACGAGGGTGGAAAACAGTGCACAACACCACTGATCAATATCTTGATGAGGGCTACGCATCAGAAGGCTACATACTTGATATTATTTTGAGGATTTTTGAGGTCTCATCCTCTTAGTTTTATCTTTTGTCTAACATTATAGGCATGCAATCCTATAGTGATAACAAAATAATAAAACACATCCAGGCATGCTTTAGCAGATATCGAAAGCAGTAAACAAGAGATGTGGTCATAGCTTAATCAACACATTGAACCATCACATGCCAAAGGATGTTCAATGCTTGACCTAGATAACAAGCCCCACCAAGACCTAACCTTGCCGCCACTAAGCTTTATCTTCAAGTACAGCTCCAAGGTTCTCCACACCAAGGCATAGCAAACAAACCTCATGGTTCGGCCAAGACCTTGATGGCTCCTTCATGTTTGATGCGCCATCATGCTTGTGCTAAGAGGGATGGCTCACGAACTCTACAGTTCGGCCAAGCCCTTAATTGCGCCACCAAGCAAGATGCGCCATCATGGTTGATGCACCAAGATGTAAGCTCCAGGAGGGATGTGTGATGACACTGAAATTTATCGTAATTTCTATGCCATTTTGTTGATGGTTTTGTGTCATATTCATAGACTTTGCTTATTTTTATGCCCTTTTTATCAATATTTGCATAATCTACACTCTTTTCTATTTCTAATGATTTTTAGGCAAAAAGGCATATTTTTCAGTCGATTTCGAGCAATCCAAGTGCATAATTGAATTCACAATATCAAAAGGAGATCACACGTCAATTTTCAGAAGATTTGGAGCTTCAGAGACAATTACGGCACCCCCAATATATCCTTTACGGTACCGTAATTTGGAGGTTTATCGGGTAGAGAATCGATGTACATTACGGCACTACCGTAAATATCATTACGGTGCCGTAATGAATGGGCATTTTTGGACAGAAACTTTGAGACGCTTACAGCGCTACCGTAATCATCTTTATGGCACCATAATTGGAGTTAATTTTCCACCCGAAATATTGTTCACATTACGGCACTACAGTAAAGAATAATACGGTACCATAATTCTAGAAGAATTTCACCTGAGAGCTCGCTGTCCAGTTTACAACACCACCGTAAGATTCATTACGGCCGTAATTGTGATGCTGCTCGCAACTTTCCTGGTCAACTCCGAAGCCTGATTTTTGCGTGGTTGTTTGTGGATGATCCAGGCCCTTATATTCAAATCTGTAAGAAGGAGCAAGGGAGCCATCAACGAGACGAAGCCAAGCACACCAAAAGCGCCAATTTTCATCCACCGGCCAGAGAGAAATCAGAGTTCACGCAGCCGCCTAGGGTTCCGCCGCCGTGAACAATTCCGGGAATCTCTGGCCGTGAAATTTCAGTGGAAGCTACGCATAGAGGAGAAGAAGACACCCTTGAAGTTTCAAAGTGATCAGAGATCAGACGGAGGAGAAATCACCAGAAAACCGAGCGCCGCCACTGTTCGCCCAGATTACGGCCAACCGTAATTTTTACTCCTCCTCTGTTTAGATTTTCTTCATCATGAATCATTGTAATCTTCCCTCTATGATAGCATAAACCTCTTTTGGGACATGGGGGAGTAATTCACTTGAGTTTTAATGACTAGATAACTATCTTTCTATTATTTCATCTTGTTTAATCTTAGCATGATAATTTTACTCATGTGATGTTTTATCCTTAGACTCTCCTTAGATCTATATTACTATTTTTGTTTTAGAATTTTTTCTATTGACTGAAAAGTTTCTTGAGAATTTGGAACCCTAGAATTGCATGATAGGAACCCCTTTTAGGTTAGTTCTTGTTTGTTTGATTCTAGTAAGCTAACTGTCATGATAATAATATAAATCTAGG
>CM050440.1:36376477-36392476 GCA_027562315.1 Costus pulverulentus | reverse complement strand
GGAATCTATTCACATTAACTCCGCTGTCTTTGGTAAAGATTCCCAATACTAAAAAGACATGAGTTCTATTACACTGACTATGTGGTCAGTGTACTCCGATTTTGTCACCAGAAAAAAGGTAGTAATCGAATTAGAGAATGTGATTGATGCAAAAAGAAACAAAAAGTATGTATCTATGTAGGTACATACCATCCAAAAACAAAAAGAAAAAGAAAAATATGAGTGGAAAAAGATTTTGGATATCCTATTCCTGTAAGCAAAAGTATGATAAACCTAAACTGAAAATTGGATAAAGTCTTGAGATTGCAATTCTTTCTTTTATACAAGTTGCGAAGTTTTATTTGACTAAGTTGTGAATCTTGAGAATTAGATTTAGAAGATGATATATCTGCTTTAAAATTTTATGATGCAATTAATGAAGAATTTTCATTGGTGATTGTATGTTAGAAATTTATTTCCATGAGAAAGTCTATGCCTATGATCAATTTTTGAATTTTCTTGATTTTTGCTTGAGGACAAGCAAAGTTTGAGCCTTATATGTTTGATGACACCGAAATTTATCGTAATTTCTATGCCATTTTGTTGATGGTTTTGTGTCATATTCATATACTTTGCTTATTTTTATGCCATTTTTATCAATATTTATAGAATCTACACTCTTTTCTATTTCTAATGATTTTTAGGCAAAAAGGCATATTTTTCAGTTGATTTCGAGCAATCCAAGTGCATATTGAATTCACAACATCAAAAGGAGATCACACGTCAATTTTCAAAAGATTTGGAGCTTCAGAGACAATTATGGCACCCCCAATATATCCTTTACAGTACCGTAATTTGGAGGTTTATCGGGCAGAGAATCGATGTACGTTACGGCACTACCGTAAATATCTTTACGGTGCCGTAATGAACAGGCATTTTTGGACAAAAACTTTGAGACGCTTACGGCGATACCGTAATCATCTTTACGACACCGTAATTAGAGTCAATTTTCCACCCGAAAGATTGTTCACATTACGGCACTACCGTAAAGAACAATACGGTACCGTAATTCCAGAAGAATTTCACCCGAGAGCTCGCTGTCCAGTTTACGGCACCACCGTAAGATTCATTACGGTCGTAATAGTGATGCTGCTCGCGACTTTCCTGGTCAACTCCGAAGCCCAATTTTTGCGCGGTTGATAGCGGATGATCTAGGCACTTATATTCAAATCTATAAGAAGGAGAAAGGGAGCCATCAATGAGACGAAGCCAAGCACACCAAAAGCCCCAATTTTGATCCACCAGCCAGAGAGAAATCAGAGTTCACGCCACCGCCTAGGGTTCCGCCGCCGCGACCAATTCCGGGAATCTCCGGCCATGAAATTTGAATGGAAGCTACGCATAGAGGAGAAGAAGATACCCCTGAAGTTTCAACGTGATCAAAGATCAGACGGAGGAGAAATCACCAGAAAACCGAGCGCCGCCGCTGTTCGCCCAGATTACGGCCAACCGTAATTTTTACTCCTCTGTTTTGATTTTCTTCATCATGAATCATTGTAATCTTCCCCCGATGATAGCTTAAACCTCTTTTGGGACATGGGGGAGTAATTCACTTGAGTTTTAATGACTAGATAACTATCTTTCTATTATTTCATCTTGTTTAATCTTAGCATGATAATTTTACTCATGTGATGTTTTGTCCTTAGACTCTCCTAAGATCTATATTACTATTTGTGTTTTAGAATTTTCGCTATTGATTGAAAAGTAATTGCTTGAGAATTTGGAACCCTAGAATTGCATGATAGGAACCCCTTTTAGGTTAGTTCTTATTTGTTTGATTCTAGTAAGCTAACTGCCATGATAATAATATAAATCTAGGATTGAGTATAAGCTTTCAAACGTGGAGATCTTGTGCGAAAGCAAAGATCAGAACGTTAGAGAACCTTCAGTAAAACTAGTGTTGAGATTCGGATGCACGAAAGTGATCCTTGAGATTCCACTAGAGATTATCGACTTAGAACTCGGATGCACGAAAGTGATCCTTGAGTTCTTAGTTGATGATTTACTTATCATTAGCATTGGGACAACTCTTGCGTGAGAGCGAAAATTTATCCCTGCATGGTTGTCTGCACGAAAGTGAGATAATCCTTTTATTCAAATAAATTGCATCTTTGTCATGTTGAAATTAAACTGATGAAATCTCTATTCATGTCTAGTCATAAAAATTAAAGTGAACGAAACCCTCGTCCCAGCTTCTCTCTCTGATAATTCCGTTTTAGCGCTTTGGTCTTCGTTTTCTAGTTTACAATCTTTCGATTGCCTAGATAGTGAAAAATCAATTATTTGGTACTCAGCAGCATAGGTCCCTGTGGATTCGATACTTTCTTTATTACTTCGAGTATCCGTACACTTGCGGACACAACAATGCACCCCTAATCTTCTTTGTACATTTACAAAATAAAAAGAAAAAGCGGTATGCAAGCCTCACACAAATATATCACAGGCATACAAGAGGTTTGAGTATGACCACAACACGATGCACAATCATCTCATGTTTTGCTATATGCTCATGAATACATAAAACCTCAGTTTTAGTTTCTTAGAAAACATGTCTTTCAACTTCAATGTCTCTTCACAAATCTAAGATTTTTCGTTTCACTCGGGAGTCTACAAGTGGCGCATGCATGCTCCAAGCACGCTTGCCGCCTACCCTTGCAATCCTTAACCTGCCAAGATTAGGACAATCACCATGCCCTATAATCTTCGACAAGTCCCACACAGTAGGTCTATCCTACATGTGTAGGGAGAAATTAATTCTCTCACATATGGGTCTATCCCACAATGTGAAGAAAGCAAAAAACCAAAGAGATCGAATAGATGTTAGGAACGAAAAACTTACAGTTTTTCCTACTTAGAAAAAACCATGCGCATATGCAAATTTTCAAAAAATTTCAGATGGCATGTGAGCATACAATCAAAGCATAAAACACCGTTCGAGTTCGCAAGTCGCTCTGATACCACTATTGGGAAACCCCGGGAATTTTAAAATTTTAAAGACGTACAGCGGAAGCAATCCCCAAAACAGGCCAGTCCCAAAAACCCAGAAGATCGAGTCATGCAAAGGAATCGACACGGTGAGTAGGAGATGATACCTTACAACGAAGAAAAGGTTGCGATGCAGGCGCCCAATTATTTGCTCTCTGCAGTCTCGCACATAGCCGACGCTCGATTTCTCTTCTTCCACGCCCGGTGCTAGCCTCGAGAAGAAGATCCATGCCTCTGGGAGAAATCCTCAAGAGTTTGCGCTAACCACAAGGAGGAGATGCCAAGATGAGAAGGAATGATGAAAGAATCTGCCAAGGTCCAACCTTGCAGTCGCCCAGAAGAGAGGGAAGAATGGAGTAGGCGCCAAGGAGAGAAATCTTTCCCAAGAGATCAAGTAGGCGCCAAGGACACTCCACCCCCTCTTTTATAGAAATCATGGTGACCCTTTGAATTCTGCAATAAATTCATAATTAATCACTGAATTAATTCATCATTAATTATAGAATTAAATACAGAATTAATTATAGAATTAAACACTGAATTAAAGTCTAATAATGACCCATTAAAACCTTGAATTAAAGTTTCATAATAGCCATTAATAGCATGACTCTTCAAATTCAGAATTAAATTCGTAATTATATCCAGAATTAAATTCATCATTAAACTCAGAATTAATTACAGATGGCCATTAATAGCATGAGTCCATGCTAGACTTCATTTGGCCCATTTGACCCAATTGGTGATGAGGGCAGAGACCACAAACCACGATGGTACAAGTGGAGTTTACGATTGCCATAAACAAAGGCTTGGAGACTCACGATTAAGCTAGCTCAATAACAAAAGGACTATTTCAACCTCCCAATAAAGTCAAGACGCGCTCAAGTTCACAATGTTCAAAGGAGTTGCCACATCAAACCAGGACTTGCATATGCACCAACCAATTCAGCCACATCCACACCTATGAGGCACGCAATATTGTTAGGCCCAAATAAGGATCGTCAAGGCCTTAGTCAAAACCCATCTTCAACGCTGAATTTTGCAACACACGTATGCAGCCAACAATGGAAGCTTTCCAACGTCTCCTTGCAGCCAACGCTCAATCTTCTTTGATGCAAAGATGGAAATTCCAACGTCTCCTTGCAGCCATCTGCGCCCAACACAAAGCTCCAGAACGTCTCTTTTCTGGAGATGGAAAGAACAACGTTCACCTTCAGCGCTTCCCCAATATCTTACACGCATGTATCCTTGTAATCAGTAGAGAAGTTGAATGAAATAGTTTTTTTCTTCCAATGGAATCGGATGTTTCCTATCCTCTTCCACTCTAAGGTGCTTGTGTCACGTAGCTTTTCCCTCTTCTCCTCTTCTTCTTCTAACTTTCCTGCTTGCTACAAACTTCACATAACTCAGCCAACTTTCAGAATTTCTGAATCTTTGTGAGCACGCTGCCGACGATCCGCCAGTTTGATCCTCACAAGATTTCGAACATCAATCCTCCTCTCCAAGATGAAGACACAACCGCCGGCATCTACCTATCCACCTCTCCGATCGCCAGAATCGGAAGAATCACTGTCACGCCCAGCTTCCACCAACACGTCCTCTGCTTTTCCTGCAATTTCACCTAGAATTCTGAAACCTCTTGCACTTCCCGCCAGCGATCCAGCCGTCGGATCCCCACAGAACTTCAGTCACCATGTTGCCTTTCCTGGATGAGTCTTCAGCCGCTGGCATCCGCCAATCCTCCTGTCCGATCACTGGAATCGAACGTCCGTTCGAATCACCCTGTTCTCACCAGCCTTCCGCCCCAGTTCCACCTTTCTTCGTCAATCTCCTCCGTCCGGCCATCTTTCACTTCCAAACTCCTGCCAACTCTTCTCTGTCATCATAACAACCTACAGTCGTAACAGGTCCGGCGATCGTGCACCACCGGACGACCGCCGACAAACCCTGCTCATCCGCGCGACTTCCCTTGTTTCCCATTTTTCCTATTTCAAGCTTTTGTTTGCTGTTAATTCTAATCTGACTTGGCTTTTTCTTGTAAATATCTTAAGCAGCCAGCGCAACCAAAACCTTGAATTTTGATGCCAATACGAAGAACTCATCTTGCTCTACTAGTTGGATGAGTTGATCGAACTTAAGCCACAATGGATCAACCTGAAACAATAACAACTTTTCATATCTGATTTACTCCTGCACTTGTTTAAGAAAACTAATCTAATTAGCCTTTCTTATGTAGGTACCTTAAGCAATCGGTGAAACGAAGATCTCAAACTTTGGTCAGATAATGAAGCATACATCTTGCTCTTTCATTTGGACTAGTTGATACAAGCGCAGCTCCAACGGTTCAATCTAGCAGACATTGCAAAATTTGCAATCTGAAACATATCTGTGCTATGTTAATTTACCGATCTGAATAGCTATATTGCTGCAATTATTCTAAATACCTGACAGCTCTTCACGCTATTATTCTTACACGATTCAAAAGAACTAATCTTGTTCTACATCTTGGTTTAATTGGTTCTTATTTTGGATTTATGGATTTTCCTACAAGGCATAGCAACTTATTGTAATTGATTAATTTTCTTGCCTGGATTTCTGGCTGTTATGAATATTGATCTTTATATGATTTTCTGGTTTGCACAACACGTGTCTCCACCCCACATCAGTTTGGTATCAGAGGAGGTTTGTGGTCAACTCTTGTCTGCCCACACGATCCTTTGCTTTATTGTTGCATAAAAAATAAATCATTCTTAGTTTTTGATATTCATGCTTAGTTGTTCTTGATATTTTGTTTGCATATTATTTGCTAGTTGGAGCTTGTTTGCATTTAAATAAAAAAAATATACATGCTTTCATGTTTCTTGTATTTAGTTTGCATGTTATTTATGTAATTTGCTGTTTATTTGAAAAATAAAATAAAAATAAAATCATTATGTGCCGTCATGCTTAGTTGTTTATAGCTTTTGCATGCTAGTGTGTTTTACCATAGATTTGTCTCTCTTACTAGCCTAAATCATTTTTGTCATCTTAGGGAGCTCTATTTTCAAAATATTATATTGTGTTTTCAAAACTCCCCATGGCCACTAAACTCAACCCCCTAAGAGGCAACAGACCACCCACCAAGAGATGAGATGAAATGATAAAAGAAATGTATGATCCTGCATCTCTCAAAGCAAAATTTCTTACACAAGAGAACATGAATGTAGCTGAATATATACTGAAGTTTAATGCCCTCTACCATAGGAGTAGAACTAGAGAAACTCCTAGCGTTTTGCTTAACCGGTTTATAGATGGTCTTAGCTTTGAGATTAAGAGAGGTCTCACCTACTACCCCATATACATAATAGAAGATGCTTTTCAAATAGCTAGTAAGTTAGAACAAAATCTTAAGGCATATAGGAAAAGACTTGACCAAAGTAGAACACGAAGCCAACCACTCCAACAAAAACTTCTTCAAACCTCAAAGCCTACCTTAGAAACCAAAACAAGTCTAGATGAGACATGTGAAACTCAAGAGACCAATCATGAAGAGCCAAACCTTGAGGTTGAACCAATTGCTTCACCTCCAATTTTAGGGCCAAAACCTGTGCCATCAATTTTAGAGTCCATACCCACAGGTCCTCAACTTGAGTCTAGCATTCCAGTTAAAGAGCCCATAGTTGACTTATCTGAGAGTCAAACTACCCCTAAGTTGCCCAAAGAGACCATTGTAGACCTGTCTCAACTTAAGAGTGAAATAGAACCATCACAATTACCTTCAATTTTAGGATCCACACCCATAGGTCCTCTTGAACAATATTTTAAACTTAGACCCTCATCCTCAACCCTTAGGAGATAACTTAGAATTTAAAGACCCTATGATCCTTGAGTCTTGTCTCACATTTAAGACGCCGTTAGAACCCCCACAAGTTGAACCTTTAAACAAAACTGCTTTGGATATTTTTCAAATTGAGCATATTGATTTCATTATTCTAGTACACTTAGATGCTATAATTTCTTATTACAAGTGCACTAATGAAAATGGCCGAGAAAGGGAATTCAATGCAGGTGTCCCTGAATCGCAGCTTGGACTATGGATATGGAATCACAATACAATGTGTTGTGATGCTAATAACACTTGGAAGCTTCGGATCCTTGAGGAGCAACTGACTCTCACCCCTCCAGAACTTCTCCACCTACACAAGAACAATTCTTTGGGGAAGAATTATTTCACCCGGGGAGAAATGATAGGGGCAGAGACCACAAACCACAACGGTACAAGTGGAGTTTACGATTGCCATAGACAAAGGCTTGGAGGCTCGCGATTAAGCTAGCAAGCTCAATCAATAAAGCTAGCTCAATAACAAAAGGACTATTTCAACCTCCCAATAAAGTCAAGACGCGCTCAAGTTCACAATGTTCAAAGGAGTTGCCGCATCAAACCAGGAATTGCATATGCACCAACCAATTCAGCCACATCCACACCTATGAGGCACGCAATATTGTTAGGCCCAAATAAGGATCGTCAAGGCCTAAGTCAAAACCCATCTTCAACACTGAATTTTGCAACACACGTATGCAGCCAACAATGGAAGCTTTCCAACATCTCCTTGCAGCCAACGCTCAATCTTCTTTAATGCAAAGATGGAAATTCCAACGTCTCCTTGCAACCATCTGCACCCAACACAAAGCTCCACAACATCTCTTTTCTGGAGATGGAAAGAACAACGTTCACCTTCAGGGCTTCGCCTATATCTTACACGCATGTATCCTTGTAATCAGCAGAGAAGTTGCGCCCAACACAAAGCTCCACAACATCTCTTTTCTGGAGATGGAAAGAACAACGTTCACCTTCAGCACTTCCCCTATATCTTACACGCATGTATCCTTGTAATCAGTAGAGAAGTTGAATGAAATAGTTTTTTTCTTCCAATGGAATCGGATGTTTCCTATCCTCTTCCACTCTGAGGTGCTTGTGTCACCTAGCTTTCCCCTCTTCTCCTCTTCTTCTTCTAACTTTCCCGCTCACTACAAACTTCACACAACTCAGCCAACTTTCAGAATTTCTGAATCTTTGTGAGCACGCCGCCAACGATCCGCCGGTCTGATCCTCACAAGATTTTGAACATCAGTCCTCCTCTCCGAGACGAAGCCATAGCCGCTGGCATCTGCCCATCCACCTCTCCGATCGCCAGAATCGGAAGAATCACCGTCACGCCCAGCTTCCGCCAACACGTCCTCTGCTTCGCCTGCAATTTCACCCATAATTCTGAAACCTCTTGCACTTCCCATCGGCGATCCAGCCGTCGGATCCCCACAGAACTTCAGTCACCACGTCGCCTTTCCTGGACGAGTCTTCAGCCGCTGGCATCCGCCAATCTTGCCGTCCGATCATCGGAATCGAACATCCATTCAAATCCCCCTTTTCTCGCCAGCCTTCCGCCTCAGTTCTGTCTTTCTTCGTCGATCTCCTCCGTCCGGCCATCTTTAACTTCCAAACTCCCGCCAGCTCTTCTCCGTCATCATAATGACCTACAGTCGTAACAGGTCCGGCGATCGTGCACCACCGGACGACCGCCGACGAACCCTGCTCATCCGCGCGACTTCCCCTGTTTCGTAGTTTTCCTATTTCAAGCTTCTGTTTGCTGTTAATTCTAATCTAACTTAGCTTTTTCTTGGAGATATCTTAAGCAGTCGGCACAACCAAAACCTTGAACTTTGATGCCAATACGAAGAACTCATCTTGCTCTACTAGTTGGATGAGTTGATCGGACTGAAGCGACAATGGATCAACCTAAAACAATAACAACTTTTCATATCTAATTTACTCCTGCACTTGTTTAAGAAAACTAATCTGATTAGCCTTTCTTATGTAGGTACCTTAAGCAATCGGTGAAACGAAGATCTCAAACTTTGGTCAGATAATGAAGCATACATCTTGCTCTTTCATTTGGACTAGATGATACAAGCGCAGCTCCAACGGTTCAATCTAGCAGGAATTGCAAAATTTGCAATCTGAAACATTTCTGTGCTATGTTAATTTACCGATCTGAATAGCTATATTGCTGCAATTATTATAAATGCCTGACAGCTCTTCACACTATTATTCTTACACGATTCAAAAGAACTAATCTTGTTCTACATCTTGGTTTAATTGGTTCTTATTTTGGATTTATGGATTTTCCTACAAGGCATAGCAACTTATCGTAATTGATTAATTTTCTTGCCTGGATTTCTGGCTGTTATGAATATTGATCTTTATATGATTTTCTGGTTTGCACAACATGTGTCTCCACCCCACATCAATTGGCCTATTTGGCCCATTTGACCCATTAGACCTATTGGGCCCATTTGGCCCAAAAATGAAGTTAGCTCCAATAAGTTCCTTCCATCTCATCAGGCACAATGGCACCGATGGATTCTCCCAAAAAGATCCGAGTTATCCAATAACTCGAGCATTAGACTACCCGATCAATACGAGAACCCGAGTTTCAAGTTGTGCGACCCTGTAGGTTCCTTTGACGTTGGCAATGATGAACTCAGGTCATCACAAGCAGTGAGTGGCACCTAGCAGTGCATTGCTGCTACCCAAGTCTTATAATGGATATCAACATCAACATCCCCATCATCGCAACAAGATACCGATGCATTACAGTCTCTTTGTCAAACTGATATCCGATTGGACAAAGTGTGTCACCACTTTGTTTTCATCCAATCTCATGGTCATGACTAAATCAAGCTTTCACCTGGGTATGGCTACACACTTTCAGTCATGCAACTATATGGGGGCCCCGTGGATATCAAGTTTCCCGCAGAAATGGGAAAATCTTATATCTGTCCATTGATCTTCTCATATTGTGACATACCCAATGACAACCGCTATGACCTCCCTGCTATGGCGAGGTGTTAGGTTGTATCAAAGCATATCCCTAACCATATAGAAGAGTCAATGACCTCAAGTCAAGGGATTAATGCATCTCCTGTCACTTGTGAGCTTAACTCATAACACCAAGTTAGAGCCTCACAGCGGGTCGGTCCAGTATATCCACCACTGATATATACCCATATGCTTGCGTTAGCACCCCGTGCCTAACCAGCTCATATACCAGTCTCACATGTACCAGAGCTGTCCCTTATCCACTCAGGTACTTGACTAGGGACACACCGTTTGAGCATAGATATAATCTGTATCCAGGGACATTATCATGCATGTATATAATCGCAGATGTAAACATAGCATAATAACGACAATGCCAGAATGATATATTAAACATCAATATCAAGTTGTACAAACTAGACCAACAATGGGTCTAAGGGCATAAACACCAACACTAGGTTGGCCCAAGAGAATGACTCTGTAATCGAATACATGGATAGGCTTGAAGACTTACTCTTTAGATGTGATATAGCTGAAGACCCATGGATAACCCTTGACTGGTTTGAGAGGGGACTTAGGAAGGATATAAGACATGTTGTAATGCTTTATCCTATTAAAACCTTAGAAGAGTCCTACTAGCAAGCACCATTAATTGAGTACGAGCTTGAGTCAGCTAGAACCCCACCACCGCCATCAAAAACTCAAGTTAGCCCTTATGACTCTCCAGTTCCTAAGAAAGTTCCTAAGCAAGCCTTAGCCAACACTACACAAGGCATTGAGAAAGAGATCAAAGTTGAGATATATGCCCCAGACTACATGAGTGAAGATGAATTTGACCTAGAGGATGAGGAGTATGAACATGGGAAACTTGCTGAGATGCCTATTCCAGACCTTTAATGTCATGGCCACCAATCCTAAGCATCGAGTGGTCAATAAGGGTGAAAGACTTGTGATGGATCCAGTCACAATTCCCAATCTTGGGCAAGGTGAGAAACGTCTAGAACCATCTTTGTTGCCACCGCTTTTAAACTCTAAACCTGAAACTACGGAAATACCACCCTTAGGGTTACCCCCACCTAGGCCAACACTTGAGGTCATTGAGCCCCCTACAATGCAAGATTCCACTCGACCAACTCCCACTACCCTTTTAGCCATATGTAAGGGACGGCCTGTAGAGGTCTTATCTTATAGTTTCCTTAACCCACCCAGGGACTTGACACTCTACATTGACTCATCCCTACAGTTGGCCTTAAATTTTTTCGTAGGATGTCCACTTCCGAGTGTCCAAGACCACACCTTATTTAGCACGCCTCCATGCCTAGGTGACTCTATGCCATCATATTCCCTTTTTGGTTGGTCCCATGACACCACTTTCACTAAATCATCCCATACACCAAAAATGTCATTGCTCTACGAAGATATGTACCTTGATGGCTCAATCATTCCCCAAAATTTCTTAGTTGAGTCAAGTCCTTGCTTGCAGCCTGATATTGATTTCAAGTCAAGGGATCAATGCATCTCCTATCACTTGTGAGGATAACTCATGACACTAAGTTATTGCCTCAAAGCGAGTCAGTCCAGTATATCCTCCATTGATATACTCATATGTCTGTGTTAGCACATCGTGCCTAACCAGCCCATATACCAATCTCACATGTACCAGAGCTGTCCCATATCCACTCAGGTACTTGACTGGGGACAATAGTTTGAGAACATATCCAATCTATCTCCAGAGACATTATCATGTAAGAACACAATCGCAGATGTAAACTATGCATGATAACGATAATGCCAGAATGATATATAAGAAATATTAATATTAAGTAGTACAAAGTATAGACCAAAACTAGGTCTTAGGATATAAACACCAACACGTGCTAGTTTCGGGAGAGGAGATCCACGCTAAGGGAGTATTCAACCTTGCTTACGCCAACTTCCTTGAAGATGCACCAAGGGAGTGCTGTCCACTACAAGTCGCACCTGTGTGATGAGGATTGCCCCAACTTGTATGTTGTCCTCTTCTTCCAGATGTGCCACCAAAGCGTCAAGGAAGAAAGGAGAGACCCTCAATGTTCTCCTTGTGCCAAGAGGAGGTTGCTGCCCACCTTTGATGAAGGTGGTGACAACTTGGATGAAGGCGCCAAGGAGGAGAAGGGGGCGGCGGCCAAGAGGAGAGGAGAAAAGAGCTTGGGCGGCTAGGGCTTGCAGCAGATGACAGACTTAATGCATGCACCCCTAGCCCCTGTATTTATACATTTAATACGTGGGCCCACTAACTTAAGTCGTAAAAATATTCATGAGTTAAGTTGTAGCCCCACCACTTATGAATTAATTAATATTTAATTCAAATATATATCTAAAGATAATATTTAGACATATCTCAAGTTGGTGGGTGCATGTGATCAAACCACCACATAGATCTCAACACAAACCCGAGTTTTGACTCATCAACAAAGACCTAGTTAACTAGAGTCAAAAACTGGTCACCTGAGGTCAAGCGGGGTCAACTCGATCACCAAAATCTATAAGTCTCCTCTTAACTCATATCAATCATCCGCGAAGCATATAACTCCCAAACAGATCTGAATCGTCCATAGATTCGATCTGAGGCTATCCGATCAATACGAAGTCTCTAGCGTCTAGGTGTGTGACCCTGTAGGTTCTTCAGACGTTGGCAGTGATGACTATAACATCACAAACAATAAGTGGCACCTAGCAGTACATCATTGCTACCTAAGCCATCAGAATAAATGTCACCATCAACAACCTCTAAAACTGCGACAAAATATAAGTACAGAATTGTCCTTTTGCCAGACTGATGTCCAGATTGGGCAAGCGTGTCACACTTGTTAATCCTAATATAATGGTCATGACTAAATCAGGTTCTCACCTGGGTATGGTCATACACTTTCAGTCATCCACATAGGGAGCCATGGACATCAAGCTTCCCCGTAAGGAAGGGCAAATCCTCTCTTTGCACATTGAATCTCTCATATGGCTTATGATGCATCCAATGACAACCGTTATGACTTCCCTTTTAAAGCGAAACATTAGGTTGTATCAAAGTGCCTCATTCACCATATAGAGATATTAATGCCCTCAAGTCTAGGACAACTGTAACTCTGTCACTGTGATATTCATCTTGTGACACCATGATGAATCCTCACAGCGAGTCGATCCAGTATATCTCCCTTGATATACTTATATGTCTGTGTTAGCAACTCGTGCTCAACTAGTGCATATACCAGTCTCAAATGAATTATAGCTATCTCATATCCGCTATGATTCTCGATCGGGGATAAAACTGAGACTAGATAAAATATCTATCTCTTAGGGACATCGTAAAATGTCTATGTGCGTAGATGTACATATTTGCATAACAACGACCATGCCAAGATAACTCATCTATCAACAAGATGTGATACACATATCCCATTGGACTATATTAAAGGGCCTAGGGCATAAACACTAATATGTTTTTCATTACTAAACAGTTTTCTAACTGCTTTTTGCTTAAAAGTTGCTTAAAATCAGCTTCGAAGCAGGGCTAAATAGGCCCTAAGTTTAATAATACCATAACATCTTTCAATTTTCAAGAAAACACTGCTAATCGATGTATACATAAAGATTAGTGGGAGTAAATTTATATTTTTAGTTATGTATATTGATGATATTTTTCTTACTACTAAGATTTAGGATTATTGTATGAGACTATAGATTTTCTCACTAAGAATTTTGAAATGAAAGATATGGGTGGGCATCCTATGTGATTAGAATTTCAATATTCCGAAATAGATCACAATAATTGGTAGGATTGTCTTAGAAAGATTATATTAAGAAAATTCTCGAGAGATTTTATATGAATAAATGTTCTCCAGGAATTGTTCCAATTTAGAAGGGAGACAAATTTAGTCTTATGTAATGCCCAAATAATGATGTAGAATGAAAGGAAATGGAATCTATTCCATATTCTTCAGTTGTTGGTAGTTTAATATATTTGCAAACATGCACAAGACCCGACATTAGTTTTGCAATTGGAATGCTTGCGAGATATCAAAGCAATCCTGGCATTAACCATTGGAAAGCTACAAAAAAAGTGACGAGATATCTTCAAGGAACAAAAGATTATTTCCATGCCACTAAAAATTTGTTCCTACTAGTGGAAGGAGCAATTTCATATAAAAGTACCAAACAATTTGTTATTGCTTCATCCACTATGGAGGCAGTGTTTGTAGCTTGCTTTGAGGATATAATTCATGCATTATGATTGCGAAATTTTATTTCAAGACTTGGGGTTGTTGATACTATTTCTATGCCACTAAAAATTTATTGTGATAATTTTGCAGTAGTTTTCTTCTTCAAGAATGATAAATACTCTAGAGATGCAAAACATATGAAGTTGAAATATTTTGCTATGAAAGAAAAGTTCAGAAACAAAGAGTATGTATTAAACATATTAAGATAGAACACATGATTGCAGATCCTTTAACGAAAGGATTACAACCAAAGACATTTGAAGAACATGTTTAAAGAATGGGTCGTGGTTGTAACAATGATGTTTTAACACTCTTAAGCTCAAAAATATGTTTTCAATTTTTACTGTTAATTTTTCTTGTTCATTATGTTTGTGTACACCTAATTGATATTGAACAAAATAAAATATTTATGAGACACTGATGTGGACCATTATGACATCTATATCTCTTATGATACATAACTTCTTAAATTACTAATATTGTGGTATAGAGAAAGAAGTATACGATGCTATAGTGTATGATCGTCAAAACCTGCATTATGTGAATTAATTAAGTTGAGGTAAATTATGTTAATGATGTTGATTTTAATTTATGTGTGCTTAATATTTTCACTATTAAATTAAGTATTGGAATATCGTAAGATTTACCCGTGCCCATTGCCTTCAAGCTCCTCTCGACCCAAATCTCATGTGTTCTAGATCTATGCGCTCCAGCGTCTTCTCCCGGCGCTCCGGCGTCTTCCTCCTGGCGTCTTTCCTTCTGGCCAACTACCTGGTGCAAGATTTGTTGTCTCCAGTGTTGTTCTCTGTTTTCCTCCCGGCGTCGTTTTCCTTCTTTCCTCCCGGCATCAATCTTCCTCCCAAATTCAGCCAACGAGCGTCGAAGCCATCTCTTGTTCTACTAGCAGATACAGTGACGTTCCTTCTTTCCTCTCGGTGCTGTCTTCCTGCCAGATTCAACCAATGAGCATCGAAGCATCTCCAGCTCTGCTGGCAAATTCAACGATGCTCAGATACACGTCGCCAAAGCTGTGTTGCTTGCTCGCCGATTTTTGCCTCCACGTTAATCTCCAGATTTGCTCGCCGGCCAACGATGCTCGCGTATGCCGCTCACCTGCCGAAAATCGGCCGCTTGCCCAGTGTCATTTCTAGCCACTGCACACGGACGCTGAACCAACACTTTTGTGACCTAAATTTGGTCAATCGACTCTCTTAATCCATTCACTTAATTAAGGATAGTCTAATTTCTAAATCACTTAATTTAGAAATTTGATGAAGCCTCCTAGAAATTTGATGATAATGTATTTGCAATTTAGGAATTTGATGCCTTTTAGATATGTTGTTATCTTAATAATATCAAATGTTATTTAAAGAATTAAATTTCTACACCAGTAAAAATTATAAGCTATTTTATCCAAGCAACTATAAATTTTTTAAACTAACTCTGGTCAAATATGCTTGGACTATAAGCTCTAGCTACTCTAAATTGGCCCATCGTCTCTGCCTTTTTAAAAAAAATAAATAGAAAAATACTAGGTAATACTAGTAATCTCTTATTTCTTTAATGTTTATTTTGCAGTCTCGCTCCCTTGCCGGTACAAGATCGAATTAATAGTTTGCTCTCCCCAAGGCATATAAACGGATCAATTGGTTACTGTGAGAATTTCTTCTTTTGCTATATCAGTATCGTTGTAGTTCAATGAATGAGCAAATACTAGGTAATATAGCCTTTCTAAAAATTTTCGAATGTCTTTTATATTGAGAAGCAAAATAGTTTGACTACCTATTTGCACAATAATATGTGCAAGACTAGGACGAACGTTTTAGCCACATGCGCATCAATTCACTGCAAATTCATTTAAATATA
>CM050440.1:36346079-36376377 GCA_027562315.1 Costus pulverulentus | reverse complement strand
ATATATATATATATATATATAATAAAGCTTTATATGTAATGTTTGGAAAACATTCAAGTCTACTTGATATTTCTGTGTCAGTAAAAAAATATTTAATAAAGCTTTATGCTTTTTAGACAAAAATAGTACTGGGTTATATCGAGTTAAATATATAAATTACCATTTAAATAAATAACTCAAAGGCAGCAGCCCACGTAGGTAGTGAACAAATCGAAAAAAAATTTTAGCAGCTGGGTACTCAACTGGCACATCTGCAGTTGGGTGCGCTCATCTGCAAGACAATTTTTAAAGTATAAGTACTAATCTCAAAGCCTGGTCAACTTTCACGATATTTAGTCAAATTTCACGATATCTTAATTCAGTTCTAACTCTAGTGGAAGTCAACTTTGATGATTTTTTCATTGATTTACATGAACATCTAGGCAAATTAAATAAAAATTAATATTATTACCTGAAATTAAGAGGGATTTCACAAAAATTCAGCGGATTTCACGAAAATTGGGTAGAATTTCACAAAATCTGAGCGGGATTTCACGAAACTGGTGAGATTTCACGAAAAATAGATAGAATTTCACGAAAAATAGGTGGGATTTTACGAAATGAGTTCGGTTTTTGTAACCGTTTTTTGTGAAATGAGTTCAGTTTCATGAAATAATAACAATTTTTCGTAAAATGAGTTTAGTTTTCATAAAATGGTAACAGTTTTTCGTGAAATAATAATAGTTTTTCATGAAATAATACCAGTTTTCATGTAAGTCAATGTAGTTTTTATGAACGTTGACTTTAACCAGGGTTAAATCTAGGTTTAAACGTCATGAATATTGACTAAGGATCATGAAATTGACTTAACTTTAAAATTTGGTAAATATGTTTTTGAATTCGTGTGTTACGGATGGGGTAACTGCCAAAATTTTTTCAACAAATCGAGGCACGTTTCCGTCACCTGTGAGTAGCTGTGACGTCATCCAAAATTTGAAAGTGGATAAGACCAAATAAAAGCACGTCTCCATGATTTCACTATTCTTTAAATTGCTCCCCTCACTTTCCAGCAACGCCCTTTATGGCTTCCTTAATTCTTGTTTCCTTCCAAATTACCCGATCCTGATTCCTATAAATCGAGGTCTTACTCGTCAATATCTCCGTCCAAGTTGGCAGCAGCTTTTCATATTTTCTCTGCAACCAATCACGATCAATAGGATGGATACTTTGATATTTTTCGACGAAATTGCAATCCAGGTCTTAGAAGAGAAGAAACTAGGGATTTACTGGTGGAGAAGAGGAGGAGAAGGAAAAAGAGAAGAGATGATATTGGTGGTGATCGTAGCCGAGCTGCTGCAGGAGTATACGGCTCTGGTGGCGCGTCTGCTGGAGCAGCTGCTCCATGGCGCTCCCTTTCCCCGACGCGTCCGCTTCCTAATCCTGCGGAGCCTCCCCCTTGCCTCCCCACCGACGCCGCCTCACGCACTGCGGGCCCGCTTCCCTGCCCCATAGCTTCCCACTGAGTTTGCGCTCCGATTCCCTCTTAATTCCCAACTTTTTCTCGCTCTCGTGTGATCTCCATGTTGTATCTAGCAAATTTTGTACCCTTTTTTGTAGTTTATGACTGATGGGTTTCTCGTTCCTTTCTTTTTGTCGGAGACGAGTAATGTCGTTGGGGTTTGCTGAACTGACGTGCTGTTTGATTGGCAACGTTCTCTCTTGCTATGATTTTCATTTTGTTCTGTGCCTGAAGCATGATGAAATTTGCTTGACGAATGATTTGGTAAATTGATTTAGACTTCAATTATTGAATGGTTGTAACAAAAAAACTTGACAATGATCATGTGTTAACTGTATCTTTGAAATAAAAGTTTTTATTTTTTATTTTTTCAGAAATTAGTATCTTAGTTTCGCACTTTTGGTACATTCATATGTTTCATAAACAAAGTTAAACGGAGAAACATCTCCCAGGTCTACAGCTCAGAATTTAAAGGTCCAAATTGATCGGATTTGATTTGCAAAAAAAGAACATCTGCCAGTTTTATAATATAATCACGACGTAAAAGGATATGCCTTTTTTATTTCTCTTTTTAAATTGATTCTGATTCATCTATTTAAATTTCATTAATATGACAATATTTTCCGAATAAGTTATGCGCTGATAAAAAGTATGAAGCTCTGCTGCTTCCCAAGTATAAATCTGCTGTTTAATTTTAGGTGGATAAATCGGAATTATGTAAGTTTAAAAAACAGTAGATTATTAGTAAATTTATATTGAGCACCATAGATGCATGGTGTCACGCTCAGAATTAGGGTAATAAATTTTTTAATTAAAATACACCCGAGTCAACACTTTGACTTGCACTCAAGCACTCTCACACAAGGGCTAAATGGATGAACCGTTGATCCAAGCGCGACCGGCAGGAGCACGTCCTCGACGTACTCTTCAGCCTATCCCAAACGACCACCTGTCTGCTCGTCTCGACGAGATGGAGACCGCCACGCCTCTCCCGAGGATCGTTGCATGAACCAGCTCCATCGCGCAACAAGATACAAGACCCGAGAATCAATGTCGGCGCAGCGCGCGTACGAGTCCGGTACACCGGAAAAGAGACAAGAACCGCACGCCGGCGGAGCACACACCCGTGCAAGAGACGACGTCACGCAGGACACCAGGCACACGCCCTAATTCCGACCAGACCGCACGCAGGCGGTCGAACTCATCGCTCGCCTAAACAGGACGTCCCGCTGACGTCCAGAACATACAAACCGGCAAACACCGGGCACACCACACATGGCCGGCGCACATGACCGGAACGCGGAGAGGGGCGAGGAGTCGCCGACCGAGTAGGAGAACTCGGCCGGGAGCGCGAAGCTCAGGGAGCTGGAGAGAAAGAGACGCCGGCCGAGGGCAGTTGATCGGCCGGGAATGGGAACCGCGTCCGGAACCCGATAGAGACACGCGCAGGGAAAACGAAGCACGTGCACGCCAACTAAAGCATGTGCATGCAACCTGAGGCAGTGGATCGACGGCCGGAGCACGCCGGAAACCCTCCTGAGGCTTGCCGGAGCACCCTTCGGTCGAGCCCGGCCGAGCCGGAGCAAGAGGAGGCGCCAGCAAACCCGTCCAGGTCCGCCGGACGCCGCCCAAGCAAAAGGGCAGAACCGCCGCCCACGCTCCCACAGCCAGAGACGCCGGCGAACACTCCCCGTCCACCAGACGTCGCCAGGAAGGAAGGGCCGAAGCCCCAGACCCGCCGGACATCCGCAGCCCCGCCGGAACAGGAGAGGGGCGGAGGACTCGGCGGAGGAGAAGAAGATGTCGGCGAACCCTTCGCCGACGGAAAGCCGCCCGCCCGCCGGACATTTTACTCTTTTGCTTTGTTTTTATACCTTTTTTATCATATACTTCGGAATCTACACCGTCTTTAGTTTTTGATCAATTTCAGGTAAAAAGGCATCATTATCACCGATTTTCAAGCAATCTCAATGCATGAATGAGTTCTAACCATCATTATCACCGCCGGACGGTACCGTATTTCGCAGGGGACGTTTTGGGTGAAATACGGCACTGCCGTATGAAACTGTACGCCACCGTATTATTCAGCATTTTTAATCAGAAGGTTTCAGCCGAAATATGGCACTGCTGTATAGAACTTCACGATGCCGTATTTGTCAGCGTTTTCAATCAGAAGGTTTCAGCCGAAATACAGCACTACCGTATGATCTTACACGGTGCCGTATTACTCAACAATTTTGACCAGTGGGTTTCGGCAGGAATACAGCACTGCCGTATATTCAGGCAACATTGTCACGGTACTGTATTGTTTGCCCAGATCTTGCAGAAAACAAAATACGGCACTGTCGTGATCAGATTACGGTACCGTATTTTGAAGCCCAGAACTCTGAGTTTTCCGCCGCAAAATTAAAAACGTGATTTCTTGAAACTTAGGGCACCAATTGAAGATCCGAAAAAAGGGGAAGATTCAGGATAAGAAGGAGAAGAGTTGCGAAGCAAAATGACCAATTTTTATCCACGATTGAGGGAGAATTCGAAGAAATCATCACCGCGCTAGGGTTCGTCGCCGTTCGCTGCACAGACCACCTTTGACCACGATTTTTGAGAAGAAGTTTCGCCTGAGGAAGAAGAACACACCACAGAAGTTTCGGCTTGAAAGGAGATCAATCGAGGAAGGAATCATCAAAAACGTGCTCACGACACTATTTATCGCGAAGTCAAAGACAAATTACGGGCTGTGATTTACTTGCAGCCCTATTTTGTAACTTTTACTCCTTCCTTACTATCTCCAATCATACTAAAAATCATGTTTTGCTGTGATTCTGCCATCATGTTAGCTTAAATTCTTCTTGGGACAAGAGGGTGTTATTCTCTTGATATTTCAATGACTAGATAACTTTTCTCACATCAATATATCTCTGCTATGGTTATTTTATTCAAGTGATTTATTGCCTCAATCGCTTTTAGTATCATGCTTTAACATGTTTTGGAGTTTTATGCTATGGACTGAGAAGATGATATCATAGAACTTGGAACCCTAGGATTTATTGTAAGAACTCATCGCAAGAGATTGGTTGTGCTCTTATCTTTAGATTTTAGAAGTTTATTTCTTGTTATTGACATGACCTAGAATTCGTTGTTGTTACAGACATGATAACATGCTAGAGATAGACGTTAGATTGCTAGAAAGCCTTGAGTAAAACCTGTGAAACTAAGGCGCGAGAGTACTTAGTTTTGCTTGAGATCTTGGTATTGAGATGGAATGCACGAGAGTGATTCTTAATCTCCTTATCCGAAATTCACTTATATTTAGCATTGAATTGATCTTGCACGAGAGTGAGGATCGTTCTTTGCAAACTAATTGTGCGAGAGTTAGTTAGTTTGTTTATCAAGTGAATTATATCTTAACTGTGACAGAGATAAATTGATGATTCTTTAATTCTATTTAGTTCTGAATATCAAGTTGAAGGAACCCCTAGTCCCGATTCTCTCATCCTGATTTACTTCAATTACAGTTCGATTGCTTTTTACACAATTCTCGATTCGCTTAGCTAATGAAAACTCAATTAGTCGGTACTTAACAACGAAGTCCCTGTGGTTCGATATCTTAATTATTACTTCAAGTATCCGTGCACTTGCGGATTACAACAGAACGGGAGGAGAAAGAAGCCATACCTAGGCGGACGTCCGTCCGCCGGCTCCACCACCAGCGACGTCTAAGAGATCGGAGGTGGAAGGGAAAAGGGAACGCCGCCCCTTTGCTCCGAAGCTTCCCGCACCGCCGCACCCAACCCACTGGGAAGACGTCGGAGGCTGTCACTGCTACCGGAAGCCGCTCGACGGCTGGGGAGGAGGATCGAGGGGGAGGAACGGCCACCGCCGCCATCACGACTATGTTCCGTGAACGCGTTGTGCCGTGGACGAGGGCACTGTAGCCCTAGTTGTCTCACGCACGCGAACTCCAAACGGAGCTCCGCTGTGCAGATGGGTCCACCGACCCGGTAACCCGAAATCCAACGCGTTAAGAGGGTTTGGGATTTGGGTAACGCAGTGGGCCTGGGCCTGGGCTTGGGCCCAGCGCCTGGGCCTCACATTCTCCCCCACCTGAGTTGGTCGCCATCCTCGACGACTCGAGGTAGCTCCTCAACTAAACCTCGTATACCAAACTCTGAAGCCTCTCACCAAAGAGCTTTGTCCTCAGTCCTATCTCTCTCCCGATGAATGAGAAACACTCACTGTTTACTCATCCAACAACAACCCAAGAGTCGATAACCTCCATTCTCGATAATCCTTGGATCGAACCTCTTCTGAACCATCGAAGAAGTATAATTTGGAAGCCTTGTGCCAGGTTGCTTCCTCCATAAGGGATACATCCCCTCGGATGTGAAACTCCGTACATTGGTTTAACTTACTTTGCCCTAACACCCAATGATATGAAATATCATATATCCCTCGGTTGAACACCGTTCGAACCATCGGTGGGGCTTGATAAGATAATGACCGAGAAGGATCGTCCAAATCCCAGTGAAACTTTCTCAAGCTCACATGGAATGTACAGTGCATCTACATTCTCTATTGGAGTTTCAAACGGTATGCTACTGAGTCCACTCAACTCAGCACCTCACACAGACCGTCGTATCTTCGGATAATACCCTGGGGAGCCTCCCTCACCGAGATTTTCCTTCCGATCTGCGAGGTAAGTCGGAGAAGAATTAAGTCACCCACGACTAATTCTTCGTTCCAACAACGACGATATGCATACCTGTGCATCCTTTGTACAGCCAACTCCTAGCTACCTCTAGCCTCTTGGAGTGAATTGATTCGTTCTCGAGCTTTCCGTTGAGCCACGGGGCACTTCCCTTAGGAATCCCTTCGCACCACATCAACGGAGGTTAGAGGCTGACTCCCTAACAAGCTTAAGCTCATATGAGGTGGGACCTGTGGATGATGACCTTCGCAGGTCATAGGCATTCCATGTCATATCTATCCACTTCACCCAGTCACTCTAACTGGTGATCACATAGTGACGGGGGAATTCTTCCACAAGAGCATTCACCAGCTCAATTTGTCCATCCGTCTGAGGATGATTGGCTATGGAGAAACTTACCTTGGACAAATATTTATTGAACAACATGGTTCAAAAGTGTCCAGCCAAAAATGGGCATCCATATTGCTCTCGATATCCACTTGGATGCCAAAATGTTTCACCATTTTCTGGAAGAATAGTTCTATAGCAACCCTTGCTATACACTACTCAAGTGCTGGGATAAAGAATCCACCCATGGAAACTCAATCCACGATCACTGGCACCGAGCTTATCCCGTCAACTTTAGGACCCCACCAATAAAGTCTTTGGACACCTTTGTCCAGGATGTCTCGGGAACAGGCAGTGGTTGTAACAACCCTGCCCCTAGTCTCTAATCGATCTTACCTTCCTGGCAATTTTGGTAAGTGCGAACCTACATCCTCATATTTGCGCTCGTGTTGGGACAATAGCACAGTCGTGGTGACAGGACAATTTTCCCCTTCTATCCTGGATGTCTTGCCCAAACTCTACCGTGGAGCTCCCTCAGTAGCTCCCGGCGCAGTCCGCCCATCGGCCTATCGCCTCTGGCCACGATATATCATCTGGACCCAGATAGTATTGTCGGATCATGCCCGATATAATATGCTGAACTTAGCTTTTGATCCTCCCTATCAAAAGCTGAGGCTGCTTTTATTCTGCTTGGCAGATCCCCGTCCACTCGGGATAGGGTACAACACATAAGGGCATTTAGTCTACTGAGCCTGCGAGGAGACACGTTGCCTTTACCCGATTTATGTTCCCCCATGGAACTGGAATTCACCATAGAATTCTGGCCAACATGTCTATTTTGCCGACAACTTCTTTATGTGGTGAAATGTTGTCGGACTTCATAACCTCAAGAAGGTTCTCCGCGTCCGGAGATAGTGAACTCCCACCACCTTTTCCTTCTCGTGGCCAAATAACGTCGCTCAGTCCTATTAGCTTTCAACTCCCATAAGCTAAAGGATGCCCAGCCTATAAAGGCATACCACCAATAGCTTGGTCCGAAGCTTCGGTGCGAAACTCGAAAGGCATACTGAAGTCGGGTAACTTTAGGATCGGTTCAGAGGCAATATGGACCTTCACTATCGGAAGGCCAACTGATACCGATCAAGCCACTCCCATTTCGAGTTCCCTTTTAGCAGATCACTGAGGGTAAGGCTTTCCTTGAATAGCCTTTGATGAACCTTCGATAGAAGTTCACCATACCGAGAAAACTCCACACTCGGTTTGATTTGAGGGGGCGCACCATTCCGCAATGGCTTGGACTTTTACCTTGTCCATGCGCGCTTGTCCATGGTCTATCCCAAGACCAAAGAAAGAAATCTCATCCACCACAAATGAGAATTTCTCAACTCCAATTTTCCCTCAACACTAGCTTTAGATAGCTTAGGTGTTCCTCAACGCTTGAGGAAAATACCACGATATCGTCCAAGTATTCAACTACGTAGTCATCTAAGAAAAGGGGTCAACACTTCTTATTCAGATGACAAAATGTAGAAGGGGCTTTAGAAGTTCAAAGGGCATCACTTTGAACTTAAGGACTCATATCGGGCTGCTCATATAGTTTTCCTATTTGTTGCCCTCGGCGAAACAAACTTGCCAATTAACCTGCTCTCAGGTCTAGCCTTAAGAAAACCAATGCTTTCCCTAGTCGATCTCTCAGATCAGGGATAAGCAGCATAAGATAACAGTCTCTCACCGTTATGTTATCCAAGGTTCTATAGTCCACCCAGAACCTTAGCGACCAATCCTTCTTCTTTTAGAAGAGGATCAACGCTCCATAATGATCAGCGCTCCTAGTGTCCAAGACCACTTCTATAGGTGACTCTATGCCACCATATTCCCTTTTTGGTTGGTCCCATGACACCACTTTCACTAACTCATCCCATACACCAAAAATGCCATTGCTCTACGAAGACATGTACCTTGATGACTCAATCATTCCCCAAAATTTCTTAGTTGAGTCAAGTCCTTGCTTGCAGTCTGATATGATTTCATCTTTGGACCTACTTTGCTTACCACTTATTATTGGATGATTTCATGAAAATTAATCAGTGAAAGTACTTTCCCAATAGATTACCCATCTAAGGATTGCATGTCCCTTAGTACTCTCTCTTTTGCAACTTACATGTCTGGATTGACGTTTTCTTATCATGTTTTCAAAATACAAACCTCCCACGCACATAAGAAAACAAGTACTTTCAAATATTTGTATTAAGCTCAGAAAGCAGAGGACAATATTCATACAAGGGGACAGCCACTTGAACCAAAGAGGAGCTTCAATCTTAATTCTTCACCTTCGGGGAGAGCTGATGTAGGAGCATGGCCATTTGATCCAGGATGATTCAATCCATGCCAATGTTGATTATACCTGCATATTGATTTGCAGGGCATTTTAGACAATCTTATATTATAAACATGATCTATGTTTCATTTCAGCATTTTGTAGCACTTCATGTGCCTAGGGGTATAGCCTTAGGGGGTATAGCCTAGGAGTTTGTTTTCTTTTAAGTTGTTTATTTTCCTAGATGATGTAGTAGATTGCATTAGCCTAGGTTTGAGTCCATGTAATCATACAAGACACCTTTGACCCCTCAATGCAATCCTCAAGTCAGCCATCCAACCAAAGCCAATCAAGTCAATATCAAGACAATTCAACAAGTCAACATGCAAGGAAGACAACCTCCAGCTCTTATATTCGCATGCATCGCAACAACCATCAAGCTATCTAGACAAGCCAACCAATAAGCTGCTAACACAGCCAACCAACAAGTACCCAGCTAGCAAACAACCCTTGTATGCGCATCCACCAGTGTAGTCAACCTCCACCTAGTTTTAGGACAACAAATCAACTCACAAAATCCCACACTACCATTGTTGCCACACCCAAAGAAGAAACATCAATTAAAGACATGTACACCTCTTTATGCGTGACTAACAAATAGGGCAAAATCAGCCACAACTCCACACTCCACCTCCTTGTCCTGCCCAAATGAAGTAAAGCCTTCAATGCGCCTATTTAGCAGCCTGCATGTTCCCGTTGAGGATTTTGGAACATTGAGAGGGAAGGGTTTTAAGCCCTTGTATTGGGTTTTGAGATTGGACAACTTTTGATGAAAAATTGAAATCACTTGCATTTGAGTGTGTTGTGTGTGTTTGGTGCCGAGAACCCCCCTCTTCTTCTTGCCTCCTCTTCTCTGCCGAGACTTCCCCTTCTTCTCTTCAACCTTCAAGTGAGTGAGCTTGAGCATTGGTTGTTGTAGACTGGACGTGAAGGACCATTGGAGGATAGAAGCTTGGCAGCTCCCTTGAAGCCCACGACTATTGGTTGAAGAACTGAACAAGACCCCTTAAGGACCCTTGTTAGTCTAGGAGGTTTGGAACTTGTAATCTCTCCAACCTCCAGCTGCTATTTGATTTGATTATAGGCCATTTAATCACCCTTGCTTAGAACCTCAATGCTAAGATTCAGGAGCAGGGGGATTCAAAGAAAGGGGTTTTGGCCCCCCTTCCCTAAAGGAGGCCTTGGGTAACATCTTCCCTCTTCCTCCCTATGTTTGTTGTGATAAACCTGTTGTGTTTTCCTATTTACCCCAAAGAGCTATTAACTTAAGTGATCTAGGACCCTTTTGGACTGAACTTTAAACCCCTAAATCTTGTCCAGCATTAGAATCTTCTTCCCGAGGCTAGCACCGAGCAAGGAAGAAGAGAACTTGAGGAGTCAGTTGTCTGTGAGACTGTAGAGGGCGCCTCTACATCAACTTATCTCAGCACGCTCTTAAGGTATTTAATCTATCTCATCGTGTCGATCCCCTCGTAGATCGATTCTACTGGGTTTTTGGGACTGACATGTTTTTGGCAATTGCTTCCGCTATGTATTAATAAAATTTTAAAAGTTCTCGGGGTTTCCCAACATATAGAGAATGTACCTAAGAGTTCAGATGTGAACTTTAAGTTTGCTGGAGAAGTTAATCGTCGCCTGAGAAGATAATGTTCGTCGATGAAGACTTAGGCCCTTGCTAAGCCAGTCCTAGTCTTCTCAATGTCAGCTACCCTCTAGCCAATGTCTCAAAGTCTCATCCCTCACTAGACCTCATCGCCAATGGTAAAAGTGTCTTCGAAGATGATGGAGAAGAGAAGATGGTGAAGAACTCTTGTCCACAATATCGTTCACGCCAAAAGCTCTCGCCAAAGGTGGAAGATGAGATATCATGAATGATTCTTGCCCTCCAAAGCTCATGCAAGTTTTCTTTTTTTGTTTTCTATTCTTGGCAATCTTGAAGAACACCCCCACGACCATGTATTTGCGCTTGGGGTAGTGGATCTAGGTTGATCAGCTCCTCGACTCGCTCTGCTAAGCTTCATGGACATGGAAGTTCACAAAGTGCGCCACTCCTATAGAAAATAGCTGCATTCGCATATTGGGTCAGTTCCCAACACAGATAAGTCTCTAGGACGCGCCTAGAACTCGAGTTTGAGTCTCACTTGTGTCCCAGTCTTCAACATATTTAATGCTTCCTCAGCGCACTCTATGCACTGTGCCAATGCGTATGAGGCCTTCCGCTCTTTAGTAGACAACATGCATACACATCCTATACAAATGTTAGTGTTTTTGTTCCTATCTCCTTTAGATAGGCCTTTCAACTCTAGGCCTCACCACAAGTGAGTGTATATGTGCCCCTGATCATAACCTTTATGACTGAGTGATGACATGCATTTATATAATATTTTTAGTATGCTTTTACTACAAAATATCTCTAGGCCTCACCACAAGTGAGTGTATATGTTACTCATTTTGGCTTAAAATATTTTGTTTGTTCGGAATCTTCACCTTTGTTCGTCTTTGTCATATTTCAGGGGAAAACGACCAAATTTTGATGAATTTTGAAAGATCCAAGTGCCCGAATAGATTCTAGAAGTCAAGACGAAGGTACCCACCAAATTTCATGCAAGTCGGAGCTAGTTTGAAAATTACACCCCGCCCGTAATTTTTATCACGACTATAATTTCCTAGGTACAAAATTCCAAAATCCACAGAAAGAATTACGGCCTACCCATGATTTTTATCGTGGCCGTAATTTCTGCCCATGATTTTTATCACTGTCATAATTCTTCCAGGTTCTTTTTTCAGAATACACAGAAAGAATTGTGGCCTGCCTGTGATTATTTTCACGGCCGTAATTTTGTTTGCCAAACTTGAGTTTGACTCCGTTTCTTGCCCAATTTGGCTCGTTTTTGAGCCAAATTTTGGGGAAACCCTAATCAAGTGATGGGGAACTCCTAAGGAGCAATTATTAGGGGCTTTTGGCAAGGATTTAATGCAAATTCGATAAAGGAGCAAAATCAAGGGTGAATGACAACGATTTTCACTTTCTCACCGGAAAAGCTTCATTTTTTTCAGTCGGCTAGAGTTGATCTTCATCAAGGAGCCTTGATTCTCATCTTGCTAGTCAATTATATTTTTATTTTATGAATTTTGTAATCAAAACATGGATTTTTACAACGTGAACATGGACACCATGCTAGCGTAACTACTTCTTCATGACTTGGGTGTAGCCCTCTTTGTATTATGACTTGATCATTGATTTCCTTTTTACGAAGTAATTTACTTGTGTTAGATTCAATTATTGTTGTGTTTATTTATGTAATGATTACTGACCATAATTTGCATGTTAGAGAAGTCGCAAGAAGTACTGAGAGGTGAATTGCGATGTTTGATCTACAGTTTTTGGACAAGTTGATTTGAACACGAGAGTAGTTCGAATTGGCTTGAGAGATTTTATTGATTTGTCAAGAACCCATTAGGTCTATTTTGAATTAATAACCCCGAGAGTAGAGGATTAATTCGGATAGACACCGGATTGTACTATTGAGAGGCGACAATCTATACATGCAGATAGATCCCATTCGGCACAGTAAATCCTTCTTAAGATATTTTTAATTATAAAAAGTCATGAAACATAGTATGGTGAACCTGAGGTCTTAATTTTTCATAATTTGATTGCAACCCATTCATTTTTTCATTCTTTCTTATACAAAAATTAAACCTTTTTCCGAATCATCTAGCTAACGATCCTAAGATAAGTTAGTACTTAGTCATTGGTCACTGTGGGATCGGGCAATCTGTACATGCGGATAAATCCCCTTCAGCACAGTAAATCCTTCTTAAGATATTCTTAATTAGAAAAGTCATGAAGCATAGTGTGGTGAAACCGAAATCTTGAATTTCCATCAATTCGATTACAATCAAAGTCTGTTTCACTATTTCTTCAATTTAGTTAAGAGAAAAATACTCTTTTTCTTAATTATTTAGTTAACAATCCTGAGTAGAGTTAGTACTTAGCCATTGGTCCCTTTGAGATTGATATTTTTATTACTTCAATACTTTTGTGCACTTGCGGATAACATCAAGTTTTTAGCGCCGTTGCTGGGGACCAATTTCGCCAATATTGACTTAATCGAAGGATTGCTAGACTAGATATTTTACTGTATTTTTGTTGTGATTTTTTTTATAATTTTAATTTTTGTAAATACTTCATAAATTTTTAGATTTTTATTTCTTTCGTATAAATTAAAAATTTTGTGTTATCTCTGCTTTAATCTCATTTGGTTTTTGTAAAAAATTCTTAGTTACTTCTTTATTGCTTTTTAGTTTCTCTAGTTCTAACTTCATTTTGCTTATTTTTATTTTTGTTTACCCTTCTATCTATTCCTAATTGCTATTGCTTGTTTATGCCTAGGAGTTCTCAGGATAGAAAGCTATTCAAAGAGGATCTAGAGATCAAAAGAATATTCCGGCTCCAATGAAAATAGAAAGGAATTGGATTATTTGAGCATTATCAAACATCAAAGATGGACGGTCATAGATCATTGAGGGATTTTGCAATCCCGAATGTGCAATGGGTCCACTATAGTGTTGCTCATCCCACCATTGAGGCAAACAATTTTGAAATCAAGTCATCCTTGCTTTCCATGGTTCAACAGAACCAATTTGGAGGGTTGCCTTCTAAGGACCCTTATATGCATCTCTCGATTTTTCTTGAATACTGTGACACACTTAAAATGAATAGGGTTACTAGTGACGCACTTCAACTTAGACTCTTTCCTTTTTCTCTCAGGGAAAGAGCGCACGCTTGGCTACACTCCCTTCCGCATGGTTCTATAACAACTTGGGAGCAACTTTTGAATGTATTCTTATCAAAATACTTTCCTCCAAGCAAGACTACGCAACTTCGGATTCAAATAATGAGCTTTGCCCAAAGAGATGATGAATCTTTATATGAGGCATGGGACAGATTTAAGGAGCTACAGAGAATATGCCCTCATCATGGCCTTGAGAAATGGGTAATTGTTCATACTTATTATAATGCACTTAATTACAACACTTGTATGACAGTTGATGTCGCCGCCGGTGGCACAATAATGAATAAGAATGTAAAGGATGCAATAAACTTATTTGAGGAAATGACTTTAAATCAGTATTAGTGGATAAGTGAGAGAGGGCCATCTTCTACGATGCCAGGTATGTATAATTTAGATGCTATTACTTCATTGACTACCAAGGTTGATTCTCTTTACTAATAAAATTGATTCTTTGAACTTTAATTTTGCCACTGTTAATTAGGGATGGCAATGGGGCAGGTCGGGGTCAGGTTTTACCATCCTTGACCGGACCTCCACTTCCCTAAAGCCATCCCCGACCACAAACCCGATGGGTTTAGAAAACCCAACCCCACACCTAACCCCGTCTGACCTAAAAAATAAGTATATATTATAAATAATATTTTTAAATTATTTTTCATTCCATATTCATAATATATAAATAAAAAATATTTTACATAAACTACACAATCATTTTTACATCAAATTACTATAAATTTAGTACCTAAATTATAACTTAGAAGGGGTAAATTTATCATTTTAATGATCGGGGCGAGTTCGGGGTGGGTACCTGAATTCCCATACCTGACCTCGACCCGACTTTATCCCGTCGGGTTTTCCCCGAACCCGACCCAAGACCCAGTCAACTCGGGTTTTCCCCATTGACTTCGGGTCAGGTCGAATCGGGGTGGGGCAGGGATGGGTTTTCTTATCATCCCTACTATTAATTCTGTTTCATGAGAGATTTGTGGTAATGCAAGACATTATATGCAAGAATGTCAGTTGAGAATATCCACACAGAGTGAGTGCAATTTTGATCAAGTTAACTATAATGCTAGACCTCAAAATGACCCATACTCAAGCACTTACAACTCAGGATGGCGGAACCATCCAAATTTTTCTTACAAGAACAATCAAAACCCAACACCTCAAGACAACTTCAAACTGATGTAGGGGGGAAGCATGTAGTAAAACTAGTGATGCAAAACTCAATTATTTATTTTTTTTTGAATTTTTAGAAAATATCAAATTTCACAAACAACCCAAAATTTAGTGCTACAGAAAATTATTATTTAAGAAAAGTAACTATATGTTGTAGGAGGATCCAGTGATCCAAAAATTGAACCAATTAAACCAAGTTCTAGAACAACACTAGTTCTTTTGAATGACATGAAAAATAGATGATGAAGAGTTGTCAACAATTTATAACATTTGCAACAATATAGCAAGTCAGATTATTCAATATAAAGCAGTGCAGAATCTTATCAGTCTTGACTTTTGCAATGCTTCCCAAGTTGATCTGGTGATTCTTTTAGTGGAACCAAGTTATCAGATCTATAGAGTGAAACCTGTTCTTCATGCTCGTGTCAGAGATAAGAGGTTCTATCAAGTCTAAACACGTTGAATACCTGCAAGAACAAGGCTAATCAGATTAGTTTTCAGAACAATTGCAGGAGTTAATCAAATATGAAAAGTTGCTAAGTATCCTTGATTGATCTGAGGAATCTGGATTCAGTCCAACTGGTCCATATGATAGAACAAGATTTGGTCTTTTTATTCGTGCCAGAGTTCTGGAATTTTGTTGCGCCATTTGCTTAAGATACCTGCAAGAAGAAGCTTAGTCAGATTAGAATTACTAGGACTCGAAACAGAAGGCACGAGACATTCTGGAAATAGGGGAAATTGCATAAGAGGGCAAGGGTCGTCGACGTTCGGCCGGTGATGGACCAAACCCAAAACTGCTATAACTGGAGGTCGTTGAGGTTGTTGTGACATCGTGGGTGGAGTTTGGAGGTGGACGGTGGCAGGTCGGAGGAGAATCACGCGGAAGAGTCGTGTTGGGGCGGAAGCTGGGTGGAAATAGGGGACATCGCGCTGGAACAGGATTCATCGCCGGACGGCCGGTGGTACACGGATGGTGAACCTGCTACGATTGGAAGTTCTTATGATGATGGTGAGGAGGTGTACGGAGTTTCGAGATGAACGGAGGCTTCGCAGAGGAGATCTGTGCTGGAAAGCGGGACTAGGTCGCGAGCAGGGCGGAAATAGGGGATCGAAGTCGGCGTTTCGATTCCGGCGATCAGAACAAGGGATGGGCGGATGCCAGCGGCTGAATGTTCGTCTTGGTGAGGAGGAATGATGCCCGAAGTTTTGTGAGGATCAGACCGGCGGATCGTCGGCGGCGTGCTCACAGAGTTTTGGAAGATTCTGGGAACACTCGTGATTTGGAGAATTTGGTTTCGGGAGGAAGAAGGATTAGAGAAGAGAGGAAGAAGGAGGGGCTCAGCCCTAGAAGAAGGAGAGACGAAGGTAGGCGACACAAGAGCCTCAGAGGAGAAGAAAAGAGACATCCGATGCCATGGACGAAGAACTATTTCCTTCAACAAAATCTGCTTTACAATGGTGCAAGCGAGAGTTACATATAGGTGATATTTGTGAATGTTGAAGCTTGGAGACGTTGCTGGTGAACGTTGCAACTTCCTTTCTTGGGCAGCATGGAGACGTTGAAGCTTTCCTTGTGGGCTGAGCGAAGGTGGATGCAAGGAGACGTTGAGCTTTCCTTTCTTTGCAGCATTGGCTTGATGAGATAAGCGTTGTGCTTGATTGGCTGATTTGCAGCTGAGATTCTCTCCTCCATTGCTTGGCGTGAACGCTTGTCATGATTGTGGAATTGATTTAAGTATGCAACAACTTTTATTTGGAAGGTGTCTTGAGCATAACTTGAAATACTTATTTATTGAGCTAGCTTTGAAAGTGACCATGCTAGCTTATTTGTGAGCCTTCGAGCCTTCGTCTATGGCACTCGTAGACTCCACTTGTGCCTTCTTGGCCTGTGGTCTCTGCCCCCATCACAAACAAACCCCTGGCTTCCAACAAATACAATGTAGCTAGCCTCAGGCCCCTCAAAAGTGTCACTTGGATGCTACTTGAGAACTTAATAGCTGCACAAACAAAGCGTAATAATGAGTTCAGACAAGTAAGTGAAACTATAAAGACTCTGGTATCTAAGATGGAATCTATGGCAATCCACCAAAAGATGCTAGAGATCCAGATAGCACAACAGACCAGCTCTTCGAGTAGATTGATAGGGAGGCTACCCGGGCAACCAGAGGCAAACCCACGCAAGTACTGAATGCTATTACAATATGCAGTGAGAAACAACTAGAGGAACCATGGGCAAGCGACGCAACGCCATACCAAGAGGTGCAAAATTATGAACCTATTGAGCATTAGGAAATCAAAGGTGACTCATCTTCACAAGATACGGAACAAGAACCGGTGTACATTGCACCTCCACCATATAAACCACCGATTCCTTTTCCCCAAAGGTTGGTAAAAGTAACACTTGATGAGCAATTTGGGTCATGTAATAGTGTAGACATCTTGGATAAAATGGTTGAGGAAACTAATATCATCCAAACTAGTGAAAGCCATTTGGAAATTTGTATAATGGATGATGATGATGATGAAGATGATGATAAGGTGACTGAAGCTAATGTCAAAGCCTACTCTTAACCACTTGATGCAATTCCTGCCATTGACATATATAAGGTAGAACTAGAAAATTCATACCATGCTGCTCTTGAGGTAAGTAAAAAATCTAAAAATTGAACTTAGAACTCTTCCAAACAATGCGAGGTATAAATTTTTGGGCATAGACTTTACTTTTTTCTATAATTAATGATGTAGAAGAACATGAAAAACAAACAAGTTCAATAATAGATAAGTTCAGAAAGGCTATAGGGTATTCTTTTGATGATATTGTGGGTATTAACTTTTATTTTTGCTTACATAGATTGTTCGATATGACAACGATTCACCTACTACTTTGGATATTTACTTTGGTGGGCGAACTTGTAAAACGACAAAAACGCAAGAAATTACATCCTCTATACTTTGCCACTGATTCACCGTCGACACCATGATGATAGTTTTTGGTCAAGCTAGCGACCTTAAACTTAGTGCTTTTTGGGAGGCAACCCAAGCACTATCTCTCTTTTCCATTCACAATTTTTATTCTTGTGTTATTTTACTTCTTGGTAGTATAGGTTAGTTATTTACTTTTGGGAGTTATGTTATGAATCTTATATGATGCTTTTAGAATGGTTTCCCCTTTTGATCATTATCTATATTTTATGTAGGAGCTTTGTGATACATTTACCGGGAAGCAGCCAACTCTAAGGAGGAGAGAGGTTCAGATGATGACGTGGACGAGTAGTGCTCTGTGAGTATCCTTGCTTCCACTCTCTTACTATTGTTTAATTGCATCGAGGATGATGCACTCTTTATGTAGGGGAGGATATGCTTTATTTGTTTCGTGGTGGTTATTGTATAACTTTGACTTTACTGTTTGACTTGTGGTTTGACGCCATGTGTTAGGCGCATTATGATGTTTTGATGTATTTTGATTAGCATCATATGTGGACGCTATACTCATTTTGCTCTACTCATTGTATTAGGAATATTAATATCTTTTGGATGCATGTGGTTCTATTGATGATGATGTGTGGTTCTATATAGTTGATGATTTGTGCTGTGGATGATCATACCAATGCCTATGAATGGATTAATTGCTCCATGTGTTGAATTTATTTCTTCAATATATATATATATCCTCATTTTGATTTTCCATCGATTGTTCATAAGATTTTGGTAAATAGAATGTTTGAGGAGTGAGATTCAAGAGTGAAGCATCCTTTTCAAATAAGGTAAGTAGATGAGTATAATTTTCTTGAATTGATATTGATTGATTAGCCTTGTATATGTTTGGTCTATTATGTTATTTGTCAGGAAGAAAGAATCCAAAATCCAAAAATTAAAAAAGAAAAAAAAGAAAAAAAAGGACTCCTCTACTCGGCACTACCAAAAATTGGCAATGGTACCGAAGACATGAGTTGAAGTCTTAAAAAAAGAAAATAAAAGTATGTATCTGTGTGAGTACATGCCAAAGAAAAGTCATTTGACATTAACTCTGCTATCTTTGACTATGAGTCGCAACTCCGCTAGCTTAAAGATATGAGTTTTATTACATCGGCTATGTACTCTAAATTCGTCACCAGAAAAAAGGTAGTAATCGATTTAGAGAATGTCTAAAAATAAATATAGAAAAAGATTTTGGAGGTCCTATTCCTGTAAATAAAAACATTATGGTGTTGAACTGAATACAAGGAGAACACATGAGATTGAGATAATTCAGATTATTATACAAGTTGCAAACTTTATTTGTTTTGAATTGTGAATCTTAAGGATTAAATTCTAAAGATAATTTATTTCTTTAGAAATCTTTTGTGACATGAGTTGGAAATCTTTAATGAGTGATTATATTTTGAAAGTTTATTTTTCATTAATGAGTTATCTTTTCCATACTCAGCATTATTCTTTGATTTACTTATTTGCTTGAGGACAAGCAAAAGTTTAAGTCTAGGGATATTTAATGACATACATTTATATAATACTTTTAGTATGCTTTTACTGTAAAATATCTCTCTTTTCTATCATATTTTTACTCATTTTGGCTTAAAATCTTTTGTTTGTTTGGAATCTTCACCCTTGTTCATTTTTGTCATATTTCATGGGAAAACGACCAAATTTTGATAGATTTTGAAAGATCCGAGTGCACGAATGGATTCCAAATGTCAAGACGAAGCTACCCACCAAATTTCATGCGAATCAGAGTTAGTTTGAAAATTACACCCCGCCCGTAATTTTTATCACGACCGTAATTTCCTTGGTACAAAATTCCAGAATCCACAAAAAGAATTACGACATGCCCATGATTTTTATCATGGCTGTAATTTCTGCTCGTGATTTTTATTATGGCTGTAATTCTTCTAGGTTCTTTTTTCATAATACACAGAAAGAGTTATGGCCTACCCGTGATTATTTTCACAGCCGTAATTTTGTCCACCAAACTCGAGTTTGACTTCATTTCTTGCTCGATTTGGCTCGTTTTTGAGCCAAATTTTGGGAAAATCCTAATTATTTGATGAGAAACTATTTAAGCAAACTAAAGAGCAATTATTAGGGTCTTTTGGCAAAGGATTTAACACAAATGAGATAAAGGGGCAAAATCAAGAGCGAACGGCGACGATCTTCACTTTCTCATCAGAAAAGCTTCATTTTTTTCGGTGGGCTGGAGCTGATCTTCATCAGGGAGCCTTGATTCTCATCTTTATAGTCAATTATATGTTTATTTTGTCAATTTTATAATCAAAACATGGATTTTTACAACGTGAATATGAACACTATGCTAGTGTAACTTTTTCTTCAGGACTAGGGTGTAGCCCTCTTTGTATTATGACTTGATCATTGATTTCCTTTTTACGAAGTAACTTATTTGTGTTAGATTTAATTGTTGTTGCATTTATTTACATGTTGATTACTGGCTATAATTTGCATGTTAGAGACATCGCAAGAAGTACTGAGAATTGAATTGCGACGTCAGATCTACAATTTTTGGACAAGTTGATTCGAACATAAGAGTAGCTCGAATCGGCTTGAGAGATTTTATTGATTTGTCAAGAACTCATTGAGTCTATTTTGAGTTAATAACCACGAGAGTAGGGAATCAATTCGGATAGACACCGGATTGTACTGCTGAGAGGGGGCAATCTGTACATGCTGATAAATCCCCTTCAGCACAGTAAATCCTTCTTAAGATATTTTTAATTATAAAAAGTCATGAAACATAGTGTGATGAACTCGAAGTCCCGATTTTCCATAATTTGATTGCAACCCATTCGTATTTTCATTCTCTCTTATACAAAAATTAAGCCCTTTTCCGAATAATCTAGCTAACGATTCTAAGATAAGTTAGTACTGGTGAATCCGAAATTCTAAATTTCTACCAATTTGATTAAAACCAAAGTCTATTTCACTATTTCTGCAATTTAGTTAAGATAAAAATATTCTTTTTCTTAATTGTTTAGTTAATAATTCTAAGTAGAGTTACTACTTGACCATTGCTGACGTGGGATCAATATTTTTATTACCTTAATATTATCATGCACTTGTGTATAACATCACTAAATAAGAATGGGGAAGCATCCCTTATGTTCTCTGGTGTTACAATATACATATGATTATATAAACCAGGACACTTTCCATGTGTACCACATATATAGCGGTCATATCTAAATAGTGTCCACACAATTCACATCCATCCAATGGTAACATCCGTGTAAGAACCGAAGCTCAGGCAACCCAAAACACGCATACTATCGATACCCTAATTGAATCGATCACTAGTGCTATTATCTGTACCGTAGGAGCTGCTAATAAGATATTGCCCAAAAGTTGTCACTGCCATTTCTAAACTTTTTTAATTAATTTTTTTTTTGTTCATCTATGACGGATTATCTTTGATTCTAATTTATTGAAAAAGTTATTTTCCTTGTCATGAACTAATCTAGTATTGGGAACAATGTTAGCATCACCTAGGTAGGCCAGCCAGCCATAATTGAACGACCCTCCTTAACTTGACACAAATTTACCTCAAAGCTATTTATACTCGCTGACATTATGTTTTTGAAGGTGTCAGTTGGATTATTTATGGTTGGATATATAATATAATATGTGATTTTGCTGTATATCTTTAATTTTTTTTTATATTTACATTCTTATGATTTTGTGTACATCAACTACTGCTGCAATTTTCCAAAAATTTTGAATGAACCTCTAGAATTTTCAAAACTAAATCGACTTGTATAAACTAAATATTATAAATTGAACCGTAACAACTTTATAGTTAATTGGAGGTGTACAATTTTCAGATATTAGTAGGCCCTTCAATTTATATGAACTTTGTTCGTTTTATACATTTATAATGAATTGTCTATCTCAAACATATGCACTCTAATATTAAGTTATTGTAAAATGCTACAAACTTTTGGAGCAGAGTTATCAACATAACAAGTAAATACTTTCTATTGATTATTGAATTAGTGATGGCGCTTATGTAACTGAAAGAAATAAAAAAGAAGACAAGACTAAAAAAAAAGGTATATAAGTGATGAAGAGAAAGATTATCTAAAAGGACATAACAAACATATCTTATGGGCGTTCACATGAAAGAAATTAATTCACCCTGCCCACCTTTCTCATGATTTTGACTCTTCATTTTAATGTCAAATCAATGAATTGTTTTCAAAGATTAAAAGGGTCCATATTATATCATATGAGGGGACACACGGTGTGAATGTTCCCTTTACACAAGTCATATCCACGTTACAAATGTCTCTATCTAATTATAATTTTTTATATCATATAATTATGAATCCAACAACGGATTTAATCATTAATTTTTACTAAACAGATACCTTGATTTACATCTTACCAAAAAAAAAAAAGAAAAAAAGGAAAAAAAAGAGAGGGATAAGCACTAGCGGACATTTAATTTACCAATCCAACATCGCTGTTGCTTTTTTGTTTCGTAATTCGTATCCCCCTCGCTGATGCAGCTGCTGCCTGGTGGTAGGGGGGGATGGATGTCTCAACGGATACGCGCATTTACTTGTTACCAAATGACTGACATCCAAAATTCATGCGTGGGAGGATGTTTCGCGTTGCCTCATCCAACCCCACTGCGCGTGGGTCCCACTCAAATGTAATGTATGTATTTAAACTTTTTGGGGGCGGTGAAGCGGCAGACGCTCTTCCCACCATCGCACTCGCTCTTGTCGGCGTCGCAATTGCTTTCTCCGTCCGTCCTCAAGCCCCAGCCACTTGGCCCTGAAGCGGACAGCGATGTCGATGGATGTCGAGCGCCGGACACAAGTCACTTGTTCCAGGTAGATTATACTGTTCATTCACTCTATCATCTCCTGTGTGTTCTTCGCTGCTCTTCTGATCCGAGCCAGCAATGAACCGAATCCTCTGCTTTTATGTGCGAAATCGACTTTCTGCTAGAGCGAAGCAACACTCTGGTTAGATTAGTTTGGATTCTCGTTACTTTTTAAGACAGCAGCGTTTCAACTGCTGGTGACCTTGTTGTCGAAAGCTCGAGCTTCTTTCTTCCCGGTCGTCGTTTGGGGATTTCGGATCGAGAAACCCTAGTGCATTCCAAGTCTTTCTTCTTGATGAGGTCGGCTTCTGCTGATCCTATTTTCCGTGTTAGACTACTTAGTGTGACGGACTAATCCACTGCATTTCTTTGATCTCTATGCCCTACCCATTTTTCTCACTTTCTCGAATGGTTTCCTTCTTCTTTCCTGATTATCTAGTCGCACTTTGACCGAGGAAACAAATTTCGTAGCAATTTATTCCATCTGTTTTTTTTTCTTTTGTGATTTTTCAGTTCCTGACGTGTCCAGAAGAGGGAGGAGCTGACTGATCGTTTTAGAAGAAGAAATTACTTGTCGAGCTCTAGTCTTCTAAGAATCAATGCTGAATGGTGAAGCTGTTTCTCCATCTCAAAGTGGAGTGCTGGGAAAGGAACATGGGCTACCTTCGCAGGCAAGGCCCATGGATGGACAAGTACAACTTCCAACGCTCAGTATAGTGATCTCGCAACCGGAGGACACTCCAAACTCCGATGTGAGCATCACAAAAAATGGAGCCTCACAAGGGAAGGAGCCAATCATTCCAGTGTTAGCAGCAGTTGCCTCCAAAAAGGTGTTGTTGCCGAGGTGTGAGAGTTACAATGATCAGTGCAGGTGACTGCAAAATAACACAGTCTTAAGTTACCTTATTAATTTTACTTATATGTATTGATCAAGTGAATAGAATTACCAACAAGTTCGCTTCTTATGGTTTGTTCCCATGTAGATTAATTTCGAAATACAACTTTCAGCAATAGTCCAACGTCTACTTTTTATTATATTTGGTTAATTTCTGAATAGATCTAAAATTTAATTATTTACTTTTTATCAACTTGACCTTTTTAATCTCTCTTTAATGTGAAGTCAGCTCTGTCAAAATGTGCTATAATGTCATCCAAATTCTCCCAAATATATGTATGACTCTAAATTTCCTGGTAGAAACAATCATAACTCAATCTCTGATTATTTGTTTTCTAACAATTTTATTGTTAGTTTTATCATTTTTATTTTTTTTAAAGAATTGATTTATGAAATATACCAAAAATATTTTATCTTGCTATTTTGCCCTTACGAACCAATTACGTGCATTGGACACAATTGGTTGTCATAAAGATTTGGATCATTATTTGCAGTATCAATATTTGACTGACCAAGATATGAAACACTGGCTCCACCAAATTGGTAAAATTACAACTTGAAAACATAATCAGAAACAAACAGAAAGAGAAATTAGGAAAACTACAAAACTTTCTTAAAAAATCAACGCAAGAATTATTTAAATTTATTAACCTTCTTCAAACACCTAATCACTTCACATGAAGTCGTCAGATGACACAATTGGGGAACATGCATCATAGAACATGACGGAAATAAAAAATCATTTCCTACTAAGGATATATGCAAAGAGAGAAGTTAGATTAAAGTTGCCCCTTTAGAGCACGACAAGATCTAATATCAAGCAAAAGCACTTGTGCACTTTCCCTTTATGGTATCTATACATGACTAGATAGAACCTCTTCTTCTTTCTACTCTCTAGAGAGCTTCAACTGCCATATATTTTTCTATCTACATTAAATTATTTAGTAGCACACAAGTTGTTCTTGCCTCATTTAGTGCAATATCATTTGTCCCTTTCTAAAGAAGTGATACATGAGAAAGTAGGGTTTTCAATAAGCTTTCTCCTTATACTTACTATAATTAGACAACATCAATGTCACCATTACCATAAGTAACTACCCTACCCAGTTCCCATCTCCATGTGTGACATTTAGATTGATCTAAAATTTGAATTAAATATTTAATTTGATTAGACAAAAAAGCTTCATATCTTTGGTTTGAATAAAATAAGTAGATTCCTGCAATACTCATTTTTCTCTTTATAATTCATAGCATACTCTATTATATTTATGGATGGCGTTTGACTTTTGAAAGCATACATGTGATTTTGTGGGGAAGGTTTTCTACACTTATGAAGCTAAACTACTGAGTGTTATGAAAGAAGCGAGAAGAGAAGATCGCTTATTCAGTATAAGAAAGCCAATAGAACAACAAGTTGCAGATGGTGCGCACATGACAAAAACAAGAAAAAACAACCACGATATAACAACAATCTTACAACAAACTATGAAGATAGAACATGCATAAACACTCAAAATGTGGACTCACTTAGGGAATGAAGAGACAATTGATGCACACACTTCGACAAGTTACCGCACTATCTGCTTCCATCATTGATATACATAAACCTAGTATTACACATTAGTTACGATGCTAGTTGTTGTGGAAGTGGAGATAATACCTTCATAATGCCTTTAAAGATTACAAAGCAAAGAGAAAAGAAGGGTGGTTTCTCTTGCTGGAGTAATAGTTCCAAGGTAGAAGGAACTCAACTGGTCTAAACCAAATGTACTAACACTATGCTACAGAGGTACTGATACCATATTGGACTGGTATGTAGGCAATATAGATCAGTTTTTAATTCCTTGATCTAGATTGTCCTTACGATGGTGATAAAGTTCCTAATTGACACAATCCTTTTAGAACCAACCATAATTGTATGTGTGAATATTTTCTTGACAACTTGATAGTTAATTTTTGTGTTTTAGTTTCTATCGAAATTGATTTATAGGTATAAACATTTTTTAATACTAATTGCCATCATGAATTGGTTATGTGAACCTTGGATGTGATTAATTTTGAGGCACATTTTATTGAGCTAATAGGGTGAGGACACTTTTGGTGGCAATATTACAATTTTATTAAACTGAGAGGTGATTTGAGTTGAAAAGGATAACGAGTCAATTGATAAAATGTTGAATTTCTTCAAATGAACCCTTTTACCATTTTCACCTGCAAACCTATTGTTTTGGATGTACTTAGGTGGCCATAGTATAGAAACTCCTTCTTGAATAAAATATCACTTCTTGTTGGTGTAGCAGAAAGAGGAGATGGGGATATAGAGAAATTTAAGTGACAAAATTTAATAATTTATTAAAAAAAATGGAAGCATTTCCTGTAATAAACTATCATATATATAGGTTTTAAACACTAACACAAAACAGTAATAAACTACCATACATATGCGTAGCTACCCACTACCCATGACCTGATGGTTACAAGACTTAACTACCAACTAGCACATGATTGCTTCTAACCCAATTGACATCTTTTTTTTTCCACAAAGAACTTGACTTGACTGTGATGGGTTAAATTGGTGCTTAACTTGAATGCTGAGATGAACTAGGTTTAAACATACTGGTCATTGTAGGGGCAGCAAGCATAGAACAAGATGTAGCTTCCACTTATTATTCTTGAGCTTGAAGATACTTATTGTAAGTTCCGAAATCTTTGAAGATCAACTTATTGATGTATTTATTAAACCCTTGACTGGGAATAATTTTTCTATAATTTGTACTATGCTCAGCATGATTGATATATATGCCCCGTTTATTGGTGAGTGTTAGAAGAATAGGAGTTTAGTTCCACATAGATCAGTTTTGGTTTGTACACATTATAAAGGCTTATGTAAGGCCATGAATGGTTGTAGTTTAGACCAATGAAGAATAATTATAACCTTTTATTTAGTCCAACATATATGAAGACATAATCGTGATGTTTACTGAGGAAGATAAGATGATTGGTTTGTTACTAGAACAATGAAATGAGAAAAAAAGAAAGAAGAATGTGATGAGGAGGAACAAAAATACAAATGGGGCTCTAATACCAGACTAGCATATAATAGAAGAGAAGATGGAAGTGGATAAAGAAATTTGTGAGAGAAGACTAGATAATTCATTCAAAAATTGTATACCTTCTTTATAACAAAGCTATCTACTGCAAATGTTCTGCTTAAAATGGATGAACAATTGAATTAATAGATCTAATGTACTAAAAACAACCTTTTCATATTTGTAAATATTCATTAAGATTTAACCAGTTTCTTATGTTAATATTCTTCTTCTCTCATATTGTCTAATGCCAAGATGTATTTTTTTATTTTACTTGAGCAGAGTATGCCAGCAGCAAACAGAAGAACTTCTTATTGATCTTGGGTGCAGATGCCGAGGTGAGCTGGCAAAAGTGCACCGTTCTTGCATAGACATTTGGTTCCGTACTAAGGGTTCTAATAAATGCGAGATATGCCAGTATGTCTACTACATATGGAAATATTTAACCTTTCACTTGGGCTAGTGTTACTGTTTGATGTTGAGACCTTTTCTGCAGGCAGGTGGCTTCAAATGTACCTTTTCCAGAGCCCCATCCAAGTGTAAGCTTATAGATATGACCATTAACACCTGATTGATGTTATGCTATACTGATGTTTGTCAATTTTTTCTGGTTAGAATTTCTACATTTAGTCAGATGCTACATCAGGTGTGTGAAATAAAATGCATAATCAATATCATATCTGTTGGGTAACGCTATATGTTGACTTGATCTTTATAAACTGTTTGCTGTATATAAATAGATCCATCGAGATATTTGTACTCCAGTGTTTTTTAGGAAGGTTAATGCTTATGTTTTCTGCATTGTTCCAGGTAAATTGCCATGCATATCTAAACATATCATGTAATTGATCTATTTCATTCATTTTTTATTGATCAGACGAACTACTGGGTTTGGAGAGTCAATTCAGCTCAAGGAATGGGGCAACAAGTAAATGAAAGAGTATGTATGTGATCATGTTTTAAGTTGTGTCACAGTAACTTATTTACAATTAGGTATGCTGTTATCTTTATGGAGTCATATACATACATATATATATATATATATATATATATACAAGAAGTAAATGAAAGAGTATGTATGTGATCATGTTTTAAGTTGTGTCACAGTGACTTATTTACAATTAGGTATGCTGTTATCTTTATGGAGTCATATATATATATATATATATATGCATGTATACACACATATATATATACATACATGTATATATGTATATACATATACATGTATATACATATATACATGTATGTATATATATATATACTATATATACATGTATATATATATGTATATACATGTATATACATATATATACATATATATATACATATATGTATGTATATATATATGTATATACATATATATACATATATATATACATATATGTATGTGTGTGTATATATATGTATGTGTATGTGTATATACATACATACATGTATGTGTATGTACATGTATGTATATACATATACATATATGTATATACATATATATAATATAGGAAATCTTAGTAACGATCACAATAGAAATAATAAGTTTGGTAAGGGATTGAAATTCATGAATTGAAAGTTCATGGAGTTTCTGGTTAAGGTTTGGCTACTCTTGTCATTCTTTTGCTTGTGTTCATGTTGTTGTTTTGTGAACAGGGATGCTTGAACCCACTTTGGGTTGCATTTGCCCTTCTAATTGGAGGACTATTTCTAGATGTGCTAATATCAGTTTCTCTTGGTATCTCCTCATTGCCTGTGAATGTCATAACTGGTATAATCTTTGTCCTTTATTTATTTAAATCGTTTACAACCGTTGGATATATATATATATTTGCATACGAAGTTTTGAATATGATATACCTGCTTTTGACGAACTACCAAGTACCAAGGATATATACATTTTGAGATATATTGCTCACTCCTAAGGAAGTTTAGGGTGTTTCTAACTAATATTACTTGTTCACCAATTTCATCGTTGATTTAAGCATGCATGCCCCATGAACCAAAGCCAAATAGAAACTATAATCAGTATGAACTTGAAGGTAAAAGTTCAGATGTATAGGAAACTTAATGTGAGCAATAAAAACATAAATATGGCTGCGCATCCATACAAGGATTTGTAATTTTACAGGAACTAGAAAGCATTCTCAAAAAAATGGAAACAACATTATAAAAATCACTTCTCACTATTATATGGTATACCTGATATTCCTACTTTTGTGTTATTTTTAGGAAGTCATGTAGCGAGCAACACTTATAGACAAGGAAGTGGAGCCTATTTTCTCTTTTCTTGTTTCCGAGTCAACCCATATTTTTCTTTTTCTACTAAACATTATTACCTATGAAATGTGAAATTTTGACATTTTTACTAGTGTACTGGAAATAAGAAACTTCATGCTTAAGGTAAGAGTTTAAATATTAAAAATTGGTTATTCAACATGTACCTTGATTCCATCGGAATATGATGAGAGGAATTATGTATTATTTTCATATTAATGCTTATGGCATCTTATGTTGCATGTTTCTCCTATTTTCAACTTAATGTTTATTTGCTTTTGATTAAAACTCCTATAATCATGGTTCCAGAGATAATTGTGGCCAAATTTGAAAACTAGGAATTTTCAAGGAGACTAACTTCATCTGGTTTAACACACAGGCTTGATCTAGTCTAATTTCTTTTAATCTTATTTTAAACTAATTGATAGATTTTCAAACATTCGACATGGTAGTTTATAAGGTTTCAATTTCGTCTTATAATCATTTATTGGACCAATGCTAAATTGATCATGGTTTTAGAAATCTGATGTGTGCAATACACATTGGTTCGAGACAGTATACCATGTGTCTGTACAATCAGTATTAATATACTTTAGTGTTGGTACTACCCGTATGGATTGGTTTAATACTAGATCGGGATTGAGATGTGGGCCACAACCCTAACTTCCATTAGTTCGATAGATGATCTAATTTGACCCAATTATATTGATAGGATGGGCTTTGATATGCATAACTTTAGTGGGATTAATTACCTAAACTTAATTATAATTATAAATTTGTGATTTACATTACCATAACCCTAAAAATCTTTTCAGTCGAGTCTTTGTAATGCATGGGTGGTTTTTAGTTGCCCAATTCAAAGTTAGACTAAAGTCCATCCTTCCTTGTGGTCCTCCTCCCTAGCCTCTTGCCCTTGGCATCCACTCTAGTCCCTACTACTTGCTTTTGAAGTCATTAGATTCCTCATTAGTGTTGTGCCTTTATAATAATTATGCTCTTGTATTGCAAACCATCTTTGAACCACCCTCTTTGTGTTGCTCTTCTCTCTCAACTTGGTCTCTACTCTCCTACTGCTATAATGGTCCCCCTTCTATGTGACGAATTTCCCTTGATATCAAATATTATGGATAAGAGTGTTACCCTTATCTCCAACAAACATCTGCCCTTTACTAGTATAGTAGTATTCATATAGTGACTGGCTTGAGATCATCTTGCTCTATACCTAGTGCTAGCCTAAAGAGAAAGGATCAAAACTATCTGCCTAGTAGCTCTTGACCAAGGAGAAAGAAGAAGAGGAGAGGTAGGGCAGTGACAGAGACAA
>CM050440.1:36317699-36334913 GCA_027562315.1 Costus pulverulentus | reverse complement strand
GTCTTGGAGACTTTCCTTACCACAAACCTCTCTCATCCTAGCCACCCATTTGGCATGATCATAGCCAATGCCCTAGCCGCCCCTTGTCCTATTAATAGGAGCCTTACCTCCCCCTCTTGTTTGTTGTTGGTTCGATTCCTTGGAGGTGTGAACAAATATAGAGAGGTGTGAGCAAGGGCAAAGGGCGACAACATCAAGGTGGCGCAACCTTCTTCCTTGTAGCCGCAAGCCTTCTTCTCCTTCTTCATCTCTTGGTGCAACTTGGAGAAGGGCTTGGTGGCAACATCTCTTGGAGAGAATTGGAAGCTTAAGGTGGCGACAACTTGAGGGCTTGGAGCTCTCCTTCTTCCATCAAAGGCGCAAGCAAGTTCTTCTTGTTCTTCTTCTCATCTTCTCTGACGCAAGGATTCTTTGTGCTTGGTGGCGTCTTCTTGCCACAAGCCCTCATCGTTCCTTGGCCATAGGCGCACCATGGAGGTGGCGCAAGCAAAGAAAAAGAAGGAAGTACTTGGCGCATCATCTTCCTCCTCATCTCTTCTTGGCGCTTCTACCTTGGAGGTGGCGCAAGATTTGAAGAGAATGACAAAGACTTGATTCTCTTCCCGAGGCTAGCACCAAGCGTGGAAGGGAGCAACGATCAAGGAGTCGACGCGTGGATACTTGTAGAGGACGAGCACTTGAGCGTCTTCAACTTGGCACCTTCATCCTAACAAGCAATAAAGGTACTAACCCTAACACATCCTTGTGTCTTCTCCCTCGCATGGATCCTTGGGACCGGAATGTGTTTCGGGTGTAATGCTTCTTCCGCTGCGTCCTGGGACTGCAAAAATTTTAAATTACACCCGGCATTCCCTAACAAAGTCAACATTCCAGACAAGTCCTTGAGAAGATTGAAATAGCCGTTGATAAATTGAGGGTAGATGTGCAGAGCATACTGCATGTTGATCAGCAAGGTGAGGACTTGGATATTGACAACAATGATGTTGGAGAAAGGCCAGACAGAAATATCACCATAAAGACCCCTGCTGTCAAGAAAGGTCCAAGGGAGAAAAGGAAGAAAAGTGTCCTAGAAAAATGACCGAAAAAGAATGGTCCATCAAAGGCAAACAAAAGCAGTGGGAGTTTACACAGCCTCCGATTGTCATGCCGGCTACGCATCAATATGCTGCTTCACAATATGTACTTACGATTTTAATAATCTTAATTAACTTTTATACAATTTTAACAATACTAATGTTGTACTTGTAATTTGTATTCAGGCTCGTGTTCCCATTCCTCCTAGACATCCATTTGCTGCTACACATGTATACACTTGTTCCTTATATTACATTTTTGTGGATTTTTTCCAATACTAATGTTCAACTTGTAATTTGTTTCAGGCTACTGTGCCCATGCCTCCTACACATCCATTTGTTGCTACTGGATATGTGCTTACATTGTTAATAATATGAAATTTTATAGACGTTTAATAATACTAATGTAGCATTTGTTATTTTTGTTCAGGGTCATGTTTCTATGCCATCTGCACATCCACATCCATTTGCATCTACCGGATATGTAGACTATTGTATATAATGTCAAATTTGGCTTGTGGTTTAGACCAATACTAATGTTCTACTACTGTAACACAGACACCTGCACCAAATTAACAGATTTTGCAAGAAATCCAATTCCTATATATTGCCATGATGATGGGAACAACATATGAGCCATTTGTTGAAGAAACATGAATGATTCTACTCTTACCGGATCCAAAAATCCATTTTCTTAATGACGAGTAGATACGTTTACATTTAGTCCCACATGGACTGTATTTTTTTTATATATTGCTGAATGCTGTATATAAAGATAATGTACGTATTTTGTTAATGTTAAGAAAAATTTGTAAATTTCCACGTTAATATATCCTAACCGTAACTGTGCTGTCTCTCAATCAACCATTTCTGCTTGTACAATAGTCGTGGAATTTCTTCAGAAGTTTGTTTGCTCGTATCATGATTTTCTTTTCCTTCCCTTATTTTCTCTTCCTCATACGTTTGAAAAGAGAAAATTTAATCACAGACTGTTCTCATTGTCATTGACCAAATCCGCTCACAGCAAAGTCATGTAGGTCGCTGTTCTTTCTATGTTGTTTTTTTCTTGTCCCCAGTGATTGATCATACTGGTTACTCCTATAGAATCTTCTTGATGATTTTGAATCTCTATATTTTGGATTTCATTCTTGCCTTTTCTTGACGGTTACATTCGAGTTTTTCACTACATTCAAGGTTTTCTTCATCATGAGAAATTCCCTTCTACAAGCTTCTTCATGGTAGTCAGGTGGCACATTAGCAAATGTCCGATCTATCTCACCATTTATTAGGTAATCAAGTCCTTAATCAAATCTTGTTTCCATTAGCTCGCCTACCCGTTAGCCCTTGTCTATGATCTACTACTCTATTTGTCGAAGTGACAACGAAGTTGTTTTCTCATTATCATCTCCTCATTTTTCACCTCTCATTGTTCGCACTCCACAGTCAAGACGAGGTCAGTAGCGTCGCAGTGAGGGCCATGTGGGTCAGGCGACATTAGAGCCTTAGGACGGGGCTCGGCAATGAGGTTGTGAGGTCGCAAGGGCCAAGTGTGATACCGCGTGTCAAGAGTATAGCACCACAATCCTAAACACACGTTTTCGCAAGTGCACAGGGCTGTTTAACCCGAATCGAATCGATTGAACTAAATTAAAATTTTTTTTTCGTAATTTTTATAAACCGAAACAGAACCAAAAACGTTAAAAATCGATTTAAAAACCGAATCAAAAATCGAACTGAAAATATCAGATTCGATTCGGTTCAAACCGATTAAAACCGAACGTTATGCGTATGCGTCCCAGTCGCTCCGTGATGATTCTTTCATTCTTTGAGAGAATCGCTATTAAATGAGTGCATTAAATGTTGTCTGAATTGCTGCTGCTGGCATGGCTCGAGGAGCTCTAGTCAGAGAAGCAGGCTTGTCAGTTGTCACTCACAGGTCACATAGCATGATAGCGATTAGAGCTTAAGCTTTAGAGCAGTTAAACAGATTACAAATGTTGACACATGCATAATGCATCTCGGCAAGTGATACAAGATTGAGAATCGCGAGCAATAATTAATGCTGGATTTGTAAAATCAGTTGAAGAGGAAATACAAATGTACACACGCAATTAATGATGTCTGACACACGTTGGAAAGAAAATTTCATTGAGAATCGGGTGCAATTAATGTAGGATTTGTAAAATTGGTTGAGACTTGAGAGAAATACAAATGTTTGATACACGCAACGCAAGTAATGATGTCTGACATACATTGGAAAGGAAATTAACCGAATTCGAATTTAGCGATTTGTAAAATCGGTTCCGCTCGGGTTTTTAAAATTTTAATCCATTCAAATCAAAATCGAACCGATTTAAATTTTATCATTACAAAATCGAACTGCACCGAACCAATTAGGTTCGAAATCAAACCGAATCAAAAAATTCGATTCGATTTATCGGGTTAACTCGATTAATGGACACCCCTACAAATGCATAAATGTATCGAAGTAATAAAAATATAAATCTTGCAGAGACTCTAGAATTAAGTACTAATTAAACTGTAGTTGTGTAATCTAGGCGAATCAATTAGTAGAAAGCTGTGTTGAAAGCACTGTTAATGAAAAAAGGCTATAAAATACGAGAGAAGCTTGGGCATGAGGTTTCACCATAATAACTTTTTCAAGTAAATTATATCAACTTGCATCAAATATCAAATTGTGTTAAAAGGAAATCTACCTTAGAATATATAGAAAGTCCCCTTTCAATAGCCCATCATAATGTTTAATCTATCTTATACCCATTTGTCACTCTTAGTATCAACCTTGGTTAATTTCATTAAGCATACTGTAGATTTTATGTTCCCCAATATAACTAAGCCACTTTCATAGGCCATTAGATATAAGGCTAATTATAGGTTTCCAAAATTAAGAGTCACTTTTAAGTTCTTGTCCTAGTTTCTATGACAATTTAATCAATAGATACAAATTACTACATATAGGATTATTCTCATTAATCAAAGTCTATAAACCTAGCTACTTTCATAGTCTAGACCTTATAAGTTCAATTAATGATTTCCAGGGTTATGAGTCACCTTTTAGTCCTTGTCCTGACCCCAAAACATATAATAAGTTAAGAACCATCAACTAAAAGCATTATGAATCATCTACAACTAACTTCAGCACAATTGAATAAATTAATATGCTAGATATTCATTACAATGGTAAAGTTAAAGGGTTACTCCCAATGGCATGAAAATAATTTAAGTTATAATGTATGTCATTAGATTCATCTTAAAATCAAGCTAATAATTACAATTAGTTTAGAAAGAGTAAAATAACAAAATTTTATAACTCCGGTAAAATTTGCCGAAATCTAGATTTTTTTTCTTGCTCGACTGTGATTATAATCACGACTGTGATTGTGCTTATGAACTCAGCTCCTTCCTTACATGTGACTACTGCTATTCTAGTTTAGATCTCCTCTAATCCTCAATGGAATTCTGTAATATCCCAAGTTTTTGAAAAAAAAAATTTTAAGATTTTTTTTCTGAATTTTAAATTAAGTTTTAAAGTTAAAAGATTAAATTTGCGTTCCCAAGGGAATCAAACCCACGACGCATGAGTTTTCCTAGTTCAACTAAACCACTAGGATAAGTCACAATTCAATTATAAATCGCACCAGTTTTATATTTCTTTTTGATTTAGTTTAATTTGGGGCAATGAGCGAACTCATCTTCCCCAAGTTTTTCGGTCACCAAGTCGACGATGGCGACTTGCTATTTTGGGACACGTCTTGTGTCTATTTTTGAGGGTTTTTGTACGCCCTCATCTCCTACTAAGCCTGGAGTCTCTTCGAGCTGCAATGCGCCTCCAGGAGGAAGAAAGCGAAGCAGGAAGGAGTTTTGCCAGAGGTTGCGTCGCTTTAGCTTCCAGTGTAGCCGGCAATGGTGGTTTCTTCAACTAGGGCTACGATACAACATCGTAGCAAGGTATTCTAGCTTTCTAGTTGTTTTGGTGAAGTTTTGTTTGGTTTTAGCTAGGTTTTGTGGGTCGACAGAGACGGTGCCACCGCCGATATGCATTGGCGGCTGCGAGTGCTTCGACTGTGAGTCGAAAGCTCGCCGCAGCCACTTCTAGAGCTTACCTTCGTTGTTAGGAGTCTTCTGGCGAGGATTGGCGATGAACGGACGCTCGACACACCCTCAGGAGCTCGGCCCAGCGTTGGTTTTTGGACCGGTTCAAGCCGATTTCAGTCGAATCTAGGCCAATTTAGGTACTCATGGGAATACTTATGAAATTGTCTATCTGATGGTACCAAGTGTGTCATTATATAGCTTGTATATTTTGTGTAATTATGGTCTAAATGTTGATCTGACTTGGTTCAAGGTGATTTTGACCGGTTCAGTGCAATTCTATTTTGTTCAGTGCTTTTTCGGTCCAGTTCACTGGATCCAAGTCCGGTTTCCTAGGTTTTGGGACGTTTTGCTTCTGTTGGAGCTCTTTGTTTTCAAGTTAGAATCTTATTTGATAAAGTTTATGTACAAATCTATGTTTCAGAGTGATTGATCCAGTGATTGGCTTGCATTGTTTGATAATCGGTTTAATTGGCTTCCCAAAGGTAAGACCTCAAACCATATTTCTATAGATAAAAGTTTGTTATCCTTATTTTCATTGACTAAAATAGTATAACATCCTATGCATATTGAGATTTGCTAGTTGTATTAGTGACATCAATTCTCAGTTTTTGTATACTAGTTGAGTATATTTCATGCATGTTATTGTTATCAATATCCACATTGTGGACAATATATTTGCATAACCAGTTTTCCTTTGGGGCTAGTATCCACGTGTGTGGACAATTGCATTGAGCATAACCAATTTGTAGTATCCACATGCATGGACAGTTGCATATTTGCATTGAGTACATACCCAGTTCCCTTTAGGGTCAGTATCTACTATGTGGATAGATTGGGGTCTCAAGTTAGCATGCAATGAGATTCGTGACACATGGTAGCGCGTGTGTTCACCATGTAAGGTGCATGATTCACTTTATCATGCGTATTCGTGGTGACGACCCCACATACTAGTAGGTATTGCTCACAGTTGATTTATGCATGGTTTTAGTTTCTGTATTTGATCCATAGATAACTTAGTTGAATCAGTTTATCCATTTGCATTATAGCTTTTAGTTTACAGCTTCTAGTTTTCAGTTTACAGTTCTCAGTTTCAGTTCCAGCTTACAATTTATAGTTTTCAATATTCAGTTTGTTACAGCTTTATTGTTTATGCTTCTTGCTAGTTTCCCCTCCTTTGAATCTAAGGGACTACCCTTTCTTCTAGGGAGAGGTTACTCAGCAATGTTTGCTGAGTCTTGTTGATATTGCAGGTACTAGTCTAGACTAAGGAATTCAAGGCATGGATAAAAAGTATTACTAGTTGGATTATTCTTGAAGGATTGTGAATCATGAATCATGTATTAAAAGTTATTGTTTTTAGCTGAGGTTTGAGTTTGTTGTAAAAGTTTACTCTAATGTCAAGTATTGTATTTGTAAAGGAAAATTTGTAGTAGTCAAACTTATATTGTTGTTCCTAGATTGTAAAGTTAATAATAGATTGTTTTATTCTAGTCTTGGTACTAGGGTGTAACAAATTCAATACAATTTGAGCACATCACTCTCATAACCTCTCGTCTCTTCCCTCTAGATGAGTTTCGCCTTTCAATTTCTCGTAACCTAATGGCTACGATCGTTGGAAGGTGAAACTAGGGTTTTGTGTCGCCGACATCTTCTCATCTTTGATTCAGCGCAAGGAAGTGATGAGAGGAGATTAGAATTGGTCGAAGTGTTGCCCCATGAGTGCCCTCCTTGCCCAAAATTTTGGGCTTTTGTTTATGGCCTGTAAGAGGAGAAATCAGGGTAGAAATAGTCTTGTGTTGCTGCCATTATCAAGCTGGAAAGTTGTAATCACAAGCGGTGATTTTTCAAGTTGCGTATTTTGGCCTCAAATTTGACGTGTAGCCTTGTTTTCCTTTGATAAGCATTATGTTGTATTTAGAGTTTGGAAAATCCATCATTACCTAGGAATGATTGTCGGTGATTTTAATCATCGCTAGTGATTGTAATCACTGCCGATAACTTTCGTTTAGCTTTGGACTCTAAATTTCTGATGAAGATATCATTTTATGCCTTGAACATTATTATGATTAAAATAACTTCAATTTTTCCTGTTTTAGGGGACTTTTACCTAAAAATTCATAACAATTGACAAACAAGACTTTTATGCAAAATATAGTATTTTTGTATAATCTCTAATGCAAATAGAGAAAAATATGACATAAATTTGTAATAAATATGCATGTAAAACTCTATAAAAATTTGTCATCGAAGTGACATTGGAACCTCAGAGACAAGGCGAGGCCAAGCGGCATTTGACCTTAGAGGTGAGGTAGGGACCAATGGCGAGGCCGCGAGGGCTAGGCAAAAGTGGTGAGAATCAGGTAGTGAAGAGCAGGTGCGATGTCTTTTCTAGATTTGGGCAATTAGGTTAGGGTAAAGAGTGGATTGACTCGGGTAATTATTAAATTCAGGTAATTAACGAGTATTAAAAAATTAGCAGGGTCAGGTTTAGGTAGAGGGTTTAAAAAAATAATAGTTAGTTAATCGGGTTTGAGTACTAAATAAATTAGTTGAGTTTGGGCATGGGTAGGTGATGACATCAAAATATGTAGTATATTTTGTATCATTTTAGATATCTTTTCATGCTAAATTGAAGTGTTGGGAAACCCTGGGGATATTTTATAATTTTTTAGAGGTTTATAGACACAAATACATTGCGCAGCGGAAGAATATCCCCGAAACAGGCCAGTCCCAAAAACCCAGTGAAGATCGTCAAGCGAGAGAGTCGACACGATGTGATAGAAAATACCTTAATGCAAGGTGAGGTCGATGTCAACGTAGGCGCCCAAGTGTGCGCCCTCTGCAGTCTCACACACGGATTGCTCAAGTCCTCTTCTTCCACGCTCGGTGCTAGCCTCGGGAAGAAGATCCAAGCCTTGGGGAGATCACCACTTCACTTGCGCTACCTTCTAGAGAAGTTACGCCAAGGAGGAAGAGGAGAGAAGACAAGCCGCCAAGCTCCAAAGCTCCAAGTGCCAAAAGGAAAGGAGGAAGGATGCTTGCGGCTAGGGTATGGGAGGTGTTTGCCCAAGCCTTCTTTGTTCTCACCCTCAAGAGCTAGAACTCGCCTCCTCTCTTGATCACGCCTCCAATGAATAAGTATCTTGAGAGGGGCGGCTTGGGGTGTTATTTATAGGGCAAGGGGCGGCTTAATGTGTGGCCACCATTCAAATTGAATGTGTGGCTAGGAGAGATTTTAGGGAGTTAAGTCCTAGTCCAATTAGGACTTAATTTGGGCGGTTAGATCATGTCCTAATCCAATTAGGACTCTTATGAACGGTTTGATCATGTGGGCGGTTTGATCAAGTTTAATTCCTATTCTAATTAGGATTTGATCAAGCCCAAGTCCTAATCCAACTAGGACTTTCAATGGGCGGTTTGAACAAGTCCTAATCCAATTAGTATTTGATTATTTATTTATTTAATTGAATCCTAATCCAATTAGGACTCTAATTAATTCAAATAAATCAGCCCATTAAACCTAATAAATTAGGACTCTAATTAATTCAAATAATTAGTCCCAAGATTAATTTCAAACCTCATGATGTATAGGCGCTAACCCTAGTCTAACTAGGGTTAAGCACACGCCATGCACACGCCATCCCTTTTCTCCTCCTTAACCCCATTAAGCCCAATTTATCAATAGGCCCAGCCCAATGTCCATTATGCATGTTAACCAAGCCCACGGATCCAATCCAAATTTAACCCTAGGTCAAATTGGGCTAACCATGGTTAATATGCCGTAAATGGAAGTTGGCCCCAATAAATTTCTTCCATCTCATCAGGCCCATTGGCACTGATGAAATCTCCAAAATAGATCTGAGTTATCCAATAACTCGATCATAAGGCTTCCCGATCAATACGAGAACTCGAGTATCAAGGTGTGCGACCCTGTAGGTTCCTCTGACGTTGGCAGTGCTGACCTAAGGTCATCACAAGCAGTGAGTGGCACCTAGCAGTGCATCGCTGCTACCCAAGTCATCAGAATGGATATCGACATCGACATCCCCATCATCGTATCAGGTACAGATGCATTACAGTCTCTTTTCCGTACTGATATCCGATTGGACAAGTGTGTCACCACTTGTTTCTATCCAATCTCATGGCTATGACTAAATCAGGTCTAACCTGGGTATGACCATATACTTTCAGTCATAGAACCATAGAGGAGCTCCATGGATATCATGCTTCCCTTAGGAAGGGGCAAATCCTATGTCTGTGCATTGACCTTCTTATATGGGTCGTGATATGCCCAATGACAACCGTTATTACCTCCCAACTACGGCAAGGCGTTAGGTTGTATCACTTGTGAGAATGGCTCGTGACACCAAGTCATTGTCTCACAGCGGGTCGGTCCAGTATATCCACCACTGATATACCCATATGTCTGCGTTAGCACCTCGTACCTAACCAGCCCATATACCAGTCTTACAAGTACCATAGTTGTCCCATATCCACTAAGGTACTTGACTAGGGACAATAGTTTGAGCACAGATCCAATCTGTCTCCAGGGACATTATCATGTAAGTATACAATCGCAGATATAAACAAACATCGATAATGACAATGCCAGTAATGATATAAATATTAATGTCAAGTAGTACAAGTAACGGACCAGAATTAGGTCCTTAGGTAATTAACGAGTATTAAAAAATTAGCAGGGTCAGGTTTAGGTAGAGGGTTTAAAAAAATAATAGGTAGTTAATCGGGTTTGAGTACTAAATAAATTAGTTGAGTTTGGGCATGGGTAGGTGATGACACCAAAATATGTAGTATATTTTGTATCATTTTAGATATCTTTTCATGCTAAATTGAAGATCATTTGCTTGTTTTCATACTAAATTCATCGAATATTGCAAAGTCTACTCCTATTTTGGTTTTTCATGATTTTCAGGCAAAAAGGCACTATTTTGGGCGTTTTCAAGCAAAATCAAACACATGGAAGAATTACCATCATCAAGAGGAGGTCACACAAGAATTTTCATGCAAATCGAGGCTAAAGACCAAAATATGGCAGTGCCGTAAGGGATTTTACGGTACCGTATTTTTCACGGCTACCGTATTATCGAGATCACGGCCGTATTTTGGTGATTTTCCAAATAGAAGGTTTTCGCAAAAATACGGCATCGTCGTAAGGATTTACACGGCCATATTTTGGGGCACTTTCTGAACAGAGACTTTTGCTGAAATTACGGCACTGCCATAAACTTCTACACGGGCCGTATTTTCCAGATATATTCCGACCAGAAAGTTCAACCAAAATTACGGCACTGTCGTAAACCAAATTACGGGCCGTATTTTCCAACGTTTCCAGAACATAACACTTAAGCTATTTTACGGCACAGCCGTAAAGAATTACACTGTCGTAATTCTTAGTTAAAAACGTGATTTTTACGAGTCCGAATCTTGCGTGAGCCATAACTTTTGATCCAGATTTCCAAATGGAAATCTGAAAGTTGCTGCCACTTCATCTTTAAGAGGAGAAGACACACACACTGAAAAGAAGAACTTTTATCATGTATCCAGAGAGCAATCGCCAGAGAGGAGGCTAGGGTTTGGCCTCGCACCGAGAGGCGTAGAGGGCACCTTAGGCCTTGATTTTCACGTAGAAGCTTTGCTTGGGGATAAGGAAGACACACCAAAAGTTTCAGAGCATTTGGAGTCCGATCAGAGGAGAAATCAATGAAACAGCAGTGACAGCACTGTTCATCACGGAAAATACGGCTGTAATTTATATTACAGTAGTATTGTGAAGTTGTTTTCTACCCCTTCTTCAATTTCTTACCCTTAGAAATTATGGTTGATTGTAATTCTTTTTCCATGCAAGCTTAACATATTTTTGGGACATAGGGTTTAATCCCTTTGATTTTTAATGATTAGATAACTTTTTATTTCGTCATGATAATCTTCGTTGTGATAATTCTACTTATGTGAATGTATTGTCTTTAATTTTCCATAGATCTATGGTATTATCCATGTTTTAGAGTTTTCGCAATGAGACTGAAAGGTGATTTGCTTGAAAGCTTGGAACCCTAGAATTGCATGTTAGGATCCCTTCCTTAGGTTAGATCCAACTTGATCTGTTCTAGTAGATAAATTGTCATGTTTGATAGTATTGATCTAGGATTTAATTATTGTTATAAACATTGATTGATCTTGCACGAAAGTGAAGATCGGTCTGTTGGAAAACCATAGGTAGAACCTGTGTTGAGTCTCGGATGCATGAAAGTGATCCTTGAGATTCCACTTGAGACTATCAATCAAATTAGAATCCGGATGCACGAAAGTGATCCTTGTGATCTTTGATTGATGATTTACTTATCTACAGCATTGAAAATAGATCTTGCACGAAAGTGAGGATCGGTTTTCTGCATGATTGTCTATACGAAAGTGAGACAATACCTTTATCAAGTAAATTAGGTCTTTATCTTAACAAGATTTGATTGACAACCTTTTATTATATCTAATCATTGAAATTAAGGTGGATAAAACCCTAGTCCCATGTTTACCTCTCTGATTATCTTTAGCGTTATTTCTATTACTTATTTGCATCATATTTGGTTTACTTAGCTTGCGAGAAAACAATTATTTGGTAATTAACAATAAGGTCTCTGTGGATCGATATTTTTCTTACTTCGATAATTCTGTGCACTTGCGGAATCCTATCAAGTTTTTGGCGCCGTTGCCTGGGATTAGTCCAAGGTACACGCGTGTCATACTTGTAGTGTTACCTTACGGTATATCAGTAGGGCAAAAATATTATGTACCATACTCCCTGCCATTCTTAAGACAAATATATCTTCAACAATTACTTTGTTCTTTGACTAATGAACTCATATTTAACGAATATTGCTTCTTGGTAACCATTGACAATATATTACAACTTGTTGCTAGTATACTATTCATCTTGGTTTATGCCCTAAGAAAATGAATTAGTAGTTGATATTTTAGTATACATTTCATCATGATCAAATTTATAATAAAGACATTGTTGTTATAATATTCTTAAAATAATATAAGTATTTTTAAATTTCTTTATGCAAATTTTATTATATATTAGGACAGCGATAATACATTGAGAATAATATATGTAGTGAGTGATCACAAGAAGTTATCATAATATAAAATATCAAATCAACCTATAGATATATGTTAGAAAATAATATATTAGACATACTCGCAATAATAATGTTATATAGATTATTATATGAGTATCATAAGCACATTATCATAATGATGTATATGATCCTTAGACTTGAGGTTATTATATATTCTTATATGACTGGTCGTACACATTGATGTAGTCAATTATCACCTCTAACTAGTTGATAATAAAAGTTATAAATGGGTTAGGTTTCCTTGTAACATTTGGATAATAAAAGAGGGGGCTCTAGTGTTTGACTTGAATCACTTAGATATTCTACCTTAGAATGGATTCTCTAAAGGGTTGAGCATTCGGTACTTCGGTACCAGTACCGGTACCGAAGTACCGAACTTATTTTTTTGGTACCGGTACTAGTACCGATTTCTCAAAATTTATTTTAGAAAATTCCTGAAATACTAAACTAGTAAATCTAAAAAATCCAATAAAATTTATTTCAATAAACTAAGTTCAATCATTCCATTTGGCCTTGTAATGTGCATTCCCTATTGATCAAATATATTAATAATCAGTTACAAAGACCGCATGATAATTAGAATGGTAGCTATAGATGAAGACACTAAGACAGGGCATCCACCAGTTTTCTCTTAGCGCTTCTATATAAGTATGTAACCAGCATCCATCTTCTTATTCCCATTAGCAGGTGCAGATGAACCCATTCCATTTGGCCTTGGGGCATTCATTCCCTATTGATCAAATGTATAAATAATCAGTTAACAAAGTCCATGGTAATTACAATGAGATCCTTGCCCACAAAGGAATATTATGCTAACACAAAAAAAATACAAAATTGTAGATTCTCAAAAGCTAATTGCCAATGAAACAACAATAGCAGAAGACTTGCATGGAGAAGAAGACAAGGTTGAATATAGACACTATGTACCTACAAAGTTTCGAGTAAGGTAGCCTTTGCAAAGTTCTGGAACAAACTGAATACCTATGACCATGCCCCATTTAAACATCACGTAAGAAGGATTGCACACTTTGAATCATAGTTTACAACAACCTTTAGATAAAAACCAATGATGCATTAAAATAATCAATTTCAACAATTACCATGCTCAATTCTAAAGTTCCAGACTTCTATTACTGACTTCAATGGAATCTGTTGCCCTTTTGCAGAGGTCATCTTACGGAACCATGCCTCACATTCTGACAAAAGCCCCTCGACAACAAAAGACAGTGCAGCCTACACATTGATGGTGAAGAAAATAAAACTGGAGTGCATAGCTTAAAACCTTGAACAATTAAAATGGGATCCTTGCCCAGACAAGAACATTATGCTAGTAAAAAAATGCAAATACTCTCAAAAGCTAAATGCAGATACTCTCAAAAGCATTACAAGCCATTAGACATTTCACATTACTTAGGAGTCTAGCAACATAAGTACATAACAACATAACAAGTAACAATCCAACTCTAGCAACATAATAAGGAACAACTCCATAACTATTTCTAGCAAAACTCATAATTTTTAGCAATTTCCAGCACTTCAAAAGTTCAACAATCCAAGTTCCTGCAATTTTGAAGGCTGCTGCAGTTAGTAGAATTTTTATTAATTAAAATAATTTAATATAGCAAATCCATAAGAGAAAATACATTCTATGGATTATATCATACCTTTTAGCTTCTGCACTAACCATTAGACATTAATTGATTCCTCGTCCATATTAAATTGAGACAAATCTAAAAAACCAAACCAACACAATTTACACAAACAAATATAAGTAATAATATTTGAAAGTTGAAATAAATGAAGTGATATTTAAATGATACATGAGAAAAAAAATATAATAGTACCTTTTTTTAATTCCTCTATTTCTTGTAAGTCTTCCTCAACACTAATGGGAGCATTCGTTGCTCAAAACCAATCTTGAGTGCATACCAAAGCTTGAACTATTTTAGGAGTTAAAGAACTCCTAAATGCATCTAAAATTCTCCCTGAAGTACTAAATGCACTCTCTAAAGCCACAATTGAAATTGGAATTGCCAAAACATCTCTTGCCATGTGAGAAAGAATTGGATATCTATGAGAGTTAAGATTCCACCATGCTAAGATTTCAAAGTTTGGGCCATCAGGCTCAAAATCATCTTTTAAATATTTTTCTCATTCTGTTTTAGGATCTCCAATCCTATTTTCAGCCATATGCTTCTTAATTCCCATTCGAATTTTCATTCCCAACATCTCATTTGGATCTCAATAGAACTAGTAGTACGAAAGCTAGAAGGTGAACTCAAGTGGTCTTTAAGTTGAGAGCTTTCAGGGGCAACAAATGTCTTATATGCATTAAAAAGTCTTACAAAGTGCTCTCTCACAAGACTTAACAAGAAAGACCCCCTTTCCATACCATGCATACTCTGAAATGCATATTCCAAGTACCATAATTTATGTCAAGGGTCAAGAATGACAACAATAAAAATCATCTTATTGGTCTTTTCAAAACACCCCAATATTTATCATACTTCTTTCTCATGTATATAGCCGTCAATGCAATACTGGAATCTTCATTTACTTTCAATTCTTTCAATAAGATATAAACAATATATATTTGAGGAAAAAAATGATTGGAAGTTACATAGCGAGAGCCTGAAATTTTCAATGTCAAGTCATAAAAGTGTTTTAAAATTACTACCAATTTTCTGACATTACTCCAATCTATATAATCAGGAACCATATTGTTTCCCATGTCATCCACAAGCTCATAAGAAAAGCTCTTTTCTTGATCATTATATCTAATAAAAGCTCTTTCAAATTTTTGTGTTGTTTCCAACATTAAGTATGTGGAATTCCATCTAGTAACCACATCTAAGCACAAAAGACCCTTGCATTGAATTTTCTCTTGTTCTACACAATCTTTAAACTTGTGTAATCTTGAAGGTGATTGTCTAATATATTTCACAGCTGCTCTAACCTTTTTTATTGAATCATGCACTTCCTTTAAGCTATCTTGCACAACCAAATTAATAATATGTGCAATACATCTCATGTGCAAATGCTCACCTCCTAGTATTGTTGTTCCCTAATGAATAATCTTATCTTTTAAGTATTTGATGACACTATCGTTAGAACTTGCATCATCCACTGTGATTGTGAACACCTTATCTATCCCCTAGTCTATCAAACATATTTCAAGTTCTTGTCCAATATCTCTTCCTTTGTGACCAATGATATGTCCGCAAGTGCACGGATTTATCGAAGTAATAAAATAAGATCATTCCCTCGAGGATTATATAGTTAAGTACCAACTTTTCATCTCGTTTGAATCTAGGCAAAAATCAAGTAATGGTTTGTTTCGAACTCTAAGTATGAGAAATAACGGAAATAACATTTAGGGAGATTCAAATTCTGGAAGATCGGGACTCAGGGTTTCACGACACTGAGAATTATGAATCATATAGAAATAACTCTTTGAACAGAAAATTATGATCATGAAAGGAACTTTTCCTAATATACATATTACCTCCTCCCGAATCGTAACCCGGTGTCTAACTACGTTAACTCCCTACTCTCGTGACAGTTAATGTACCTAAAGCCATTAAGTTCTATGAAAAGCTTAAGAAATCCTACAAACAAATCTAAACTACTCTCGTGATTGGATTCACAGGTTTGATTAAAATAGATCTGACGTTGCGATTCACCTCTCGGTACTTCTCGCAACGTCTAAAACGCAATTGTACATGGCTAGTGTAAACTACGGATTATGCACAATTTCAATCAAATCATGATAAAATAATCATATCAAAGGAGTAAAGAATATGGTTTAACTCATAATTGTCAGCGGGCTATGCCCTTAATCCCGAAGTAAAAGTTACATGCTCATGTTCTGAAGAAACAACATGTTTATACGATGAACAAGCATAAAATCTTCTCGAAATAACAAGAACTTCACTAAGAAAATAGTTAAATTAGCTTCCCCTCGATCTGAAGATGAAGAAGAGCCGATCAAACTTCTCTTTTGCGTGAAATCTCGCTGGAATCTGCTCGGGGATTGGAATTTCACCTCAGTCGTCGCCGCCGATCGTCTTCGTCCGAAAAGTCCTCCCTAAACCGTCCAAAAATCTAATCTTTTATACTTTGACCGGTCTGTAACCCTTCAAGGAATGTTTTTGGAGAGTTTGGATCAAATCCGATTTGATTTGGAGTCGAATTGAGTGAAAAACTTGAAGGGGCGGACGTTTTCACGGCCTGTAATGCGTTTACGGCCGAGGCTATAAATGTTTCTGTGCCTACAACCCTTTGTACACAGAAAGTTTCATGGACCATGAAGGATTCACGGCCTCATCCGTGAAAGTTTCTATGGACTTCCATATTTAGCTGCATTTCACCCATTTGAACGCCAAGTTTACGGCTAACCCAATAATTATGGCCAAGGCGTGAAAATCGTGATCTTCACCGTTTTCGCTCCAAATTTGACATATAAGCTTGTGATCTCCCCGGGAATCGTGCTATGACCTTAAAACTCACAAAATCCATCATTTTTGTGCCTTTTACCTACATTTTTAATAAAACCAAGAAAAGTGAAGATTTTATGCTAAGTGAAGTAAAAATAGCAAAATTAGCATAAAATCATGCAATTAAGCCTAAAATATAGTATAAAATACAAGTAAAAATATAGTGTAAATACAATGCATCAAAATACCCTAGACTTAGAATTTTGCTTGTCCTCAAACAATACATCGATATGCATAGATAATGTAAAGATAAAGAATACTCATTTGTGTTGGGAAACCCCGGGGACATTTTACAATTTTCAGAGGCATAGACATACACACATACATTGCACAGCGGAAGAATGTCCCCGAAACAGGCCGGTCCCAAAAACC
>CM050440.1:36285624-36307518 GCA_027562315.1 Costus pulverulentus | reverse complement strand
TTTAAAATGCTTAAGCCCAAGTTAACAATAGCAAGCCCACTAAGCCTTATAAACCACATAATAGTTTCTCCCACTTGCAATGTGGGACTATACTCGGGGTATTACACCTATAGGGTCACACATCTTGATACTCGAGTTTTCATATTGATCGGGTAGCCTTTAGATCGAGTTATTGGATAACTCGGATCTATTTGGGAGAATTCATCTATGCCAATGAGCCTGATAAGATGGAAGAAACTTATTAGGGCCAACTTTCATTTTTGGCATATTGATCAAATTATCCATGGTTAGCCTCATTTGACCTTGGGTTAAGTTGGATTGGATCCAATGGCTTGGTTAACATGCATAATGGACCTTGGGCTAGGCCCATTACTTAATGGGGCTTACTAATAAGTTGTAATGAAGAGCTAAGAGGCTTAAAGGATGTAATGGGGAGGAATTTATGGCATAGGCGCATGGAAGAATCCTAGTTGGACTAGGATTGCCGCCTAGTGCATGTTTGGTATCTTCAAGTGATTGATTTGGATTAGGATTCAATCTAATCACTTGAGATATTGATTGAGAATTAATTGGGTGCAAGTGGGGCTGATTATTTACATAATTAGAGTCCTAATTGGATTAGGACTTGAGCCCATACCCTATTAGGAAACTACTAATTTGCCTTGACTTGCACTTGGCGAATAGATGAGGAGTTTGCTTCTTTAGGAAATTGCTGGGCATTTGTGGCATTGGCTGATTAAGGAAAGGCCTTGCCAAAATTAGAATTAAGGATTTGATCAATAAACTCCTTAATTCAGGCCCTAATCGCCAACTCTTTCCTAGTAACCCTAATTGCCTCTTATTCTTATTTAAGGGACCCTTGCCGCCCCCTCTTCATGTTACATTCCTTGGAGGCGTGTAGAACAAGAAGGGCGACAATCCTTGGAGAGCTTGGAGCTCTTCTTCCGTTAAAGGCCGAAGTCTTATTCTTTCCCTTCCTCTCTTGGGCGCAAAGGAACAAGAAGGCTTGCGGTGTTCCCTTCTCCTCTTCCTCCATGGCGTATGCCTCCTTGGTGGTGGCGCAAGTTGATTAGAGGATTCTCCTAACTTGTGGATCTTCTTCCCAAGATTAGCACTGGGCGTGGAAAAAGAGAACTCGAAGCATCCGTGTGTGTGAGACTGCAGAGGGCACACACTTGGGCGCCTACATCGGCATCACTCCAAATTTGCTTCTAGGTATTTTTCTATCACATCGTGTTGACTCCCTCGCATGACAATCTTCACTGGATTTTTGGGACTGGCCTATTTCGGGGATATTCTTTCGCTGTGCAATGTAATCTGTAATGTCTTTCTCTAAAAAATTATATAATATCCCAGGGTTTCCCAACACATACCAGGTGAGAACTTGATTTAGTCATGACCATGAGATTGGGTAAAAACAAGTGATGACACACTTGTCCAATCGAATATCAGTTTGGCAAAGGGACTATAATGTATCTGTACCTAGTTGCGATGATGGGGATGTCAATATCGATATCTATTCCGATGACTTGGGTAGCAGCGATGCACTGCTAGGTGCCACTCATTGCTTGTGATGACTTAAGTTTATCACTGCCAACATCAGGGGAACCTACAGGGTCATACACCTTGATACTCAAGTTTTCATTTTGATCGGGTAGCCTTTAGGTAGAGTTATTGAATAACTCGAATCTATTTGTGAGATTTCATCAGCGCCAATGGGCCTGATGAGATGGAAGAAACTTATTGGGGCCAACTTTCATTTTTGGCATATTGACCAAATTAACCATAGTTAAGCCTTCGTTGACCTTGGGTTAAGTTGGATTGGATCCAATTGCTTGGTTAACGTGCATAATGGACTTTGGTCTAGGCCTATTACTTAATGGGGCTTACTAATAAGTTATAATGAAGAGACAAGAGACTAAAAGGGTATAATGGGGAGGAATTTATGGTATAGGCGCATGGAAGAATCCTAGTTGGACTAGGATTGGCGCCTAGTGCATATTTGGTATCTTCAAGTGATTGATTTGGATTAAAATTCAATTTAATCACTTAAGATATTAATTAAGATATAATATGAGCAAGTGCGCTGCTTATTTACATAATTAAGAGTCCTAATTGGCTTAGGACTTGCGCCCACACCCCATTAGGAAACTTCTATCATGCTTTGACATGGTCTTTGCAATTTGATAGGAAGTTTACCACAATAAGTAGGTATTAGGCGCATGCTTGCTTAGGCAAGGCATTGGTGCATATGGATGAAAGATTTAATCAAGTTATTTGATTAAATAAACTCCTCATTCAATGCAAAATCGCCTGGACCTTCCTAATTACCCTAACCTCCTCTTAGTGCTATAAAAGAACCACCAAGCTGCCCCCCTCTTGACACTAAACTTCTTGGAGGCGTGGAGACAAGTAGAGGGGCGAAAGCTTGGAGTTCTCTTCTTCCTCTTCCATCAAGGCTGAAGCTCTCTTCTTCCCTTTCCTTGCCTTGGCGCAAAGGAGAAAGAAGCTTGCAGCATCTTCCTCCCTTCCTCTTCCTCCCTTGGCACAATCTCCCTTGGTGATTGGCGCAAGTGATCAAGAGGCTCTCCTAAGGCGTGGATCTTCTTCCCGAGGCTAGCATCGGGTGTGGAAGAAGAAGACACGAGGAATCCGTGTGTTTGAGACTGTAGAGGGCGAACGCTTGGGCGCCTACCTCAATATCGGCCTCCTCTTGCTCTAGGTACTTACTATCTCTTCGTGCCGACCCGCTCGTAAGACAATCTTCACTGGGTTTTTGGGACCAGCCTGTTTCGGGGATATTATTCCGGTGTGCTTGTATTGTAATCTCTGTTAAAATTGTAAAATTTCCCTGGGGTTTCCCAATAGTGGTATTGGAGCGACTTGCGAGCCTTGATTGATGTTTCTTTTTCTTTGCTTTTCTTTATACTCACATGACATATTTCAATTTTTGTAAATTGCATATACATGGCGCATGATTTTTCTTAGTAAGAAAAATTGTAGGTCTTTGCTTCCTATCTTCTATTCAATTTCTTTTGGATTGTTGAATGATTATTTTTCTTGATTGATTTTGGATCAAAGGCGCACGTAGTTTTGTCTAGTAGGACGGCCATTGTGTCTTCGGACTGGCCAGGTCTCTTGATCTAACAAAATTGCCAGCCGATAGGATATATAAAATCATCATGAAACATAATCTCAAATAATCAAAAGATCTGTGATAAGATGATGAGGAAGAAAGACATGTTTTATGAGAAACTAAAATTTTAGATTTTAGGTTTTTCTTTAGCATATAGAATTGCATGAGTAAGTACCATGTTTGTGCATGATATTGTGATCATTAGTCAAGACCTTTTGCATGCCTGTGTTGTATTCTTGTGAGGCCAGCGTGCCACCTTTCTTTTATTTTGTAATTCAAGATGAAGATTAGGGGGTGCATCCTACATGAATCTTTGTGGCGTGCTTTGTTGTGTCCCAACAAGTAGCTAGAGAGAAACTTATCTCTGGCATTGCCGCCAGAAACTTGTTATGTCCAAAAACTTGTTGCGTCTGCAAGTGCACGGATACTCAAAGTAATAAAAAATATTGATCCCACAGTGACCTTATTTGTCAAGTACTGAATAATCGATTTCTTAATATCTAGGCAATCGAAGCTATGCAAGTAAACCAATGAAGACTTTGACGAAAATACCAAAGAGAGAAACTGGGACTAGGGTTTCGTCCACTTTAATTTCTATGACTGGATATGAATAGTAATTCGTCAGTTTAATTTTATCATGATAAAGATACAATTTACTTCATAAAAGGATTATCTCACTTTCGTGCAGACAATCATGCAGGGACCGATCCTCGCTTTCGCGCAAGATCTAACCCAAGCTGAAAATAAGTAAATAATCCATCGAAGAACTCAAGGATCACTTTTGTGCATCCGAATTCTAAGTGGATCATCTCGAGTGGAATCTTAAGGATCACTTTCGTGCATCCGAGTCTCAACACAAGTTCTACTTATGGTTCTCCAACGTTTCATTCCTTACTTTCGCACAAGATCTTCACGTTTGATAAATTGACAAAATCCTAGATTCATATTATTAAACATGGCAATTATTCTTCTAAAATCAAGAAGCAAGAACTAACCTAATTTCTTACAGTAAGTTCCTAACATTCAATTCTAGGGTTCCAAGTTCTCAAGCAAGTCACCATTCGGTCCTTATTATGAAAATTCTAAAATATGATTAATAACATATTTCTATGGAGAATTAAAGAGCAATCATCACAAAAGTAGAATTATCATGCTAAAATTATACGTGAGGAAGTAATGAAGAGTTTATCTAGTCATTAATAAATCAAAGGGAATTACTCCCCCATGTCCCACAAAAAGGTTTAAGCTAGCATGGAGAAAAGATTATAATAAACCATAGTTTCTAGCGATCAGAAATCAAAAAGAAAGGGGAAGAATGAATAACCACATGGCTGTAACGAAAATTACAACTGTAATAAGAGTATGAATAGTGCTGGCACTGGGTTCTTTGTCGATTTCTCCTCCGATCGAGATCCTTTCGTGTTGCAACTTCTGGGGTATGTTCTCTGGCTCAAGGCGAAGCTTCCCTTCAAATTTCACAGTTGGAGATGCGCTGTACGTTTCCCGGCGGTGAACCGTAAGGCGGTGGCGTGAAACTCAATTTCTCCTTTATTAGTGGATGAAAATTAGGGCTTTTGGTGTCTCCCCCTTCGTCTCGTCGAAAGGCTCCTTTTTGCTTCTTACAGCTTTGGATTTAATGGCCTGGATCGTCCGCAGTCGATCCCTCAAAAATTAGACTCAAATTTGACCGTGGAAATCGCATCTCCAGGTTGTAATTATGGTCGTAAAAATGCTTACGGCACTGCCGTAATTTTAGTCGAGTTCTCTGATTGAAACTATCTGGCAATTACGACACCGTAAAATATGTTACGACAGTGCCATAATTTCAGCCAAAATTTCTGGTCGGAAAGCACTCCAAATTACGGCCCGTGAAAATCGTTACGGTAGTGCCGTAATTTCCGAAAATCTTTCTAGATGAAAAATTCCTAAATTACGGTAGTCCTCTGATATTACTGTAGCCATCAAAATACGGTACCGTAATTTGGTCTGAAGCTCAATCTTCATGAATTTTGACATGTTATCTCCTCTTGATGGTGGGAATTCATTCATGCATCTAGATTGCTTGAAAATGCCTAAAAATCGTGCCTTTTTGCTTGAAAATCATCAAAAACCAAAAAGAATGTAGATTCCACAGTAATTGATAAAAAAAGGAATAAAAATAAGAAAAGGTTCATGAATTTGACACAAAAAGATATATGAAATGACATGAAATTCACTATAAATTTCATTGTCATCAAACATGTAAGGCTCAATTTTTGCTTGTCTTCAAGCAAAAATCAAAAATTGATCATAGAAAAAGATTTTCTCGTGAAGAATAAATTTCTAAAATACAATCACTAATGAAAAATCCACCAATTGATTCATAAAATTTTAAATAGGCATATCATCCTTTGAATTCTATCATGCTTTTGTTTATAGGAATAGAATATCCAAAAATCTTTTTCCACTCTAATTTTTCTTTTCTTCATTTTTCTTTTTATTCTCTTTTTTTTGTGTTTTTAATGGCATGTACCCACATAGATACACACTTTTTATTTGGACTTCAACTCTTGTCTTAGGTACCACTGTCAATTTTACATAGTGCCAAGTAGATGAGTCATTTTCTTTTTCTTTCTCTCTATTTTTTTTTCTTTTTAGACTTCAACCCATATCTTCGGTACCACTGTCAATTTTGCATAGTGCCAAGTAGGGGAGTCACTTATTATTTTTGGATCTTGGATTCTTTCTTCCCAACAAATAGCAAATAGACTGAACATCAATTAGATTAATCAATTGACATCCGTTCAAAAATTATACTCATATGCTGATTTTATTCAAAAAGTAGCTTCACTTTTAAATTAAATTCCTCAAATAATATATCTACCTAAAATCTCATTCATCAATCAATGAAAAAAATTTCAAAAGGAGATATATATTAGAGAAATAAATTTGACATGATAGATCTAGTCCTAATCACAAGCATAAGTTCATTCACCATCAATAGAATCATATAAGTCATCAACAATAAATTCCTTAAAAATATAGACTAGGCCATAAATCAATCATATCAACATAAAAATATATTCATCAGTCATGAAAGTAACACAATGTTATATCAACAAGCATGCACCTCCATAGGGTGCTCAAAATATCAAAATATCATCATACAACCATATCGAAATAACCATCAATATCAAAATGTGATAATACAACCCCATCGAATGAATAGAAATCAATATCATCATCATACAACTACATCAAAATAGTCATCAAAACATATAGCAGTAGTAGACACAACAAGTTTGTAGAGTTATCCCTCCTATAAACAAATAAAATATCAGTAAGACAAGGAAAATAGAATGCAAAAAAAAAAAAAAGGAAATGGGATACTCACAAAACTCTACTCATCATCAAATCTAATCTCCTCGGTGTCCTCCTCTGCCGCATCCATAGGATCAAAGGGATGCTCTCTCTGGTGCCCGCTGTGGTCTCCACCTATCCTCGAGTCCTGGAATCCAAAATGATCATATAAGAAATTTTCCATCTCTTCCATATAGTTGTTGAGATGTTCCACATTGTAGTGAAGGTGATGCATCGAGTCTTTCATTTACCCTATGGTGTCCATCATCCTCTCCATACGATGTCCCTGATGATACATCTCAGAGGAGAGTGCCTGGAATCCGGGGTCAAAAGCACTAGACCATCCTTCAGTAGGTCTGTGGGAAGAATCAGCAGCTGGGGGAGTAGGATCAGTAGGCCGGTGAGATGGTGACTCCATACCATAAGGATCATCTCTTCCACCCCAAGTGGGTGGTGGTGGAACTGCACTCAACGATGGTATAAAGGCGGCCTCGGCAGTACTCGGTGAAAGCTTCCAATTCGCCCTTTCTTTCACAGTGATCTTCTCTACATGGGGTAATGGTAGAGTAGGCGCATTTGGTCCAAGGACCAAACAAAAGACATCCCCTTCTCTAACTATCATTTTCATTGCCATGCAAGACTCAAGATCAAGCCTTGCATTCCCCCTTGCCACTTCTATTCCATATGGTTCAACATTCAGATGTAGGGATATAGGTGTAATTAGCCCTCCTATTACAATGGCACCCCTCTTTGCCCTAGCCACTTTATCCATGTGTTTCATCAGAAAGAAAGCAACATCTACTACTACTCCATTAAGCATCCCCCAAAGAAGGTAGAGCTCAGACTGTCTTACCATGCCATCACTGTCTCCTCTGCCAAAGACAGTGTGGGCAAGAACTCTATGAACATATTTTATACACAGATTCACGATCTTTGAAGCTCTAGCAGAAACAATAGAAAAATGAGTCTCATAGGTTATCTGGTTCCAGAACACATTCTCAATGAACCCAATTGGTATTTGTGTATACCCTCCAGAACCCAAGTGAAATATAGATTTGACTTCTCTTAAGGTTAGCTTCCTCTCAACATTGGCCAATCTGAATGTGATATCTCCTTCAGCAGGTCCATCAAAAAACTCTCTTAGATCTACATTCAAGCTACTCAAAAATTCCAAAGTAAGTGGCAAATAGGTGTATGGTGTCATCTCAAAAAATCTTCTAGCCCTGATTTGCTCAAACATCCAAGATACATCCTCATAAAGCCCAAGTGCCTCTAAAGTCCTTCTATCAGCATATTTGGTATTGACAACCCTTCTTTCCACCAATTGATTGTACCTCGACTCTTGAATTTCATCCCTAAAAACAATGCCATAGGGATTTGGTGGTGTAGAAGATGTGGCTGGTCCTTTTCCTCTCTTCTTTGAAACTACTTGTTTGATCTTGGGTGCCATGAGTGAACTAAAGTTGCAACTTGAATTTCAAGAAAATATAGCAAATATGGAACTCAAATAATACTTCCAATCATGAACATGAATACTCATTAAGCATCATAGAAGCAAAAATCAATTGAATCCAAGCCTAAAATCAAGATTTCAGCTAGAAATGAAAAGGGGCGAAATGTGAACAGTGAACTTTCAGCAAATCTAGCATGTTAGAACTCAAACTACTCACAGATATTGGTCAAATACTCTAGAAATGGACAAGAACTGGTCGCCTATCATCTAAGAATTAAATGGCAGCAAGAATCGCTGAAAACGACCAAGAATCGAAGACAAACGATGAAAGGGGCAAAATATGTGTAAAAACTCACCAAAATTGAGAAATCGGGCGAAAGAGTACTAGATCGGCGGTAAAAACTGGAAAGGAAGGGTTGCCGGCGAGCTCTAACGGTCGGGGAAGGTCTGGAGTCGAAGGTTGGTGTGAGAACGAGTGAGAATACCTAAAACACAGCCTAGAAAATCCTAAAAAATGGCACAGGAATCGCAGCTAAAAACAGAATTACGGCTGTAAAATCCATTACGGTAGTGCCGTATTCTAGTGATATTGAAAAACACAGGCCGTAAAATGAATACGGTAGTACCGTAATTTCGTCCTAACTCTCAGGTCAAAAAAGTCCCTAATTACGATACCGTGAAAAAGCTTACGGTAGCGTCGTAATATTTAGAAAACTCTCGGGTCAAAAATCAGTAGCAATTATGGTACCACAAAAATGGTTACGGCAGTGCCATATTTTGCTCGATATTCTCTGATGAGAAAACGGTCAAAATTACGGTGTCGTGAAATTGAAAATGGTAGTGCCGTAAAAATTAATTTTTTTTTGAAGGAAAATAAAATAATAAAAAATCAACTCAAAAATACGACACCGTGGAATTCGTTACGGTAGTGCTGTAAAAGCAATGAAACTCTTGGGAAGATTTTGTACACAAAATACAGTACCATGAAAATACTTACGACAGTACCGTTATCTCGTCAAAACTTTCTATCCGAAATTGACAGGAATTACGGTATCGTAATGTGCATTACGGTAGTGCCATAATTTGCGCCAAAACTTGCTTACCTACAAAAAGAAAATAGAAATTAGTTCTAAGTGCAAACTAAGGAAAAAGTAAATAAAATAAAGCAAACTAAAGTTAGAAAGCTTGGGTTGCCTCCGAAGAAGCGCTAATTTAAAGGTCTTTAGCTTGACCCTTTTGCACTAGGATTTGATTCTGATTCCTTTAATTTCCATTCTGATTTTTCTTTGATTTGAGCATCTCTTTCAATCACATAAGGCTCAGTCCTGAAACAGTGTCCGAATTTACTCAAGATCTTCTTTCCTTTATTAATCAATCTAGAGCCTCTTCTTCTTCTTCTCAGAATTTTGATGTCCTTTCTCCTGCAATTCTCTATCCATATCCTCAGAAAAATTGTCAGTTCCAAAATTAGAGGATTCATTAAATAAATTACAAACATCATCAACTATGTCAACACTACAACACGATCCAGAATATGAAAGTTTATTCAAAGAATCAGCAAGATCAAATTCAATTATTTTTTCACAAATATCAAAAGTGATTTTTTCCTTTTTTTAACATCTATATGTGCATCTGCTGTAGCCAAAAAGGGTCTACCAAGAATTGTGGGATTTTTATGATTTTCTTCCTTATCAAGGACTACAAAATCAGCAGGTATGAAAAATTCACCTACCTTGATTGGAACATTATCTAAAATACCAATAGGATACTTTACCGAGCTATCAGCGAGTTGTAAAGGCATTAGGCTTACACTGGCTCCTAAATCACATAAGGCTCGGTCAAAAGCCATGCTTCCAATAGAACAAGGTACAGAGAAACTGCCTGGATCCTTCAGTTTTGGTGGTAATTTATTTTGAATGATAGCACTACAATCCTCAGTTAAAGCCACAGTACAGGTACCATAGTCCTCAATTTTTCTTTTGTTAGACAAGATCTCTTTCAAGAATTTTGCATATGATGGCATTTGAGATATAGCTTCAGTAAAAGGGATATTAATGTAAAGCTTTTTCAACACTTCAAGAAATTTGCCAAATTGTTTATCTAGTTTTGCTTGCACTAACCTTTGTGGAAAGGGTATAGGTGGCCTATAAGGTGGAGGTAAATTAGGTTTAGAATCATCTTTCTCACATGACACATCCCCTTTTGGTTCATCACCTTTTTGAGGTGGCAAACTAGTTTAGGTTTGCTCATGTCCAGAAGATTTTTCTAACTCTAATTCATCATCATGATCATCATTAGGCTCTTTTTCATTGTTTATAACTTTCCCTTTGGGTTCCTCTAATTGTCTCCCACTTCTAGTGATGATAGCATTACAGTGCTCCCTAGGGTTCAACTCAGGTTTAGCAGGTAATTTTATAGGGGGTCTGTAAGAACTACTAGCTTGTTGTGCTATTTGATTTTCCCAGATTTTGTTGTGGGCTGCTAATGATCCTACTTGAGAAGCAAGTTGACTAACCATTCCCTTAAGATCTTCAATTTCTTTGCTTTGATTTTGCATGAACTTTTCTAGAATGGACTCAATATTTGAATTCTAATTTGAGTTTTGATTTTGATTTGGCTTTTGTTGGTATCCTCTATTTTCAGTTTGTACTCCTACATTGTTATTATTTTTCCAAGACAGGTTGGGGTGATTTCTCCATCCAGGGTTGTAGGTACCAGAATAGGGATCATTGTTTCTACTTTAATTATAGTTCCCTAATGCATTAATATGTTCACTATCCTTACTAGCAATGACTTTACAATCTTCAGAGACATGACCATTGTTACCACATATATCACAAACAATAGATGAAGAAATAACATCAGTTTGCATCTTAAAGGAATCAAATCTGTTACACAAAAAGTCTACCTTTTCTGCCAAGGTGCGCAGCCATCACTTTCATTCTTACCTTGAGAAGGTTTATAAAGCACTCCTCTCTCTGAAGTCCACTGGTTATGATTCAAAGCCATCTCTCCAAGCAATTTGAAAGCATCATCAATGGTTTTGCTCATCAAAGCTCCTCCTGCAGCAGCATCAACAGTTAGTCTAGTATTATAAAGCAAACCATTGTAAAAAGTATGAATTAAAACCCAGTTTTCAATGCCATGGTGAGGACACTTCCTTTGTAAATCATTGAATCGTTACCATGCCTCACTAAAAGATTCACCATCCCTCTGTGCAAAGCTTGAAATCTGATTTCTCATTTGGATGGTCTTGCTTGGTGGGAAATATTTAATCAAGAAGACATTTGAAAATTGCTCCCCTGTAGTGAAGGTACCGGTAGGTTGTGCTTGAAGCCAAGATCGTGTTCAATCCCTAAGAGAAAAAGAAAACAATCTTAATTTTAGTGCATCGTTAGAAACTCCATTAATCTTAATTGTATCAGAAAGTTCAAGAAACAAAGAAAGGTGTTGGTTAGGATCTTTAAGAGGAGATCCTCCAAACTGGTTATGTTGAATCATCGATAAGATAGCAGGCTTTATTTCAAAATTGTTAGCCTCTATTACTGGTCTAGCAATGCTAGAATGAATCTCTCGTGGATTAGGGGTTGCATAGTCCCTAAGTGATCTTTGTTCTGCCATGGTCACTTCTACAATTTCTTCTTGTTGACTTTCCTCAAATCTCAACTTCCTGCACAGTCTAAGAGTTTTATTTATCTCAGGATCAAAAGGTACAAGAGGTCCTGATCTAAGATTCTTGTGCATGCAAAGTAGATAGATCAAATAATTTCAAGAGAAAAGAAAATAAGCAGAAAAATAGAACAAAAAATAGAAAATAAAACCTAGTCTAGGAATACTCTCAATATCTTCAATATTGACAAAAACCAAGGTTTGTCAAGTACCGAATAATCGATTTCTTACTATCTAGGTAATCGAAGCTATGCAAGTAAACCAATGAAGACTTTGACGAAAATACCAAAGAGAGAAACTGGGACTAGGGTTTCATCCACTTTAATTTCTATGACTAGATATGAATAGTAATTCGTCAGTTTAATTTTATCATGATAAAGATACAATTTACTTCATAATAGGATTATCTCACTTTCGTGCAGACAATCATGCAGGGACCGATCCTCGCTTTTGCGCAAGATCTATCCCAAGCTAAAAATAAGTAAATCATCCATCGAAGAACTCAAGGATCACTTTCGTGCATCCGAATTCTAAGTGGTTCATCTCGAGTGGAATCTCAAGGATCACTTTTGTGCATCCGAGTCTCAACACAAGTTCAACAAAGGCCAAATGCTGCATCCTCAAAGTTCAAGTCGAGTTCAACTCTTTCAATATCAGCTCGAGTCAACTTCAGCTAAGACTAGAAGCTACCGCATCAACTTCAACCAGTCTAGCATCTAACTCAGGCCAATCAATGCCACAATCCAGTCAAGTCAACATTGGAGCCAGCCCACAAGTCAAGCCAGCCACCAAGTGAATATCGGCCAAAGATGAAGAGACACATGAGCAACAATTACCAGCAACCTTCATCAGCCAACGGCTATAAGCTTTCTTACCAGCATGCGCAAGGAGTATCCATCACACCACCGCCAGCAAGTTCCCACTCACAGATAACGTTGATCTCAGTAATGGATTGCCAAGAGTTGCCACTAAAGTTTAACATTGACGGGTAGGTTTTAAGGCATGTAATTGTCCACACAGCACTTTTGGTCAACAACTTTTGAATAATCTGAAACTTGTGTTAACATTGCTTGTGTGTGAGAGTTGAGCTTGCTCCTCTATTGTTCCTGCATTTCCCTTACTCACTGATCCTTCATCCCTCCTTCCCCCACCGAACTGTTTCTTGCTACTTGCTAAAACTCACGTAAAGCCATCACCATCTGTTGGAGTTGTAAGGATATTGGAAGCATAGGACCCAAACCTCCTCAAGGTCAACTCAGCTAAAGCTCACTGTTGTAAGGAACTAGTGTTGGGAAACCCTAGGGATATTTTACAATTTTACACAGAGATTACATTTGCATAGTGGAAGAATATCCCCGAAACAGGCCAGTCCCAAAAACCCAGTGAAGATCATCTTACAAGGGGGTCGACTTGATGAGATAGAAAATACCTTAGAAGCAAGATGAGGCCCATGTCGAGGTAGGCGCCCAAGCGTGCGCCCTCTGCAGTCTCACACACACGGATGGATCGAGCTCTCTTATTCCTTGCCTGGTGCTAGCCTCGGGAAGAAGATCCAAGCCTTATGTCACCTTCAACACCACTTGCGCCACCTTCTAGGGAAGATGCGCCAAGGTGAAGAGGAAGGGGAGATGATGTTGCCAAGCCTTCCTCCAATTTTGCGCCAAGAGGAGGAGATGGAGAAGACTTGTGGCTATGAAGAAGAAGCCACCAACTTCAAGTCTCCTTGCGCCAAGAAGAGATGAAGAAGAAGATGACTTGCAGTCCCCAAGTGGAAGAGGAAGATTGCGCCAACTCCTTGTTGTTCTTGCCCCTCAATTCTTGCTCATGCTAATTGAAATTGTTTCAACCTTTACTCTAGCATATAGTCATGTATATATAGATAAGGGGGCGGCAAGGCAAGGCATTGGTGCAATATTCATGAAGGGGGCGGCTAGGGTTAAGGGAGGGGGCAATTAGGGTTTGGTGTTTGGAAAAACTCCAAGTCTTTACCATAAACACCACCCCTTCTACCATATGCACTTGCCACTTACCCAATAAGTTCTACAAGCCATATGCGCCCCAAGCCTTGCCTTAGATACAAGGTTTCCATCAATGGATGAAGTGGGGAGGCGCCTATAGCTTCCTAATGAAGCAAAGGCGCCAACTTCTCCCCATTATACCCATAGGTGCCAATGGGAGAAGTTTTCTCTCCATTATACCCTTTTAGCCTATTATCTCTTCATGACAACTTGTTATTGGGCCTCATTGGGTAATGAGCTAGCCCAAACTTCATTGCATGGGTTGATTAAGTAATTGGATCTAATCCAATGCAACCCTAATCCAAATGTGACCAATCTTGGTCAATTTCGGGTCAACCTGCCAAAAATGAAGTTTGGCTCTAATAACTCTCTTCCATCTCATCAGTCCCATTGGCGCTGATGAAATCTCCCAAATAGATCCGAGTTTTCTAATAACTCAATCATAAGGCTTCCTGATCAATACGAGAACTCAAGTATCAAGGTATGTGACCATGTAGGTTCCTCTGACGTTGGCAGTGCTGACCTAAGGTCACCACAAGCAGTGAGTGACACCTAGCAGTGCATCGCTGCTACCCAAGTCATCAGAACGGATATCGACATCGACATCCCCATCATCACAACTAGGTACAAATACATCATAGTCCCTTTACCAAACTGATATCCGATTGGACAAGTATGGCATCACTTGTTTTCACTCAATCACATGGTCATGACTAAATCAGGTTGTCACCTATGTATGGCCATACACTTTCAGTCATAAAACCATGGAAGAGCTCCATGGATATCAAGCTTCCCTCAGGAAGGGGTAAATCCTCTGTCTATCCATTGACCTTCTCATATGGGTCATGACATGCTCAATGACAACTGTTATTACCTCCCAACTACAGCAAGGTGTTAGGTTGTATCAAAGCATGTCCCTAACCATATAGAATGGTCAATGACCTCAAGTCAAGGGATCAATACATCTCCTGTCACTTGTGAGGATAACTCATGACACCAAGTCATAGCCTCACAGCGGATTGGTCCATTATATCCACCACTGATATACCTATATGTCTGCGTTAGCATCTCGTGCCTAACCAGCTCATATACCAGTCTCACAAGTACTAGAGCTATCTCATATCCACTCAGGTACATCAACTGGGGACAACCATTTGAGCACAGATCCAATCTGTCTCTAGAGACATTATCATATAAGTACACAATCGAAGATGTAGACAAACATTGAAAATGACAATACCAGAATGATATATATATCTATGTCAAGTAGTACAAAAGATGGACCGATACTAGGTCTCAGGGTATACACACCAACAATCTCCCACTTGCACTTGGACCTAGAGGTTGAGGAACCTCAACCCCATATCCCTGGCATAACCATCTTGCTTCTGCTACGCCAAAGCCTTGGTCAGTGGGTCGGCTAGATTGTTCTCTATGTCAACTCTGCTAATCTTGACATCACCTCGGTCAATGATCTCTTTGATCAGGTGAAATCTCCTGAGTATGTGTTTGGACCTTTGATGAGACCGTGGTTCCTTAGCTTGTGCTATTGCCCCATTGTTATCACAGTAGAGCTCAATGAGATCCACTGCACTTGGAACCACCTGAAGTTCTAAAATGAACTTCTTGATCCAAATGGCTTCTTTGGCTGCCTCAGAAACGGCCACATACTCAGCCTCAATTGTAGAATCAGCTATGGTGGATTGCTTGAAGCTCTTCCAGCATACAGCACCTCCATTCATCTTGAACACATAGCTGGCCTGCGATCTGAAGTTGTCAGGGTCAGACTGGAATGACACATTAGTGTAGCCCTGAATGCTGAGCTCTTCCTGTCCCCCGTAGACCAAGAACTGATGCTTAGTTCTTCTCAGATACTTAAGGATGTTCTTTACAACCACCCAGTACTGCAGACCTGGATTAGATTGGTATCGGCTAGTTATGCTCGCAGCATAAGCCACATTTGGTCTAATACACAACATTGCATACATGATCTATCCCACTGCCGAAGCATAGGGCACTCAACTCATGTCATCCCTCTTAGTCGGTGTGGTGGGACACTAGCTCTTTGAGAGAGTAAGAAGCTTGGATTGCTCCAAGTTGAACCTCTCCATAACCTTATCAATGTAGGTACTCTGACTAAGGGCTAGGAGCCTCTTGGATTTATCCCGGTAGATCCTCACGCCTAGGATATAGGCGGCCTCCCCTGAGTCCTTCATCTCGAAACACTTAGTTTGTAAGAAGCTAGACATTAGAGATCTCAAACCCACTTCTGTTTCTCTACAGCTAGCCAACCACTTTGTACAACATCCGGTAGGTATTTTAGAGGATGTGCTTATTAAGGTCGGTTAGTTCTTTATACCTGCTGATTTTGTTGTCCTCGAAATGGAAGAGGATTCTAGACTTCTCATAATTTTAGGTAGCCCTTTTTTGGCGACAACTGGAGCTATGATTGATGTTAAGAATGCGAAGCTCACTTTCAAGATAGGTGAGGACTCTGTAGATTTTGATTTAACAGAAAATCTAAAGAAACCTTCTTTTACAGGATCCTGCTATAGTGTTTAAGTCTTTGATGATACTTCACTGATGATCGTTGATTTCAGGATGGAGAAGGATTCGCTCAAAGTGTGTCTTATCAAAGGTGATGACAGTGATGAAGAGGAGGAGGTAAGCTCATATTCTACATTGTTAAATTCTACATCACCACTAGTCCAAAAAGTTGAAAGAAGAACACTTGAGCATGACAGAAGGTAAACCTCATGAAGGAAAGAGGTATGAATTTAAAACTCTCCCAAGCAACCTCAGGTATGAATTTTTTGGAGAGAACTCTACTTTTCTTGTAATCATTAATGCAAAGCTTGATGCATCTTAGACTACTAAACTTTTAGATGAACTTCGTCAGCATAAGAAAGTGATTGACTATACCCTTGATGACATAAAAGGAATCAATCCTTCTATTTGTATGCATAGAATATTTTTAGAAGAGAGGAACAAGCCATCAATTGAGTATCAAAGGAGGCTCAACCCGAACATGAAGGAGGTAGTAAAGAAGGAGGTTCTAAAGCTCTTGGATGCTGGAGTTATCTACCCCATATCTGACAGCTAGTGGGTGAGCCCGGTGCATGTGGTGCCGAAAAAAGGAGGGATTACTGTGATGAAAAATGAAAATAACACTCAAATTCCGACGAGAATGGTAAGAGGATGGCGGATGTACATTGACTATCGGAAATTGAATGTCGTCACCCGAAAAGATCACTTTCCCCTTCCTTTTATTGACTAGATGTTTGAATGTTTATCTTGTAATTCTTATTTCTGCTATCCTCATGGATATTTTGGTTTCTTTCAGATCCCTATTCATCCTAAAGATCAGGAGAAGACAATGTTTACTTGCCCATATGGTACTTTTGCTTATCACCATATGTCGTTTGGACTCTACAATGCACCTGCTACTTTCAGCATTACAAGATGGTTATTTTTTTTTATCTTATTGAGGATATTATGGATGTGTTTATAGATGATTTTTCCATATATGGTTCTGATTTTGATATTTGCCTATCTAATTTATCACATGTGTTACAACGCTATGAAGAATTTAATTTGATATTAAATTGGGAAAAGTGTTACTTAATGGTTAATGAAGGTATTGTTCACGGGCACTTGATTTCTAATCGTGGAATTGAAGTAGATAAGGCAAAGGTGGAGGTGATTGAGAAATTGCCACCACCATCTTCTGTTAAGGGAATTAGGAGTTTTCTTGGTCACCCTGGATTTTATAAACGCTTTGTTAAAGATTGTTCAAAAATTGCTAGACCTCTTACTAAGTTACTTAGTAAAGATATTCCTTTTGTTTTTGACCAAGATTGTATGTCTGCTTTTCAAAAACTCAAAAAGGCTCTCACAAAAGCACCAATAATTCAACCACCTGATTGGTTGCTTCCTTTTAAATTGATGTGTGATGCCAGTGACCATGCTATCGATGTTGTTCTTGGGCAACACAAAGAGAAAAAGTTGCACGCTATTTATTATGCGAGCCGGACATTGGATGACACACAGATCAATTATGCAACAACAAAAAAGGAGTTTCTAGCTATTGTTTTTGCATTCAATAAATTTAGATCTTATTTTATTAATTCTAAAGTAGATGTTTACACAGATCATGCAGCAGTCAGGTATCTTATGAGTAAGAAGGATTCGGAGGCAAGGTTGATCAGATGGATCCTTCTACTGCGAGAGTTCAATGTGGAGATCAAAGATAAGAAGGGTGTAGAAAACTATGTTACTGATCATTTATCACGCTTTGTTTAGGAAGATGGAGTGCAGAAAATTACCGAGTATGAGATTGATGACGCCTTCCGTGATGAGCATCTCTTTGCTATTGCAAGGATTGATGCTCCGTGGTATGCAGATTTTGTAAACTATTTGACTTGGTGTCTCAGGTGAAATCTCACCATGACAGAGGTACACTTGTCCTTGACTTGAGGTCATTGACATCTCTATATGGTAAGTGATGCACTTTGATACAACTCATTGCTTTGTCGTAGCAGGGGAGTCATAACAGTTATCATTGGATGTATCATAAGCCATAGGAGAGATTCAATGAGCCAAGATAGGATGTGCCCCTTTCTTAAATAGAAGCTTGATATCCATGGGCACCCAACATATGGTTGCATGATTGAAAGTGTATAAACAAGTGTGACGTACTCGTCCAATCTAGATATTAGCCTTGAAAATGGACAAAGGAGTACATGTATTTTGTCGTAGTTTTAGAGGATGTCGATGATGACTCCATTCTGAAGACTTGGGTAGCAATGTTGTACTACTGGGTACCACTCATTGCTTATGATGACTTGAGGTTATCACTGCCAACGTTTGAAGAACCTATAGAGTTGCATACTTAGACACTCGAGATCTCATATTGATCAGATAGCGTAGATCGAGTCATTTGGTTGACTTGAGTCTATTTGGGAGTCTGATGCATCGCGGATGTGTCTGATGAGTCAGAGATGATCATATGGAATCATGTTATGTTTTGACATCAGTTGACCTCATTTGACCTTCGGGTGACCACATTTGACTTCGATGGACTTGGTCTAGTCAATAGGTCAAATGTTGTATTTTACTACCGAATTTATTTGGAGGCTTTTTACATCTTGATTTAAACGTAACAAGAGGGGTCCACAAATTAAGCGCTAAAATGAATAAATCTATTAGATTTATTCATAACTTAAGTTACGGGACCCGCTCTAAAACTCTATATGAGGGGGCATAGAGGGCGCATATCATATGTATCTTTGATCCTAGAATCCCTAGCCGCCCAAGTGATCTCTCATCTTCATAGCCCTAGTCGCCAACTTGAAGAGAGCCGCTGCCCACTTATTCTTCCTCCTTGAAGTGGCGAGAGCTAGAGAGGGCTTGGTGATCTTCATCTTCTTCATCCTAGGGGCAAGTGGAAGAGCTTCCCTCTCCTTACTGCCTACACTCTTCTCCTTGGCGCAAGTTGAGAAGAATTCACAGCTTGTGGGCGCATCAATTTGGTGATTGGTGCAAGCAACAAGAAGACTCCCTAAGGCATGGATCTCACCTTCTGAGGCTAGCACCAAGCATAGAGGTTAAGAGATTTCGAGGAGCCTGTATGTGCGCGATTGCAAAGGACACTCCTGTACGTGTCTATCATCATCGGCGCATCTTGTAAGATTTATCAAAGGTTCTACTCTTCACATCCGTTGGTTCTCACTCGTAAGACGATCCTGGTTTTCATGGGAATAATATTTCGGGCCAATGTTTCCGCTGATATTATGTTATTTAAAATTGGCCCGAGGATTCCCAACACATCACTACTACCCGAATCTTCAGAATAGATGTCATTATCGATAGCCCCTAAAATGTGACAAAGTACCTGGCACTATAGTCCTTTTGCCGGGCTAATATCCAGATTGGACAAGTGTGTCACTTTTATTTAACCCAATCTAATGGTCATGACAAAATCAGGCTTTCACCTATGTATGACCATACACTTTTAGTCATGCATCCATATGTGGGTCATCCAAGGACATCAAGCTTCCAATTAAATAAGGAGCAAATCCTCTCTTAGCAAGTTATATCTCTCATACGGCTAATGATATACTCAATGACAACCATTATGACCTGATGGAGGGCCTAACACAGCTCTTAGAAGATCCACTAGGGCTCGGAGGAAGCCCATCAGGTATGGCTTCACTTAGAGTCCACTTTCCTTTTCAGTACTTTCCTTATTTGCATTGCATGGCATGATAGGTTAGTTCCACCCCAAAGTCTATCATGTAGTTTACTTTTATGAATGTTGTTGGTAGGTTGTGCATTATAATGTCATGGTAGGTTAGTGCATGTAGTTTGGATACATTAATATTCAGCTCAAGGGATACAAATCAGCTAGCTCACCACACTCCAAGAAGCTAGCTCCCATTTTGGAAGGTTCACTTCAAAGTATTTCAAAGGGAGACTTCTAACTCAACACAATATCAAGCTTCACTTCAATTATTCCCTTCCAATCGAAGAGAGGCCAGCCCATGGAATTATTTGTGCCATCTACAACAACAATTCAAGCAAGGCTCATCTAGATCCACAATTCAAGGAGGCGCCCATCTAGATCCACAAATCAAGGAGTTGCGCCATCAAGATCCACAATTAAGGGAAGACTTCTTTCCTTCTTCTCATTGCCGCCCAAGACAACAAGGAAGGTTTTCAAAATTCAAATTCTCCCTCATATGCGCCAACACCTCCAAGGAAGCCAGCCATTTCGAATTCAAGACTTACCATTTCAGCCATCCAAAGAAGGCAATAAGATCAGCCCACTTAATGCCTTCTCTCCATTTCGAATTTTCTCCAATTATGTAAGGGGCGCAAGGGGCCAATGACCACCTTGCCCTCATCTTATCCTCATCTCTAAGCTGCCTATAAATGTATCCCCATTGCATCATGCGCATGACATTGTTGAATAATATTGTTGAATAGTTTCCTAGCCAAACTATGGGTGCTTGTGTCGCCTAGACTAGGGTGCTTGTGTCGCCCACACCTCCTCTTCCCTCTTCTCTTCTCTTAAGAGCCGAGCATCTCCTCTTCACCTCTTCGCTCTTCCTTCATCAATCAAGGCCGAGGCTAGTTCCATCAAGACAAGAGCACAAACTCAAGATGGCGCAAGGATTAGGATACCCTCTTGGATCTCTTCAAGGCGATTCTACAAGATGAGTATTCTTTTTTCTTGTGTTTTCTTCTATTAAGTTCTAAGAGCATTTTACTACACATCTTTGGGCCTTTGTAGGAATTGGCGCAAGGAAGCTTGGCGCATCCCACCCTCTTATTCTTCCCTTATTATATAGTCCTTTACTCTGTTAGCAAGAGAACTTGGAGGATTATCCTCCCTCTTGACTTTAAGCATTGTTGAGTTTTAGTTTGCATTATAACTCACCCACGCTTGTGTGGGGTTGCTGAATGCCCTGTGTGTAACATACACCTTCCATCAGAGTAGGACCGGTGAAGAACGGGAAGGACGGTCCTTCTATTCTCAAGGACCGCAAGGTGAGTCTTCTTTAAGTTATTGTCATTTCTTTCTTGCAAGTAGTTAATATTCGGTTTTCCTATTTAAAAAATACAAAAACATTATTTTCCAACTTTGTTAGTTAAATCGGTTTTCTCTAGTTTATGAGAATACCAAAAATATTTTTGAAACTCGTTGTTTGCATGCTTGTGATCTACCCCTACTTCATCTTTGGTATCAGAGCCTAGGCTCCTAGATTAGAATTTTTAAGCCTTCAAAACTTAATTTTCTAACTTCTAGGTGATTTTGGAACTAGGTTGTTTGAAACAAAAGGATTTTCATAATTGGCTATTATATCCTATCATACTAGTAGCCCTATTTTTTTTTTCTATAAATCCTTTCAAAATCAACCATGCAAACCTGATCTAAGGCTCAAAGCACCCAACCCATGACCTTGGAAACCTTAGTTGAGATGATTGAAACTTTAACTCAAAGGATGGACAATGTAGACACAAACCTAAATCAACTCAACGATAAGTTGCAAGAAATAGAAGAGTCTAATAGGAGTAGATCTCCTAGCCGCCCACCTAGTGAACACCACTATAGAGATCCTTTAGAGCCTATGCAAAGGCATCACACCCCAAGGAACAGCCCTAGGAATAGTCCCCAAAACTTTGATTGGGAAGGACACCATGTCCAAAACCATCACAATCCTCGACCTAGGGATGACTACACACATGCTGTGAAGCTTAACCCGCCCACTTTTAAT
>CM050440.1:36227352-36242550 GCA_027562315.1 Costus pulverulentus | reverse complement strand
AGCAACCTGAATAATAACCATGCCTTTATAAACATAAGAGTTTATTACATGATACTTATGCAATCCCAAGGCCTCAAACATTAGCCTTAAGGGCATACCCCAACATATGCATCATCTACTTATTAAACCCTACTTAGCCTCCCGCCTAACTTCCCTTGCCTTGCCTCCAGGTTCAGGCTCGGCTCCCTCTGGTGCACAGTAGATAGATAGGTAGATGATTTTCCCTATCATGTGTTGTATTTACTTATGTGTCACATGTATTTTGGTTATTGTCGTATTTCGAGGACTGTATCCGGTGGACTTATTTATCTGGTCATGGACCAGTGTGGATTGTGGGCCTAGACTGTTTGGCCTAATGTGTATTGCTGACTTTGACCGCTGCGTCGGTCTGACGTGTATTCTATTTATGTGGATCTCGTCGTTTTATGATATTTTCGTCATCTTGTATTGTATCCTGGATCTGTATGGCTTTGCAGGTCCATTGTTTGCTGCGTCCTAAGGCTGGGAGAGTCTTGGGGCGTGACAAATTTTGGTATCAGAGGGTTAGGTTCAGGATCTTACATAGGACATAAGGACTTAGGATCAAACCTTAGGATTTAAGATCCGCGTTAGTGTTAATCGTATTTGATCATACTAATTTGTGATTTTAATTAAAGTGACCCTTGCCGTTGTTGGTGCGTTACAGGAAATGGCACCCAAGAAAAGCCCTTGTTTTGGGTGGATGGCTGGATTAGCCTGTGGGGCATTGAGTGCACCACTCAGTTTGATGCGGAGGGATTCTAGTTCTAGAAATGAACAAAGGGAAGAACCATCGGTAGCTGCTCCGCATGTTCCTTGTGATGGCAATGTTAACGAAGTGGGAAGTAGACACCATGCACCAGAACCTCCGGTCCAAGAACCTCCACGGCGTAGAGCGCGTGAAACTCCCTCGACTGCAGTGTTGGAGTTAGCGTCCTGCTTTATTGTCATGTGGTTTTAAGGCTGGCGTGTCCAGTAAGTTTGATTTGTCGCATCTCAAGGGTGGATTCTCTAGGCCTGGCCCGCCTGGGTGTCCTCTCTGGGTCGTGACGATCTACGTGTTGGACGTGCAAACGTATAAATTCCTATCGAATGAAAGTTCCTATAAGAACAATGATATCAGTAAGGAAAGATGTAATCAGTTGAACCCCCTTAGATGAGAAACAATCTCATTAGATATCATCTTAATTGGTCTCCTTAGAGCTTGTAGTTTTCGCAAGAGAACACACTACTATTTTCTTATGATTCACATAATTTTAGCATCAATATTTTGGACATTAAGTTATAAACAAATTTGGGAAGCAAACAGTTACTTGAAAAAGTTAAGTAAGATTCCATAAGGGGAATTCGTTATAGAATGTTGGATTTGGTACCTTGCAATTAATTTGTGGACAAACTAGGGCACAATAAACCAATTGTCACTATTGGCTTTGGTGGGGCCTACAACTCATAGGCTAACAAGACTAGGCGAGTTAGTACAACTAGCTATGTTGACAAGTGCGTATTTCCGAGTAATGGATCTGCAAGGCATAGTGTTTGGAAGTGATGGATACACTTTATTGACTTCGTTATAGGGACGGGCATTCACATCAACTTTGAGCACATCACCGGAAGGGAAAATACTATGGCTGACACCCTGTCAAGATTGACATCCTATGTGATTTGTTCGCCATAAAAAGAATACCTTGCTGAGACACAACTCATTGATGAGGCTATAAAAGAGACCAGATAGCCAACCCTTTCCATAACTTGCAGCAAATTGGTGAAATCATCCTTGGGATGATGACTCCACCGATCAGGGCCATGTCTACCTTACTTCAGGGAGAATGCTCAAGGGCTGAGGAACAAAGACTGGAGGAAGAGCATGAAAAGTTCAAAGCAAAGATTATACTCTCCCCGACGTTCAGAGAGAAATTCCTCAACTCACTACCAGAAGTGATTAGTATGAATATCAGGTTCTTCGCACATCAAAGGACTTTTCAAAAGATGGTCTCCCTCCAAGAGCAAATGATGGCGTTCACTCCAAAACGGGGAATACACATATTCTAGGAAAAGGGTAAAAGTCTTTTAACCGCTTGGATTTTTTATTATAAACTTAATCCTCGGTACTATCATTTCGTTCGAGAATTATGGAACTATGGTATGATTCGAGAATGGTCTCTGTTGAGAAACTGCCTAGCCTTTATCCCAGACTTCTTCCCGAAAAAGTTGAAAGAAGCTTGCAGAACTCACCCTGAGATAGAAATGATAGTACACAACCAGATGCCACGTGTTAATAAACGGACGTCCCGATTTGAACCAAGAAAATAGGTCTGCATTATCTACACTGAGACGATCATCGTGCATGATTTGGTAGAGCCAAACCGGCACTCCCTTGATATATACAACGAAGCACACTACCTGGAACATATATCTTTAAGGCCGGAATACTACAATATAGATCCTAACGAGAACTATTACTGTAAATTTAGTGAAACACCAAACATGGTTATATGGAAACAAGCCATCAACTCGTCCTCATCTGATGAGGAGATTAATGATTTTTCCATATTACCTGAAATAGAAGGCTCCAGTGACGAAGAAAATCTGGGAGAGTAGGGTTACAAACCTAGGGTGGGCCCCAGTTGTGCCATGATAAGGGAATCAATTACTTTGTGTATTAGTCAGTTTTTACTGCATGTCATGTATCTTACCTATTAAAGATGTTTCTACTATACATCCAGCGGTGGGGATGTCTTTTCTTGCATTTATGTAAACGCCTTAGTGCGAGGCTATGAGATAAGTCGAGTGCCAACTAGTCTTATTCTCATAAGGGTGGTAAAATGTAACTCTCTTAGCGACGTTATTGGATAGATACGTGTAGTAGTTAAAGACCAGCGTGATGCTAATTCTTGTAAAACATGCTTGACAAAGAAGATCAATAAGGCTCTTTTAAGATAATTCTTGCGAAGCATTAAATTAATTACCATAGCAATAGTAGAAAGTTAGCAATGGATGTCATTAAACGAGAAGCGTTTACCCAAGATGAAGAATGTGTGACATTTGAAATCTTCACGGATCACCAAAGCCTGAAGTACTTATTTTCTCAGAAGGAATTAAATATAAGGCAGCGAAGATGAGTGAAATTTCACAAAGACTATGACTGTACGCTTAATTACCATCCGGGTAAGGCCAATGTTATCGCAGACGCCCTAAGTAGGAAGACTGCAGGGGTATTAGCTCATTTGCGAGTAACACTGACTGAATTAGCACAACAGATGGCAGATTTATGTGTTGAGATTGTGTGCCCCACTGAGCATGGTTGTTTGGCCGTGATGATGGCACAGTCCCCTATGGTGCAGAAGATTATTGAGGCGCACCCAAATGATTGGTACCTGCAGTCTATCATCGCAAAGGGCAAGAGAGAAGAATTTACCCAGGATGATCAAGGAGTAATAAGGTGCTAGAATAGGTTATGTGTACCCGAGGTAGTTAAGGAAGAATTACTAGCAGAAGCACACAAATCGAGATTCGCGGTACATCCTGGTGCCATGAAAATGTATGATGACCTTCGAAAATCTTATTAGTGGGAAGGCATGAAAAGAGATGTGGCAGAGTATGTCGAGCGATGTCTGGTATGCCAACAAGTGAAAATTGAACATAAGAAACCTTCTGGGCTCTTACAGAGTATTCCTATTCCAGAGTGGAAGTGGGAACACATTACCATGGACTTCGTGACGGATCTTCCTAGGTTGCGCACAAGCCATGACTCGATCTGGATAATCGTTGACCATTTGACCAAGTCAGCCCACTTCTTACCTATTAGAATGGCAAGGTGTAGTGAGATTGTACGGTTTATGAGTCCCTTTGAAATCTTGGAGCGCATTGGAACCATTGCATATCGGCTAGCCCTACCTCCAAACTTGTCGCAAGTACATAACGTATTCCACGTGTCTATGCTGCGAAAGTATATGCGAGATCCATCGCACATCTTGCAAAATCAATTCCTAGCTATCACGCCTGATGCCACGTACCAAGAGTCTCCTGTCGAGATCTTAGACTGCAAAGAGCATCAGCTTCGCAATAAAGTGATACGACTCATTAAGGTCTGTTGGAACAATCATTCTAAAAGTGAAGCCACGTTGGAACGCGAGGACGAAGCCTTGCGTCGTTGGCCGCACTTGTTTCCTGAGCGACCCGAGTGCTATGAATTCATGTACGGCATGTATTGAGTGACTGTATTTAATGCAAATGTTACCTTGTTAATGATAACCTATCTCTATCTTTTGAATTTGGGGACCAAATTCTTATTAGTTGTGAGTATTGTAACGTTACGAATTTTTTAGAATTGATTGGACGGGATAGCAGTGTCCCATCCCATCCCACTCCTCTTGCTCCCTCTTTTCCCCTTCCTCCCCTATTCCTCCCGTGATCACCGACCCCGCCTCCCTTCTTCTCCCTATTTTTCCCCTTCTTCCCCGCTGCGTCACGCACCCAACTCCAAGCCTCCTCTTCCGCCTCCGATCGCAGCTCCGGCGACTAGAACCGGCGAGGGGAAAGCTCTTTCCTCTCCCTTCGCGCGTGCGGTGACGAGATGCGACCGGAACCCTAGATCTGGCGCGTCCTTCGTCTCCGGCGGCACCGGCGAGTTTCCCCACCTTCGGTGAAGCTTTCCTCCCCGTTACGACGCATTTCCGGCGTCGTCTTCTCCGACTCCGGCGAGTTACGCGAGCGGCGCCGCCGACGCTTCTAACTCCGATCTCCGGCGATCCTGGTACCCTTTCGTGAAACCGACTGTACGAACGTGATCCTCTCATCGTCGGATTCATGTTGGTTACCAGAAGGCTCTGTTCCGCAGCCGGATTTACTGTTCCGGCGATCGTCGCCGGCGAGGTTTTCCGGTGAAGTTTCCGGCGAACTCCGACAACCGCGACTGCGACTCCGGACTGCGCGCACGAGGTTATATTGGTCGTATATTTGTTGGATCTTGCTCAGACCTACAGGAACCAGGTAGGATTCTTACCTCACTATCCTTGTTCGGTGTCAAACTGCATGCGTAGATAGCGGCACCATCTTCTTGCTGACTGAATCTGATTATTACCTTCGTATGACCATTGAAATCTGTATCTTGCCATTGAGTCACATGGATGCTTGTATGTTATCTGATTTTTATGTTTCGGTGCATGATATTGTTGATGGTAGATTTATATGCAGTACATATATATTTTGGCTATCTCTACAGCCAGTTTGTGTTGATATTTGGGATAGACGGATAGGTCTGACTGGGATAGTCCACCTTCCGAGATCCTTGTGATTTTGGCCATTGGTAGTAGTCATGGATGCAGTCTGTGTGAGCCCATGGACTACAGGCCTCCGGATGGGTCATAGTCGGATGTCGTGGGACTCGGCATTCCGGGGTGATCTAGGTGTAGGACGCTACACCGGCGGACTGTCGACGGATAGTCGTATCTACCGTTAGCTGGCGGTAGGAACCACTCTTTGAGTGCGCATCCTACGGGACATTTAGCACAGCTGGATTTCCACTTGCATGCTGTACTTTCTGTACTTACTTAGTCGGGTTATATTTACTTACAGTGCACCTCCGTTTATTGATTATTGCTGGATTCTCCTTACTCTTATATGCATCATCTACTTATTAAACCCTAGTTAGCCTCCCGGCTAACTTCCCTTGCCTTACCTCCAGGTTCAGGCTCGGCTCCCTCTAGTGCGCAGTAGATAGATAGGTAGATGATTTTCCCTATCATGTGTTGTATTTACTTATGTGTCACATGTATTTTGGTTATTGTCGTATTTTGAGGACTGTATCCGGTGGACTTATTTATCTGGTCATGGACCAGTGTGGATTGTGGGCCTAGACTGTTTGGCCTTATGTGTATTGCTGACTTTGACCGCTGCGTCGATCTGACGTGTATTCTATCTATGTGGATCTCGTCGTTTTATGATATTTTCGTCGTCTTGTATTGTATCCTGGATCTGTATGGCTTTGTAGGTCCATTGTTTGCCACGTCCAAAGGCTGGGAGAGTCTTGGGGCGTGACAAGACCCCTCCGTATGACCGTCCAGGCTCGACCACTTCTCCTATTTCCATCGGCTCTGTTGACATCGTCATTTGCAGCTCTACCAAAGTTATTAGATTTATCTCCGCTCCAATTCTGTGTGAATTGAAACCTCCATCCACAGTTGCATTTCCGCACCATCTCCTTTACAGATGAATTATCACGAGTTCGTCTAAGCCCGTTGTCGCCATTGACGGATGTCGCCAGTGACCTCCCCCAAGTCAGCTCCTCATCTACCAATCACCAGCTTCCGTCGCCTCCTAGCAGAGATCGCTGCTTTCCCTTCTCTGGCATGGACGAGCACCGGGACTTTGTTGATACCCGCCGGCTTCTTCATTAGGGAGGCCAGCTTTGTCCCCTCTTTCAACAAGCTTGGAAATTGGTTCGGCTACTTCATCACCCTTCTTGGAGTTCCTCGCCGAAGATAGCAGAATAGCAGAATCCCACACAGTAAAGAGTGACTTTACTCTTCTGCGAAAGAGAAATAAATAAAAAATGATGTAAAATATCTAAAGGAAAAGATAATTTAAAAAAAAATGATGACGAAATGAAATAAGTAAAATAAAACGTGATATAAAATAATGACTCAAACTTAATTCGAGTCACAATCAAACTCGGACCCCAAAAAAAATTCTCAAAACATTCTCAATTAAATACCGAAAGTCGTGACATATCGTAACTAAGTATTATTTGGGAAGTGCGTACGTCGACGTTTACCATCGAGGCGTAACTCCTCAATATGATGTTGCGTTCATTAAGGCCAAAGCATTTTTAAATTCAAATTATCCAATAAGTCAGAAGACCGGATATTCTCAAATTAAATTATCCAACACGCCGAGAGGCCGGGTAATTTTCCCAATTTAAATTATCCAACACACCGTAAGCCCAGATAATTTTTAAAAATCAAATTATCCAACACGCCGTAAGGTCGGGGAATTTCCAAAATCAAATTATCCAACACGCCGCAAGGCCGGATAATTTTCAAAAAATCAAATTATCCAACATGCTGCAAGGCCGAGTAATTTCCAAAATTAAATTATTCAATACGCCGCAAGGCCGGGTAATTTTCAAAATTAAATTATCCAACACACCGTAAGGCAGGGTAATTTCCATAATTAAATTATCCAATACGTCGCAAGGCCAAGTAATTTTTAAAATTAAATTATCCAACACACCGTAAGGCCGGGTAATTTTCAAAATTAAATTATTCAATACGCCGCAAGGCCGGGTAACTTCCAAAATTAAGTTATCCAATACGCCGTAAGGCCGGGTAATTTTCAAAATTAAATTATCCAACACGCCGTAAGGCCGGGTAATTGTCAAAATTAAATTATCCAACACGCTGCAAGGCTGGGTAATTTTTAAAATTAAATTATCCAATACGCCGCATGGCTGGATATTTTCCAAATCAAATTATCCAATAAGTCGCAAGACCGGATAATTTTTCCCAAATTTAAAATATCCAATAAGCCACGAGGCCAGATAATTTATCCAATATTTAAAAATCCAACAAGTCACAAGACCGGATATTTTCAAATTCAAATCAAACATCCAATACGCCGTCAATGCCGAATGATCTTCAAAGTTCTAATATCTGTATGCCTTAATGCATTACGATGAAATATTATTTGGGAGGTGCGTACGTCGATGTTTATCATCAGGGCGTAGTTCCTCAATATGACATTGTGTTGCTCAGGCTGGATATTCCCTAATTACTTATCACAACCCATCGCAAGATCAAACACTTGACGAATATGAACTGCCCAAATTGATAATAGCTTAATTCTTTCATTATTCATGTACCATATCAAGTCATGCATTTTCACAATATGCATAAATAAAATTGTTTGGCCTTATATTTTATTTCATAGTATAGATCTCTTAATCAAAGGTTCCCTAATTTTAGGGGTACGCTCATTGGAAGCCGGATCCCATTAAACAAAAAGTCTTATTAATTTAAGGTGAATTTAATAAAGGTCATATTACATTATTATTAATGTAATACTTTTTGACCCCACACCCTAGACCTAGACTCTATACCAAGCAACTCCAAAGCTCTAAGCGACCAGCCCATGCTCCAAGCCGTCAGCTCCTTGCTCTGACTGCTTCAGTGTTCTGCTCCAACCCTAGGTGTTTCTCCTAGGCTCCATCCTCCACCTGTGTTAGCTCGCAAACCCTAGGCTCCTCCTAGGGTTTGGCCAACATTTCCTTAGCATGTTGCGCCATCATGTAGATGCGCCACTTGGCAAGAGACATCACCACTAGGGCCTGTTTGCTCCACCTCTAGATCAGCCCATGAAATTTCTTTGATGCTCCTCTAGGAAGCCCTAGAAGCCATCAGAATTTCGGCCAAACAAGAGGCTTGCACAAGCCCTCTTCATCAGCCCTTAATCCGTGCGCCACCTAGTGAAGTAGAACGAGATCCCAAGGATTCTACCAAAGATATGTAGCTCTATATCATTTGACTTAAGCAGGCGCAATTCAGTAAAGTTGAAAAAAAAAAACTAGCATGCATAGATTTAATCTAGCAAGCAAAATGAAGATAAACTATCATGCACCTTAGATGAGAAGGTTACCCTACTCAGTTTGAGATTACCTGAGAAGTTCTTGTTCATGTGGTCCTTAGAAGTTCTTGTTCATGTTTTCAGTTCCTTAGCCGATTGCTTCAAGAGATGGGATGATCTCTTCATGTTAGTCTTCAAACTCACGCACAAGTGCTTGAAGATGGAAGGATGAGGGGAGGTCTCGGTAGAAGAACACTCGGCTAAAAGATTACACATGCTAACAAGGTTGAAATTTTCATAAAGAGTAGACTAAGTGCAAGTGTGAAAATACAAGGGCTTAAAACCCCATTTCCTCAACGTTACAAATTCCCTCAAGTTCATCTAATGGTTGCTATTTCTCGATTTGAATTTGAGAGGCTGGGATGAGATGTTACATCCAGCTCTTTCATTGGATAGGGTGGGCGGTTGTGTGCTGGATTTGTAGCCGAAGATGCTTGTTGAAAAGGTGGGAAGATAGGGCATTGAAGTTGCATGTTGCCATGTTGAAATTTGATTGGTTGGAGCTGCATGCGCATCTTGAGTAGTTGTTGTGAAGAGGTCCCTTGGTTTGAAATTTCGGCCGAATAGAGTTGGAGTCTTGCATGTGCATGTTGACTTGTCCTTGATGAGGTGGAGGTTATCATGACTTCTTGGATGTCAACCTTGATGAGGTGGAGGTTATCTTGACTTCTTGGATGTTGACTTGACCTTGATCAGGTGGAGGTTATCTTGGCTTCTTGGGCTTTCCTTGTGGGCTTGTCTTTGGCACATATTTGGCTTGCATGGAGATTGGCTGGTGCTTTTGAGGGTTGTGGCTAGATGTTGACTGATATTTGACTTTTACTTGAGGGTGGGTTGGGGGGGGGGGGGGGGGGGGGGGGGGGGGGGGGGTTGAGGGTCAAGGGTGCCTGACATGTGCATTACAGGGTTAAAGTTCCTAGGCTAAGAGAACAATCTACTACATAATCTAGGAAAGTAAAGCAGACTTAAAAATAAAAAGTCCTAGGCTACTCCTATCCTAAAACATGAAAGTAAATAACAAGCTTTAAGCAAAAATAAAGAGTGACAATAGTTTATCCAAAAAGGTGTCAAACTGGGTATCCATATCTAATAGGCTGCTTCTTAGTGTGCTTGGACTGTCACAGTACTTTGGATGCCCCTGCATCAGCTTTCCCGGGGGTGAAAGAATTCTCCTCCGGAGAATTTAATTTGAAGAATTGTAACATATCTGGGACAAAGAGTCGTACTTCTTCTTCTTCAGGCATCCAACTCTCAGTATGATCTATCCATTGTATCAGGTAGTAATTCTGTGTTCCCTGTTTTGTCAATCGTTGTTGTTCTTCCAGGATGGTGCTGACTTCTTTGCTTGCTTTTGGTACTTCAATTGGTAGAGGCTCCTTATAGAGTGTGATTTCTTCTACATTTACCGTGGGATGAATGTCCAGGGCTGCCGGCAAATCCAATGTGTGTGCATATCATTGATCTTCTTTTTGATCTTGAATGGTCCCATGCCTCTTGCCTGCAGCTTGTGATTTCCTCCTTGGAACCGCTCCTTCCTGTTCCTGCAAATAACTAAGTCTCCTTCTTTGAAAGATACTTGTCTTCTATGTTCATTAGCAGCAGTTTGATATTTCAATGTAGTATTAGCTTTGTAGTCTTTGACTTCATTATGAATCTTCAGAATGTGTTGTGCAAAAGTCAAAGCCGACTGTGGAGTTTGGAATGGGGCGAGGAGAGGGGCTAGATCAATGGGTTTTCTAGGCTGATATCCTATATTGATTTAAAAAAGGCTAAGTCCAGTGGTTCTATTAACAACACTATTGAAAGCAAATTCAGTAGTAGGTAACAACTTATCCCAATTCCCCGGGTGCTCTCCCACAAGACACCTAAGATTATTACCAAGAGATCTATTAACCACCTCAGTTTGACCATTAGACTAAGTATGGCAGTGGAAAAGTTTAGCTGGGTTCCTAGCAATTTCCATAGGGTCCTCCAAAAGTGACTAACAAATTTTGTATCTCTATCTAAAACAATGGTGAGAGGCAATCCATGTAAATGAACCACTTCTTTAAAGAAAAGTCGTGCAATGTGTGAAGCATCAGTGGTTTTACTACAAGGAATAAAATGCGCCATCTTGGAAAACCTATCCACCACTACAAAAATAGAGTCATGATGAGAGCTGGTACGTGGTAGTCCTATCACAAAATCCATGCTCAGGTCCTGCCACGGTCCCTTCGGTATAGGCAATGGGGTATAGAGACTAGTATTGTGTTTTTGGGTCTTGGAAATTTGACAAGTCATACAATGCTCCACTACCCTAGCTATGTCTCTCCCTAAAGAAGGCTAATAGAATCTTTCTTCAACTAGGGTTTGGGTCTTATCTCTTCCATGGTGTCCTGCCGCCCTCCTCCATGTATTTCCCAAGATAAGAAATCATGCATGGAGGTCTTAGGTATACAAAGTCTATTTCCCTTAAAAAGGTACTTATTTGATACAAAATTCAGCATGGGTATGGGGGTTGATTTCCAAGTCAATATATATTTTACCAAAATCAAGGCAAACATGATATTCCTTTCTTAGACGCTTAAACCAATTAACAGTCACCCGCAAAGTATTCAATAGTAAGGTCCTCCTACTCAAAGAGTCAGCCATCTTATTTTGTGTGTCAGCCTTATGTTTAAGCACAAAAGTATATTGCTATAAAAATTCTACCCATTTGGCGTGCCGTGGATTCAGTTTGGTTTGACTATTCAAGTAAACAAGGGCTTGGTGATTACTATTCAAGATAAATTCTTTATGAATTAGATAATGCCTCCAGTGTTTCAGAGATTGGATAATAGCATAAATTTTTTTGTCATATGTTGAGTACCGTTGTCTTACCTCATTTAATTTCTCACAAAAGGATTCTATAGGGTGCCCTTCCTGGCTTAAGGTACCTTCTATCCCAACCCCAGAAGCATCACAATTTACTATAAAGACTTTGCTAAAGTCAGATAACCTTAAAACATGAGCAGTAGTAATTCTAGACTTTAGGTCATGGAAGGCCTTCTCAACCATGGGGGTCCACTCAAAAGTTTTCTTTTGTAAACAGTTTGTAATGGGCACCACAACAGTGCTAAATCCCTAGATAAAACGTCTATAAAAGGTGGCTAAACCATGAAAACTCCTAACCTCAGTGATGGAAGTAGGTGTGGGCCATTCTACAACCGTCTTGATCTTAGCAGGATCAGCCTTAAGTCCAGTATCAGATACTATAAACCCAAGGAACTCTACCTCATTAACCATAAACACACATTTCTTTAAATTAAGGAATAACTTATCTCTTTTCAGAATGTCCAGCAGAGCTTGGAGATGCCTAAGATGGCCTTCCTGATTGTTGCTAAAAATTAAAATGTCATCAAAGTACACAACTAGAAATTTTCCTATGTAAGGCTTTAGCATATGGTTCATCAACCTCATGAAAGTGGAAGGTGCATTGGTGAGGCCAAAAGGCATCACTAGCCACTCATAAAGCCCATCGGTTGTCTTGAATGTCGTTTTCCATTCATCCCCTTCTCGAATCCTTACCTGATGATACCCGCTGTGTAGATCCAACTTGGAAAACCAAGTGGACCCAGCGATCATGCCCAGCATGTCATCAAGACGGGGAATGGGGAAATGGTATTTGATAGTTATTTTATTGATAGCCCGACAGTCTATACACATGCGCCAAGTGTCATCCTTCTTTGGAGTCAGGAGGGTAGGGACGGCACACGAGCTCAAGCTCTCCCTAATCAGCCCTTTACTTAATAATTCATCAACTTGTCTTCGGAGCTCTGCATGCTCCGTAGGGCTCATGCGATAGTGTGGTAGATGCGGGAGGGTGGCCCCAGGAACCAAGTCAATGGCATGCTGCATATCACGTTCAGGGGAAAGCTCATCAGGGAGTTCCTCAGGGGTGATTTCCTTGTACCCTTCCAACAATCTACATACTTCAGAAGGTGTTTCACTTACTGAAGTATCCTCAACCGCCTTGATAACTAAGGTATAAATTTGATTCATTTCTTGTGCTTCTTTTAGGAATGGCTGAGCTCTTAGCAAGGAGATGGGTTTGGGTGCTTCAATGGCTTTTCCCTTAGTATGTGATGCCCTCATTTCACGGGGTAGGCTGGGAACTAAAGTGATTTTTCTACCATTATGCATGAAAGTGTAAGTATTGCTTCTACTATAATGGTTAACATATAGGTCATAAAGCCATGGCCTTCCTAATAGGACATCCGCCACATCCATGTTAGTGATATCACACCAGATTTTTCCCTAAAAGGAGGCTAAGTCTAAAGGGACAACACACCGATGGGTAATGGGTATGTGGGTTTGATCAACCCAGGAGATACTATATGGTTTTGGGTGATCTTCTAAGTTCAGCTCAAACTTGGTGGTAGCTCCCTTAGATATGACATTCAAGCTACTCCCGCTATCCACCACAATCTTGCACACCTTGCCATTGCACTTAGTGTAAGTGTAGAACAAATTGATCCTTCTCCAATCTTCGGGCTGGGTGTTCTTAAGAAGGGTGCATCTCACTATTCCTACTATGGTGTTTACAGGGTCTTCCTCGCTATTATAATCAGGGGCATACACATCTTCACCAAGGTCTTCGGGCTCTTCTACTTGTTCTAATGGGTTTTCGATTATGAATAAGGTTTTCCTCTTGCAATCTTTGGCTAAATGACTGGGCTGGGAGCACTTGTAACAGGTGACCTTGGTAGGGCTTGGGGTGGTCCTAATGTTGTTGGGTATACTAGGGTGGGGTGCACTAGGGTGAGGCACACTAGAGGGAGTAGGTTTAGATGGTATAGCCGCCGGGGTGCTCTGGTTTCTATAGGTATTTGCGGTGGTCCTGTATTGCTGAAGCTCATATTCTATCTCACTAGCTAACTGGGATACTTCCTGGATATTATCAGTGGACCAGTATACTAGAGCTCTCATTAATTTTGGTCTTAACCCAGTCTTATACCTATTTATGGTCATCCAGAGCTCCTCATCTATACCACACCTAATCATCAGGTTGTCAAACTTTTTGGTGCATTCTCTTACAGTATCAGTACCTTGGGTCAACCTAGTTAACTGGTCATAGGTCCTCTGCCTATAGTGTGGGGATATGTATTTTTCTCCTAATCGTTGTTTCATCCCTATCCAGTTATCTATGGGTGCTACGCCTCTTCTTTCAAGTTGTTTCTCTACACTATTCTAGAATACTAAGGCAATCCCTCTAAGCAAGAAGCAGGCATATTTCACCTTGCTTCATTCAGGCACAGATTGGCATTCAAAGTATTGTTCTACAAGAGATTTCCATTCTTGGTATCCTTGTGTATCCACACTTCCATCAAACAAGGGTGGATTCATTCTTAAGTTTTTGAAAATATTCTCATCCTCCCGACCTCTATAAGGTTCATTTAAATTATGCTCACTAGGGGTTGTGACTCTAGGTCGTTAATGGTGATCAAGTCGGGGTTCAGTCCTACCATGTCTAAGTTCAGTTTGACAAGGTCCCTCTCCCCATGAATTTTCTTGGGTTCTCCTAGGGGATTGATAGTGGAGTTGTTCAACATTTGGGATAGGGGTATGTTGAGTTACAGCTTGGCTTAGAGTCTGTGTCTGCTGGTTTAAAGTCTGTGTTTGTTCTTCCATCCTATCCATACGACTTAGAAGTTGTTGTAGCATTCTTGTCATGTTCTCCATGGAAGCTCCTTCTCCCTCAGTAGCATCATTGCCAACCCTATTCCTTGTGTTTACCATTTTCGAGAAACAAACACAACTAGGCAAACATAATCACAAGTAAAAGCCAGTAATGAATAGTATTTTTTTTTTTTTTTATCAAAGATAAAGGATAGAGCAAAGCTCAGGTTACATCAGCTTGAAGTAAGGAGGATAAAGCCGGAGGCCAATCCTTATCAAGAAAAAGAAACACATGCTCGGTTCGAGCATGAATAGCCAGCCAATTGGCTGGTTGATTCCCCATCCTCATGGTATGATGATAAGTCAAATGCAGACCAGTGGAAAGATGCTTAATTTCAGCCACAAGACCATGAAGGGCATGTGGAGGGTAAGTACTCGCATCAGTTAAGAGATTGTAAGCTTCCAAGGAGTCAGTCTCAAGAATAAGCTGCATCAACCTATACCCATTACCAGAATATATGTAGCCAAGAGCGCTCCGAATGGCTATAAGCTCAGCTTGGAGGGGAGAATCACAGATGGAATGGGCAGCAACAGCCATACTAGCTACCCCCAAATGGTCCCGAATCACGTAACCTACGCCAGCATCCTTAGTGTGAGCGTTCCAAGAAGCATCAGTGTTTATCTTAAGGGTCCCGTCGGGCGGTGCGATCCATCGAATAGGACGAGTACGGGGTTGAAGTGAGGGGGGGAAGCCTCTGCTTGTAAGCTAAGGCAAAATCATTGAGGTCAGAATGAATCGCACGAATGACCTCAGGGAAAGTACGCTGTTCGTTTCGAAACTTCAGAGCATTTCGAGCTTTCCATATGTTCCATATAGTCGTTAACAGAATAACAGTCCATTTATGACCCATATCTCTCCCAAGA